>VWYP01006376.1:0-15883 GCA_013400435.1 Pycnonotus jocosus
ACAAGTTGGTTGTCGTTAAAAGTATTGCTGCTGACTGATTTAAGCGTGTCTTCATCTCCCAGAAATAATGATGTTCCAATTAATAGTTAATGATTAATAGGAGCAGGTTTGAATTTTTAAAAAGCAAGGAAAATACATCCTATGAATGGTTTGCCATAGATTTATTCTGTTAAAGTGGGGGGTTTTTTACAACATAAATATAGTATCTAAATTTACTCTTTTTTTGCTCTTTTTCAAGCAGCTCTATTACTGCTTTGATTCTATATGAGGTCAAATCCTCTATTAGTAGGGATTTAAAAAAAAATAAATACAAATATATAACTTTTAACAGTCTGGGGGTTTTTTAACATCATGTGTGATCCTGCAATAATCTGTCATTTGGGCACTGTTTTATATTTCTCAGGCTTTGTTCCGGTGTCAGCATTGCGGTGAGAGGTGTGCAATATTTTATAATCCAAGGGAAGAGCAGCACCAGAGATCTGAAGTTCTGGTTTTTCCAGGAGTTTTTGAGGTGGATTTAAATCATTCCAGTGTGTGCATCAGAGACACTTGTAATGTATATTGGATGGTGTTCAGGCTGGAGATGATGGATTTAAGGAGTTGGATGTAACATGTAACAACTTGAGGACAAATCAGAAGAGATTCACTTTGTCTACACGAGGATGTTGCTGAGGGCCTTCCTTCCCCAGTAACTCCATGTGGAATGGGAAAATTCAGATGTGTGAATTTACTTTGTTACCTCCTGTGTTATTTAAAAGCTTTCCTGTTCAGATCCAGCCAAAACAGTTCCAGTCATGGACTGAAAATTCAGCATTTTTAGCTAATGAAGACATTTTTTACAGCTCAGTGTCCTCGAGGTCATGGCCATCTCTATTTAATTTTCTGTCTGTTGGGGAAAGAATGGAGAAGTCCTATAAAATTAACTTGTTTTAGTTCTCTTTCCACCCAGTGTATCAAATATAGACTGGAACTGAATGAGCTGTAAGGTCTCTTCCAACCCAGACCCTTCTGGGATTCCCTGAATTATGCATTTAATGTTCCCCTTTCCTAGGAATTCACTGAGCATGGAGAGGACAGATTTTAATGGCCCACCCAGCTTTGCCATGCTGGCCCATGGAGCTGCTGACAGGAGCAAATTGTTCCATTTCCCAGGAAGAATTCAGAAGTGAATTCACATCCCGGGAGTGAATGTGGTGCAAAACGAGCCCAGTGTCCCTGAGGAAGGTGCTGGCTTGGGGTGATTCCCAAAATGTGTCCAGCAGCAGAGCAAAGCAAAGTTAAATCCAGGCAGTTCCTAATGGATCGTTGTGGCTTTAATGACTGAACTTGTTTTCTCCAGGAAAAGCTCTTCCCAGGGACCTGACAGATCACCTCTGCCGCACTTCCAGACATCCTGGCTCTCTAATTCCTCTCCCTAACGAGTTTTGTGCCGCACGGATAAAATATTCATGTTCCAAGAGGTTCTAAACTAATTATCTGCAGCCGGCACTTGCCTGAGCAGTCGTTTGCTGTTAGCTTGGCTCGAGTTAATGGCTTGTATTTCAGTACAAATAGTCCCTCCTGGCTGTTTCCTGTCACTGATTCTTATCCTAAATGGAATTTCCATATGTGTCTGCAGCTAATTCTTGTGACATCCAAAGGATCTTCCTCCTCCTGCGCCCAGGAAGGAGGAGGAGGATGTGTTATAGATAATATTTTATGTATTATGCAGTTGCTGCAACTGCGTTTTCCTTGGAAGCACAATGTGTCTGGTCTGATCTCTGCACGCTGTGCAGTTGTACTCAGAGCTTTCCTACACCTCGTGCATTTTTATCAGCTCTAAAATACCAGTTGTTCTACAGGCAGGGACCATTCTGGTCAGGGATTGAAGTTAAACAACAGAGAAAAGGGAAGAAATTGATATATCACAGGAAAACACACAGGTGAAATAACCTCAGTGTTCATCTGGAGGTGTCACATTGAGCATCACCAGAAAATCCTCATGATGTTGATTTGGAGCTTAAAAGTGCCCTTAAAGAGGAATACGAGAAAGGCTGAATAAAATGGCAAAAGGGCTAAAAACATTGTGAATTTTCATTATTCTGCCTGTGGTAATCAAGAGTTTCTCTCCATCCTTTTCTCAAGAGACAAGCCTGTATTTAAAATATTGACAGATCTTAATCTTTTAATGTGGCCATATGTCCACTTAGAGAAAAGAAATGTAAATACTTCCATGCTCTAAATGTATGGCAGTGATTTTGACTAATCACATGTCCATATGCCTAATTGTTGCTGGGATCAAGGCCTACAAGTGCTAAGATGGAAATAAATTAGAAATCTTTGGGTTTTCTTCTTTAAAAAAAAAAAAAACCCTTCATATTTATAGTGACTAATTTCAACAGTTTGCAGGAAAAAAAAATCTGCTGAAGTTTCTGTTATTTTTTCCCCCATTAGTCCTAATGGGTTGTTGTATCTGCCATGTCTGAAAAATTCATTTAGACATAAAATTAAGTAGAGATTTGTGTTACAGAAGTGGAGAGAGAGTCTTGCTGTGGGGGTTTCTTTGATAGCTGAAGAGATTATTCTGTTTTCACTTAAACTAATTCAGACTTTGTGCAGTCTAGGGGATGTTTTCCAGCTCCTCATGGAACCCATGTGAGTGCATCCTTGGGGAGCAGAGGGGATCTGCTGGAAAAGAAACTTCCCCAAAATCCCTGGTGTTGCAGAAATGAGCAGAACCTCTCCCCAGCCTGCACAGGTCACTCCACCTCATCCCAGATCTGTTCGTTTTCCCATTATTCTGGGTTTATTTATTGTGGCATTTTTGAACCCAAGTTTGTGAGTCTGATGAGCATCTTTAGGTCTGTGCATCTGCAAACCCCTCTGAGATCTCTCATTTGTGGGATTCCACCTTGAGGTCAACAGAACTTTGCAGATGACACCAAGCTGGGTGGGAGTGTGGATCTGCAGAGGGATCTGGACAGGCTGGATCCATGGGCTGGAACAATTGGGATGAGGTTCACCAAGGCCAAGTTTTGTGTCCTTGGGTCCCACCAACCCCGTGGAGCACCACAGGCTGGGCCAGAGGGGCTGGAAAGCTGGGAAAGGCTCTGGGGGTGCTGGTGACACTGGCTGGACATCCCCAGGTGTGCCCAAGTGGCCAAGAACTTGATGGCAGCTGGATTTTACCAGGGATGGAGTGGCCAGCAGGATTAGGGCAGGGACTGTCCCCTGTGCTGGGCACTGCTCAGGGAACACCTGGAATTTTGGGGTCAGCTCTGAGCTCCTCAACTCAGGAAGGACCTGGAGGGGCTGGAGCAGGTCCAGGGAATGGANGGGGACATCACCAGGAATTTCCTCATGGAAAGGGATAATAGGAATGGAAAGGGGCTGTCCAGGGAGATTTGGAGTCCCCATCCTTGGAGATGCCCAAGGAACACCTGGATGTGGCACCTGGGGACAAGTTGGGGATCAATCATAGGTTGGACTCCATGGTCTCACAGATACTTTCCAGCTATCACTGTTTCATATTGATGCAAAATTTTGCACATCCTCAGTATTTTATGGAATTAAGGAGTCCTTAAAACCAATTCTCCCAGCAATGCAGATTGGTGCTCGTGGGATTTGTTCCTTTTCCTCCTTGGCTCTGTTATCCAAATAATTATCCAATTTTTATCCAAATAATCCTCGTCTCTGCAGAGTGTGAGTATCCAGGAAGGCTTGAAGTGCTGAGACTTGAATCTGTCATGCAGGGAAGCAGAGGAACGATCCTCCAGTGTGGGACTTGAGGGAATACGAGGTTTTTTCCTGTGTTATTTGTATTCTTGAATGGAATTGTTTTATAAATCCATCATTTACTCGTGCTCTTCCTGAACTGCTCGTCCCTCTCTGAGTGGTGTTGAAGAAATCATTTTCTGCTACATGAAAGATGTCTGATAGGAGGTAAAAATTGATATCTTGATCCTGGCTGTGCTTCCAGGTATTTATCAGTAATAATTTCTTCAATATCCTCTTGATTTGGGGAAAAAATAACCCTGTCCCTTCAGAAGTGAGTGGAATGAGTGTTATCTTACCATGAGATGAATGTAGATTTAAAATTCACTTGATAGCAGCTCTTATTGTGGTTTTAGCTTGATTTTCTAGGAAATGAGTCCCATCCTCAAGGAAATGAGTCCTTTAGGTTTGTTCTGCCTGTCCCTCCCCACTAATGGGATCGATATCTGCCAAATCTAAAAAAAGAGCAGGAGGTGCAAAGACGTGGAATTCCAGGGGGAGAAAATTGTGGAGATGAGCAGCTGCAAGAGGAGAAAAAACAGAGAAAAACAAGGAAAATTTGGCCATTGTGGTTGGCAGAAGCCTCTGGCCAGGGATGAGAATCAGAGCTTCAAACCAGCCCTGCTTGGTGTCTCCTGGGCAAAGGCCATAGGAATTTATGGATCTATGGATTTATGGATATTATAGAGTGGAAGCTGAAGGACAAAGGCAGCAGATCTGTTTCTCCAAGAGGTGCTCCTTCAATGTTTTTTGGGGAATTGGAAGTGCAAATAGGATTTAGTTATTCCCAAGCATCTCTATTGTAGACTTTGGGTTTGATTTTTGTGTTCAACATCCTCCACTCTGCTCAAACTGAAAACAAGAGGTACAAGAGCTCATCCTGTCGTGTTATAGCAGAAATTCATTTTTCTCAGGTTGGCATTGAGTCCTTCATGGACACTTCTTTCTCTCAAATCCGTGATTCTTCGTTAAATATAGTTATATATCAAAATTAACTCCTGCTTCTTGATAGGTTTGCTTCAGATATCTTGATTTGGAGAGATTTAACGAGGCTGCACAACTTCCTGGTGTTCTCCCAAAGACAGGAACATCTTGGGGACATGCAGCACCCCTGGAATGGGCGTCAGTGGAATATTAGGTGGACAGCAGTGAGATTTTCATGTTACTGTGAGGAGAATTTACCGTGGAGTGTGAGCAGGCCAAAGCTGTGAATGGGCACAGGGGATGCTGAGGTTAATTAGCTCTGGAGAGAGGCACTGAGCACATTTGTGTCCTGCTGGCTGTGCAAATGTAATTAAGGAGCACGTGGTTAACGTGGTTGAGGTTTGACCTGGATCCTCCTGGGAGTTCTCTCACCTCTGGGTAGGTTTAGCTCAGTGGTGGAGCCAGCCACATCCACACATTTATTGAACTTTTCCAGGAATGGTCACTCCACCACGACCCTGGACAGTCTATTCCTATGCTTTACAACCCTCTCCATGAAAAAAAAATCCAAAATATCCAGCTTAATCCTTCCCTAGCACAGCTTGAGGCTGGTTTCCCCTCATCCTGTCACTTCTTGTTCCTTGGGAGAGGAGCATGACCCCCACCTAGATCCACTCTCCTGTGCTCCATAGGAATATTTATTTAATATTTATTTGGCTGCTTCTTACATGAAGGAAAACGTTGGCCACACTTCAGCATTTTTGTAAAGGACTTAAGAGGGAGAAAAAGAGAATTAAACCCAGGTCCTGAGTTGAACTGAAATCATCCTGAGCAAATCAGGAAAAATCTTGGAAAAGAAGAGCTGGTTTTGCACCAAGCAATTCAGATATGGCACAAAGTATTAAAGGGCTCCTGGAGGAAAATAAAAGCTTAGCATGACATTAATTGTCACAACTCTTAATTCCTTGACTCATCCTTCTTTTTATTTTTTTCGTTTTCTTTTCTTATTTTGCTCCCTGGTTCCCCGTGGCCTCACAAAATTCCTAATTAAGTTTGATAATAGAAAGAATGATTAGTCAGGTGTTTGGTTCTGCTGGGAGAGAGGATGGTTGAGGCTGATGAAAAAGAAGAAAATTTCTTGAATTTCACTTGAACTTCCCAAAACTCTGACCTGAAACTGTGGAGGAGGAGCCAGAGAGGCTCCAGCAAGGAAGAGTTAAACGTGAAGTTCAATCTCTTCTTTTCCAGCGAGCATTTTGGTGGCATAAATAGGAATAAAAAAGAGCTGTAAACTTGATTTGGAGAGCCCTTTGAGAAAAGCAAGCTTTGTGCACCAAGTTTTTAAGAAAGGAGATCAAATTGGTGCCATTGTGGCTGAGCATTCTCCAGGAACATCTGTAAACTGTTGAGTTTAATTGCCCTGCAGCTGCCTCTGGATGGAGCTTGGGGGGGAATTTTTGTTTCCTTTCACTCCGTCTCTCATTTCCTTTTCCCTGTGCTCTCCTGGTGTCATTTGTTTTTGGAGTTTGGGGTTTGTTTTGGGTGTTTTTTTCATGTTAAAAATAAATAATAACACAAACACAGCTCCTTGAAAGAGCCCCGAAGAGAAGAAGGCTTGGCTGGAGGAGCATCGATGGGTTCCAGCTGCTCCCATCCAGGAGAAGGAGGCTGGGAGTGAAAGGTTTGGGGAAACTTGGCTGGTTGGATTTGTTTCTTTTCCATTCTGATGGTTTTTTCCCCATTTTTAGATTCTTTTCAGGATTGTTTTTTGTGTTTAACAAGTTGACAGGTGGTGCTGGATGGTTCATGGAGCAGAGCTCAGCTCGGAATGGCAAGAACAGGAAGGACAAACCATGTTCAGCTGACTTTTCTCTTGTCCAGCTGAGCTGTGAATACCACAGTGGGGTTTGGGTGTTTTTTCTCCCCTCAGAGTCCTTGGAAATAATATAAAGTATGAGTTTGGGTGTTGTTTTCTTATGGAATCAATGTTGTCATCAGCAGAGGAGACAGAATTAGGTGACAACAAGGGGCTACAAAAGTGCAGCTGGGACCTTAAATTCATTTTTATTATTGTTAATTATGAAAACCGGAGAGGGACTTGGAGGCACAGGACACAGGGAATGGCTTCAGATTGGAAAACGGGAAATTTGGATGGGATCTTGGGAAAAAATTCTTGGCTGGGCTGGAATTCCCAGAGCAGCTGTGGCTGCCCCTGCATCCCTGGAATGTCCAAGGCCAGGTTGGACATTGAGGCTTGGAGCACCCTGGGATGGTGAAAGGTGTCCCTGCTCATGAATTTTAACTGCATGAATTTTAAGGTCCCTTCCCACCCAACCCATTCTGGTATTCAGTCAATCCTGTGATTATTATTTTCTCCCCAAAGCAACTGATCATTTTTTCCTAGCTACTAAAGAATTAATTATTCCATTTTACCATTTGTTGAACTTAGAACATTAAAACTGGCTCTGCAGATTTAGAATGTGTCCATTTTTTTTCCCCTTCCAAGATAAGGATGCACTTTACATTGGAAAAGGGCTCAGTAGTTTAACATCTATTAACACTGGTAAATCACAGAACTCGGATTTTGCAAAACCTGAGTCAGCAAATTTAGGAAAGAGCAACAATAATTACAAAAATTAATATTTTTAGAGGGGGTGGATGGAGGGAATCACAGAATCACTGGAAAATCTGTGCAGAGAAGGAGCCAAATATGTATTTACATCTAATATTAAATAAAGGCATGCTAAAAACTCAATAACATTTGATGGAACATCTGGCGAAGTGTGTGGCATTGTTAAAAAAATACTTTGAAACAGCCAAAATATTTGCTGTTACAAAATGAAAACAAACTTCTGTGTGTCTGGGGCTGGGATATAATTGCATCCAGAGCAGAATATATTATTTCCTAAAATCCCGTTAACAGCCTTCCCTGCTGGAGATGGATATTTCCAATTAGGATTACAGCCTTTGGAGCGCTGCCTGCGCCACCGAATCCAGTTCCTGAGGCGGGGAAATCTCACAGAAACTCACAGAAATCCTTCAGTCCTGCTTGTAAAACTTGTCACACCCCGTGGGGACAGTGGAGACTGGGACGTGTGACCTCCCCAATTCCACGGGAAGGGTAATCCCGGTGTCGGTGTCGCTCCTGTTGGGAAAACCCAAAAGTTGTTAACGACCCCGTTTTCCTACGGGCTTGGTCGTGTGCCAGGAAGGATTAAGCTGTTTGTGAGGAGCAGCTGGGGTTTTTTCTTCGGGAGCTGTGGGATACGAGGAGGGCTGGCTGGATAAACCTCCATCGCGGGGAAGTTGGCGTGGCTTCAGTGGAGGAAGCGGTGGGATTAGGGACAGCGGAGTGCCAGCCTGAATGGGACACTCAGGTGGCACTGCAGTGACCCCACAGCAGCTGGGTCACTCTGGTGGTTGTGATCTCCAAAGGAATTCCTGTCTGGAGGCTCCATTTTGGAATTGCTTTTTGGAATGATGATTACAGAGCTGCTGAATAAGAGGCCAGGATGGTCCAGCAGGTATTTGTGCCTTTGAAGGATGGCAGGCGAGTTAGAAATCAAAAAAAAACTTTTAAAAAAAGAGAGAAAGGAGGTGAAATAAGTTGAGATTTAATTGTTATCTGGCCCTTTTATGAACCACATGTCTCTTTTAAGGGGAAAATTGAGCAAGGAAAGGCCTGTGTGAAATGGCTGAGGCAAAAGCAGTGAATGGTGAGGGACAGGCCATGGAATAAATCCAAAGCAAACAGAGGAATTGATGCCTTAAGTTTTAGCTTTCATATTTCCAGATTCTGTACTGCATTGGTACATAACTCTAAACTTCATATAAAGTGTTAGCAAGTTCTCCTCACAGTGCAGTCAGACAAAACAATCCTTTTCCAGCCTCAAGGACACCATTGCAGCTTCGGGCCCAAAAAAATACAAACAGCAGCAAACTGAGGAGAACAATGTGGGAGGATGGGGCTCCATAACTTGAAGCTGTAACTGGACAATTAACCCCAATATGTAAATGGACCAGAATTTATAAAAGTGTGAAAATTCGTGACTTGGAGTCTGTTTTAGGTGGAGCCATGGCTGAGGTTTTGCACTGCCCAAGGTGTATCCTTTGAAGGCCTTTTAATAAACACCTACTTCATTCTTTTAACTCTGTCTAGCCTCTGTTCCAGGCAGCCTCTTTAGGCATCAGAATAACTGCAGAATTTAAAAATGGGTTTGGATTGAAAGGGATCTTTAAGCTCATCTCATTCCTGCCATGGCAGGGTCACCTTCCTCTGTCCCAGGATGCTCCAAGCCCCATCCAGCCTGGCCTTGGACACTTCCAAGGATCCAGGGGCAGCCACAGCTCCTCTGGAAATTCCATCCCAGCCCCTCCCCACCCTCACAGGGAAGAATTCCTTCCCAAAATCCAATCTAAACATTCCCTCCTTCAGTTTAGGACTGGGGATGAAGTTGAGGGAATAAAACCAAAGCAGGCAAGAGCAGCCTGGAGGAGAGAGGCTGTAAATGTTTTCATGGAGATGGATGTTTTTCCAGCACGCTCCCACCATCAGGAGAAGGTGGAAAGTTTTGGGAAGAAGGTAAAATATCAGTAAGAATGAGGTTGGTATTTAGCAAATCATCGTAGAAGTGATTTGGCTTAATGTTGTGGAAGGAACAGATGTCAGAGGGAAAAAAATCCCAAGGGAGGCATAAGAACATGGAGAAATGGAAGGAAACACCAGAGCAGGTGATCAGATGTGGCAGATTTCTGAAATCTGGCTGAACTCCTAAGGGACCACACTGGGAAGTGTGAAAGTGGGATGGGAGCTGAGCCAGCCCTGGAGAAACAGACTGGTTCAATCCTTTGGTAATAATTAGGGTTTTTGGGGGGGTTGGGTTGGAACAGTAGCCAAAGAAAATATTGTAACTTGTGAATGGTCAAACGCCAAGAAAAACCAGAAAAAAAAAATAAATAAAAGGGAATAACTTGGGTTTTGGTAGTATCTGCTTTTTCTGTATTTTATTTTATCATTTTTTTTAAATCCTGGGGTTTTATCAGCTGCATATTATGGGAATGGAGAAGCAAATTCCTGTTAGGGCAGTGGTGATGTGAGGACTCCGCTGTTCCTCAGTGCTGATCTTTATCCACGTGCAAAACCAGCACGTGAAGCAAAAAAAAAAAAATCAGTTAAAATGATTTCTAAAGATACAACAAAGCTTCAACGAGAAGAAGTCTGAATATCTGGAATCTGTTAAAAACTGAAAATTGTGTATAAATATTTATGAGGAGGAATGGTGCTGGTGAGGGAGCAAAGCCATCTCAGGAGGCTTCCTGTCAATCAGAACACCCAGATATGTTTGAGATGATTGAAATCCCTCCAAAGGTGGATCATTCACAACAAATCTCCCATCTGAAAGGAGTGAGGGCAGGAAAAAAGCATCAAGGTTTGGGAGAGGGTGGAGTTTTTTGGGGTTTTTGGTGATTCTTTGTGGGCTAGTGCTGAGTTTTGTGGCGTGGCTGGTGTGAAGGGGACACTCCAACCCACTCAGGGCCTGCTTGGGTGGGGAGAGAAGGAGAAAAACTGGGCTGGAAATGGGTCAGACTGATTGGTTGTGTAATGCCATGGCTGAGGAAAAAGGGAATTTGAATTTTTTTGTGTGGCAGGGATAGGGATAAATGGGAATTCAAGGATGTAAAGGCAAGACCTTTTGCAAGGCTTGGAGTAGACACTCAAAAGATGCCTCAAAAATGGGCAGGGACACCTTCCACTGTCCCAGGGTGGTCCAAACCCCATCCAGCCTGGCCTTGGACATTCCAGGGATCCAGGGGCAGCCACAGCTGCTCTGGCAATTCCAGCCCAGGCAGGAATTCCTTCCCCAGATCCCATCCAGCCCTGCCCTGTGGCACTGGGAAGCCATTCCCTGTGTCCTGTCCCTCCAGGCCTTGTCCCCAGTCCCTCTCCAGCTCTACTGGAGCCACTTTAGGCCCTGGAATATTCTGGAAGCTCTCCCTGGAGCTTTCTCCTCTCAGGTGAACATTCCCAGCTCTCTCAGCCTGGATCTCTGGGAACTGAGGGGCTCCAGCCCTGGAGCAGCTCCATGGATTCCTCCGGATCCCTCCAGGTGCTGCTGGTGTTGTCCCCAGGGCTGGGGCAGCTCTGCAGGTGGGGTCTCACCTGAGAGGGACAGAATCCACCCCTCCTTCACTGCCCACACTGGGGGACACCCCCAAGTCCTTCTCATCCTCATGGCTGCTCTCAATAAATTCACATCCACGTGGGTTTGTACACCTTGACCCTTCCTGTGCCACATCCTCTCTCCATGCTGCTGTTGTCCACGGCAGCTTTTACTGGTTTACGCTGCAGAACTAAAAATCCAATTGCACCAAGATTAAACAGAGAAGAACTCAACTCAACTCTTGTTGAGTTCTTACCCCTCACACCTTGAAGTAGCTGAGGATTCAGAGCCCAGGCAAAGAAATTGTGCAGAATAACCAAGAGGCTGCAGAGTTTGGCTCATGGGGAACGTGCTTTGAGCCAATTTTGCAGCCAGGGGAGGTTACAACATTTTTTGTTTGTTTGTTTTCCAAAGAGCAGAGTTTCCTCAGACAGTTGTTGGCCAAGGTGTGCCTGGGTGAGGGTGGCTTTTGAAAAGAGCAACCAAACAAACGTGGCACTGGCAGGGATGGGGAATGTTGCAAATCCCAGGCGTGTTACCCTCAAAGGGGAGAGGATTCCTTGATGAGCCGCCTTTTGTCCTAAACTTTCCTCTGTTCCGGCTGAATAAAGCAACCGATCCTCCCAGTCCTAACGACCCACACGGCTTTCTGGAAATGTAAAATTACCAGATCTCATTAATGCCGGGGCTCTATCATTCATCAAAGCGCTTCTTATGCCTCATGCTGGCTCCTTTTCTCTCCCCCTCTTAATCTTTCTCTCATTATAAGGATGTGTCTGCCCTTTGGACCTAGCTGCTTCCAAGGAGTTGACACCTGCCGAGATCTCATTTGGGAAAGACTCGTTAACTCTTTGAGAGTTGAAACAGCTGAAATGTAGGGGGAAAACAATCCGGTGGGAGCAGAGGATGCTGTAAATACCCCAGGGACAAAGACCAGGCAGAGGATGGCACATGAAGGAGAGGGAATTCTTTGTGTCCCTTGTGCCTTTATCCTGATAAAATCTCAGTCTCATGGTCAACAGGTCCCTGCAAATGCAGTTAATGGCTTGATTTTTTTTTTTAATGTTTTTTTCCCCCCTTCTTTTCTCTTACAAGGATTTTCTGCTGCTTTGGAGACTTCTCCCAGCCTAATGCACTTTTCACGTGTGTCTCATGTAGCTGGAAAGCTGAAGAATAATAATAATAATAATAAAAAAAAATAAAGATTTCAAAATGAGCCCAATTGCCATGAAATTAGACCTGGCTGGGGACAAAAGCTTTTGACACGTACGTGGAGACTGCTCCTCCAGATGATCCTCAGAGTTCTGTAGCAGCTTTTATCTCAAGAACTGAAGCACTTTGCAAACAGTCAGATTACAGAAGTGCTGCACTGATCAGGTATTTTAGCCAAATAAATACTATTTATAAAGGAAATTTCAAAAGAGCTTTCAGAGATACCTGTCACAGTTTCGGCATCTTTATTCAGTGACTCGAAGCTCTTATCTGGCTCAGTAGGGGATGCCAATTTACTGATGTACTTTTCAGTTAAGATCCAGCTTCCATAAGGCAGATTAGCAGTGAGGAAAATGCAAGTCTCTTTGCAGGGAGGGGGAAAAAAAAAGAGAGAGTTTGAAAGTTGTTTTAAAGTCGATTCTGTGATAAACGAGCCAATTGAGGAGATGTATCAGGTGCACAAAAAAAAAAAAAAAATCACTGGAAATTGCTGGATCTGTGTTGTTCTGAGCACCCCACCTATCAAGCCAAGCAGCTGAGTTCCCTTGTTCATCCTTTCCCCTCTGCATCCATCTGTTCCTGCCTCAAATCCCGTTTCCTTTGTGAACTCCACGGGATCACGCGCATTTTGTCGTTACGGAAAGCAGGATCAACATCTCCTCTCTCAGATATTGATAGCCCAGCTTTTAATTACTTCATTAAATAAAACACTGTTTCTCGTGTAGTGTTCGCCAGGCTCCTGTCAATATTTGATCCTGATGGGGTTGTAAGAGTTGTCAAAGAATATTGGCTTGGAGGGCTGCAGGAAAGTTCTGCGGGAAGGAGGCTGAGTGGAGGCTGCATTTCCATTAATCATCTCTAAAATACAACATGACAGCATTGGAGAGGCTGCTGGAGTCACTCAGTCAATTGAGACAACAAATCACTCAAGTAGAGGAACACTTTTATCAAAATTTGGCCTTTGCTTGATCTTCTACTGAAAAACCAGCGCAGGAGTTCGCTGCTTTGACAGTTATCAGTGTTATTTTGATAATCCCATCTGGATTTTGTCATGGTCACTTTGCATTTCATGTTTTAATACAGCCTCAGAATGCTTTCTTCTCCTCTCCTATGTTTCCTCATTTTTTGATTTCATTAATTATGTTTTATCCTTGTAAGATCAGCTAATGCTTCTCCTGGCATCTCAGGAGTTCCTTAAATATTAACAGGATTCCTCTCCTGGCTTTACTGGGAACAGTGCTCTGTCTCCTGGCTCGGGTTTGCTTTTGTGGCTCCATGGTCTGTGTGGCCCCAGGACTTCTGGCTCCTGGCTCGGGTTTGCTTTTGTGGCTCCATGGTCTGTGTGGCCCCAGGACTTCCTGGGATTGATGGAAATGCTTGAATTTGTCTCCTGAAATTCCAAGTCATGCAGTGTTTACCTCATGGCAAACATTCTCAGGACCTGAATGCACTGAAATAGGCAGGAGCAAATTTTTTTTATTCGCTGCAGTGGCCAAGGTGTGGAGTATCCAATTCTCCTGTGTGTTGGTAATGGCTTCATCTCTGGTTTCATCAGCTTTTTGCACATTGGCTTCTGATCAGAGAATAAGCAGGAATATCTCCTTAGCTCATCCTCATGGATTTTGATTAGGAACCTCTCTGCAGTGCAGAAGTTGTTCTTTCAGTGTAAATAATATAATTTTTTTATTCCTTAAGTTCATTAACCCCTGCACAGTCCTGTTACCTTTCCTCCCTTCTCCACCCTGGTGTTTCCTTTTTCTCTGGGTACTTTTGTTATAATTATTAAGTCATTAAAGGTATTCTTGAAGAAACTTGGTTCAAATACCAGAGCAGCTGTGGCTGCCCCATCCCTGGAAGTGTCCCAGGCCAGGTTGGATGGGGTTGGGAGCAATCTGGGAAATTTTCCATGAGGGGAAATAAATGATATTTAAACTCTCTTCCATCCCAAGTCATCCTGATGCATCACATTCCAGAAGGAATTCAGCACCAAATCTCTGAATTCTCTGCTTTTCTGCTCCTGGTTGGGAGCTCTCACCCACATCCATCCTCGTGGCCACCACCCTCACCACCATTCCCTGAGCACCACGGCAGCACCACGAGATTTTTGGCTGCTGTTTCCTCCTGCAGCCACTGCTCCCCTGCTCAGGTGGAGCCCATCCCTTTTCCCAGAAGGACGAGCTGCTTTCACTGACTCCATCTCATCAATTTGATTTCTGCTGGCAGCAGGGCTGGCTGTGGTTGACAGATTCTGTCTGAGAAGGGCTCTGGTAATTGCTCGTTCTGTTCGGTGCCTGTGCTGGTGACAGATGGTCACACTGAATGTTTAAAATGTTCAGGACCCCTGCATGATCCTGAAGCTTATGAACAACAAACTTTGCCAGCATTTCTGTTGTCTATTAATTTCAAATGTTTGCTCGAATTACTATTTTTTCCCCTTACGTTTCAGGCGTGTTTTTGCTGGGTTTGTACTTTTCTAAAACGTTCTCTTTTTCCATTTTTTTTTTTTTCCTATTAAAGAAAGTCTCAAGATGTTCGTACAGACTGGCAGAAGAAAGTGCCAACTGCTGTTGCAGACTTGTTAACAAATTTATTTTTGCCTGAGAATGGCACATATGGCCCAGAGCGGAAATATTAGGGGTCTGTGGTCCTTGTGAGGGCTGGCAGATATTATCTTGGAAAAAAAAATAGCTTTTGGGTCAGTCATGAATTTCATTTTTATTGCTGGAAGGACTTCTCAATTTTTAATTTTTTTTTTTTTTTTTTTGGTTTCTGAACTGATGGTCTTCAATCATTTCACAGTCCCATGACAGCTCCAGAGCTGCAAAAAAGAGGTGGTGGGGAAGTGGCCAATTTATTTATGGCCTCTCTTTATTCCACTTGAGTAGCTGCAAACGAGGGAAGTTGGTTTATGAGGCCCATTGGAATTTCATGGACCACAGCCCTGCTTTAGGGTGGCTTGGCTGACCTGCAGGGTTCAGAGCTTTATTCACAAGACTTGCAAATCCAAATTAAAAGGACAAGAAAAATTATAAAGGTCTTATATCCTTAATTCTCATTTTTTTCCCCACTTTGAAAAGCTGGACATCCTTTTTCTAGGTAGGTTTTCGATCCTACAAACTCTAAAACAAAACAATGTTTGGCTTCCTACAGATTCCTTCAGCCCCTCGTGTTCTGATAAAGGATGTGATTTATTATTTTTGTTTTCAAGGCCAGGCTTGGAGCACCCTGGGGCAGTGGGAGGTGTCCCTGCCCATGGCAGGGGGTGGCACTGGATGGGATTTAAGGTCCCTTCCAACCCAAACCATCCTGGGATTCTGTGATTATTTCCAAATTCAGGAGCTGGACTCAACAATCCTTTCAGCTCAGGATATTCTCTGATTCCATGATTTCATGGCACATTTCTGTCCGTGCATTTCTACACCACGGACCACCGTGGTCAGACCTTTGCTGACATCTCAGATTCTTCCTTGCTCTGGAATTAACCTTCCCCAGGTTTTTCCCGTTGGATCAGCTTTGTGCATTCAGCTGGCGTGGCTGAAAATGAGTTCCCTGCTCTTGCCATCCCTCCTGATGGATGTCTGGATAATTGTCCTATCTGCATATGTGAAAAGGGAGTTGATGCCATCACCTGCTCCGAGGAGTGAAGGTTATTCTGGAGACCTGGAGGGAGGGGATTGACGCAGCCAGGATGTGTTGGAATCAAAATCAGTAAATTAATCAACATCTTGTTATCCACCCTTGAGTGCTGGATTTAATTAGGCAAAAAAAAAAAAAAAAAAAAAAAAAAAAAAAAAAAAAAAAAAAAAAGTTTGGGAAAAAAAAAAAAAAAAAAA
>VWYP01006382.1:0-79884 GCA_013400435.1 Pycnonotus jocosus
CAGCCGCTCCTGACGGCCGGGTCGGGTTCGGAGCGCGGCCGCCGGGCAGCACCAACCTACGGAGCCGCGGGGGCGGCGGGGCGGCCCCGGCGATGGAGCCTTAAATACTCCCCCGGCGCTCAGCCCGGGCACCGCCGCGGCCGTCCCTGCCCTGGGGCGGATTTCTGCGCTGTGGGAGGGTGCCACAAGGTGTGAGTGGCAGCAGGCGGGAAGGGACGGCAGGTCCCCAGAGTTTAACCCTGCGGGTGTGCACGTAAACCTCGCTAGCAAGCTCTGAGCCACGATAGCATCGACTAGAGGAGATCCACAGGCCGGGTAAGAGGGTCCAGGTCTGGGCAAGGGTATTCGACGGATTTGGAGGCCACGCCGATGTTTGGCGGTCCGTGAATGTGGCTGAGTTTGTGAACCTGAGACTGAGTTTATGGGGTTTCTGCAGGGCAGAGGAGCAGCAGGGCTGGCTTATCTGCACTCACTGCATGTGCCGTGGGCATCCCGGGGTGTGCTCGTATGCACACAGGAGCCGCAGCCTCGCTGCCGGCCCTCCCTGCACACAGGAACAGCTGCAGAATGCATCTGTGGCACTGGAAGGAACAGACCCCTGGGATCTCAGCAACTCGGAGGCAAAAAGGAATCCCTGGTTTGCAGAGTCCTCTGGGTTCAGTGGCCACCTGTAACATCCTTGCCATCAGCCTGAAAGGTAAAATAAACATAATATTTTTATACTTGCATATAGGCAAATCAACAGATGTCCAGGAAGGTTGAGGTGGCCTAAAAACTTCCCAGAGAGCAAGAATGAAGAATCTTTCTCACACATTTGCTTGCATAAGCAGATAATTTATTTATTGCACCCAAGACATATTTGATTATATCAAATTTAGACTAATCATGTGTTCTTCTAAATGAACATTTTTTATCCACCCAGAAATTTATTCAGACAAATCATATTGTATTTGGGCATTTGTCCAGGGTTTGTGATGTTCCACAGCCAAGGTAGAGCAGTAGCAATAACTCTAATAATTTCTGCAATAGTCTCTTCTTCCTCAGTTTGAGTTAATTTTCAGGATGCTTTTAAACAATAATAAAAAGAAGTCCACTGTGGCTACATATAAGATTTCTATGAGACACTAGACACTGAAATGCTGGTAACTTTTGGATTAGCAAAAAGTTGCTGTGTGACAACAAAAGTAGAAGTGTGACAAAGGGCTTAACAACCTAGAAATTAATTTCAGAAATATTTAACATTCGTGTTGCTGGTGTGAAATCCTGACTGCTGTGGTGGGAGCAAGGTCAGTTTCCTACACAGCACAGGGGGATTCCCTGAACAGCACAGATGAAGACACTCAGGCATCCCACTGCTCTGCTGCCACAGGTAGGAAATAGAAATGACTGTGACTATGAAGGAGTACTGACAGCTGAGGAAGCCTGACATGGCAGGAAACAAACTTGATATCCCACCTTTCTTCTGTAATCTTTCAGAGAACAAAGTAAGGAGAATGGGCCACCAAGTCAGACTCTATCAAACACTGGGCACTGAGGAAAATAAAAATTCAAAGGCTACATTCAGTTCATTCTCTTGCCTGCAGAGCTTTGTACCTGCTTCCCTCCCTGTCCTAACCAAAGGACGAATTCTGCAGAGTGCACCTACCATCCAGCTTACTTAAACAGCACAGAAAGGAATTCAAGGTTTCCAAGGCCAGAGAGAGGGAACACAAGAGGGAACACAAGTCAGCGTGTCCTGGCAGCAAGGCTCACCGGGGACTGCTCTGTGCTTCATGTTCTTTAAACAGGCCTTGGATAGGATATAGAAACAGAAATGAGAACCCAAGGGCCATATGGCAGGTGACGCCCACAACCACTGAATAACAATGTCACGGTCATCCCTCCTCCTGCATAAAGGAGAAGTTGCATCTTTTCAGCAGGAAGACTGGACATAACAGAGCAGTGCTGGAGCTGGACATGGGCAGGGCCATGCCGGGACAGGGCTGCACCTCAGCGTTTCAGCTGGATTGCCACACACCACGTGTGCCCTCTGCAGAGCATTCACCACAAACACATTTCCCTGGGATAACTGCAAGATGACTGCCACTCTCCTACCTTCTGGGAGCACAGGATTGTACAGAGCTTGTACAGAGTCCCAAAGAAATTCATGCCAGTGATACAGTGGCTGCAGCATGATGTTGGCAGATGAAAATCCTTGGTTGGATTTCCATCCCATCTCTTTCCTTCAGCAGGGCACCTCTCCACAGACTCCATGCCTTCTCCAATCCAAACCACTCCCATACTGCCCCAAAGGAAGGCAGTACCAAAGTAGCTAAAAAAATCACCAAAACCTTAAGAGCAAATAAATGAAACAATTATATTGAACTATTTATTTTATTCAGGAACACAAATTGGGAAATTAAAATTAAATGTAAACTATGAGTATTCAGGGATGGCTGTATACCCAAAGGTAAAGCAACAAATAACTATGACCTCTTATATACAATCAGCAATACACTTCCAAGTGCAAACTCTGCAAAGATTTCTCTAAGGCCCTGATAATTTTTAACTTCTCCAGGCCAGTACAATATGAGCAAACTTGTTGCACTCATTCCAGAGCTCACTAGCTTTTAAGATTTTTGAGCATTTTAGATATTATTCCTACTGCAGCTATTAAATTTATATCTATTTTCTGATAGTCCCAAAACCTAGGACTTTCCAAATCACAGTGACTTTTCAAAACATTATGTTAACCAAAAGTTTTCTTTTTGGTGACTTCTCAGCTCTTTGGCTATTCTGTACAGAACAACCAGTACCTAAACAAGTAATAAATTATTCTAAATTGTTTACTCTGTCAAGTAATTCAGGCCAAATGTTCCACTGATCCAAATATTTGTAGGTCCATTGAAGGCTGTTCTGTGATGCTGATTTATGAACTGCAGAGAGCTGCCTTCTGAAACAGCTATTTTTGTTTTGCCTGGGATAGCGATGACCTTGAAACTCAGCTCCTCGTACATGCATTGTAATCTCCTAGAAAGGAGACAATCTGAAGATTTTCTCATCAAACTAATTACTATCTTTAGAAATCTGCACCTGTGGATTTCTGCATTATTTGGCCCTTAGAAAATGCAGTTTCTCATTGTACTGGCACTGGATTTAAGCTGGCTACACATATAGGTATACAAATGTGTGTACTTATACTTGTATATATTTATGTATGTGCATACACACATACTTCTTAGCATACTTTTACTGGCTGAAAATATATCCAGGTGTGCAGATATCCAGGTATTCACAAAATACAGTATTTAACCTCAAGGTTTTCCCTGTTCCCTAATGAGGTAATGAGATAACCTTTCTGCACTCAATGCGTTTTCCTCCACAACTCCTTTCTTTCCTTCCTTCCTTTTTCAAAGTGAAGCTGCTTCAAGGGTGGCTGAGGAAAGGTTTTAATTCAGATCTAGTGGACCTGTGCCTTACTGGGATTCTAAATTCCCAGTGATCTGAAACAAAGAGCTGCATTTGTCTGCCTGACAATACAGGGGATAGATCAGTGCACGACCCTGTGAAAATCAAATGAACATGTTTGCATTCACTGTAAATGCAATGATTATCAGAGAACACCATCTGTCACTTTTAATAGCCTTGATGTGCAAAACTAGAGAATAATGGCGGCAGGTGTTCACACAACATTGTTGTGCAATTGTGCAAAGACTTGATCAGACTATAAATCAAAGCAGGGCTGTATTTTTGCGTATTTTCATGCTATTAAAAAAATATGCTCTGTTCATACTAGTAAAATAAAGATATAGGCCTAGCTTGTCAGAAGATCAGTCTTCTTTTTTGAATTGAATCTCTTCATTCAGGGTTAGCACGTGACCTGTGGCACCTGAAGGATGGCTATAGACACACTGTCCCTCTTGCAGCGGCTTTAGCAGAGGTAACAATTTGAAATTCCCCCCAGTCACATCACACATTTACTGAAACTTTCATGGTCAGTACCTGTTACCATCTCAGGCACCTGGCAGCTCCGACAAGGAGCAAGTCCTGAGTTCTACACATTGCCTACTGCCTACTCAGGGGAAGGGGCTAAGCAGGGTTACAGCTTCAGACGTTCCTCTGCATCCCTGGCTGCCAGAGTGATCCCCACCTTCTCTCAGCATCAGCAGCATCGCCACTTCAGCTTTATAGAGACCTCAGAAGTTCAGAGAATTTAACAGAATGATCCATCCCAGACTGTACCATAGGGTGCCCACATACTGCTCATTCTTCAGACTTCAGAATGACTTTTTCTCATTCTTCTCTTTTTCTTCTTTCCAACCTCTTTTCTCTCTAACTATACACAGTCTACAACAGCACACATAATTAGCATACATAGCTGTTTTCTTAGTACCTCATTTTACTGTTCACTGGATTTTCTGATGAGTAATGAAAAACACTGATGATATTATTACCACTGCATTTGTGGAGGCGATGTTTGGGGTTCTATAACACAGAGAAGAAGTTGCTTTGGGATTTCCCTACAGAAAGGCATGCTATTTGGATGAGCCCACATATGCATTATGTCCAGTGCTGATTCGTTGCAGCCAAACTGCTGCAAGAGACCCCACGGGTGATCCTGGCCAGCTCCATTAACTTGTTTGTCTGTCCTCAGGTACACTGAGTTGGTTTCATTCACCCGAAACAGTGAAGTTGCTTTCTAATTTTTGGGATAGGTCAGTGTTCTACCAGTGACTTTTCTCTCCTACCTCTTCATACCTCTAACTGGTGCTTTCTTACACAACCTCATCAGCATTTTAGTGGGGAAGAATGGTGAAAGAACTTCAAGACCACTGCTCTCTGGATTAAGCTCTCCCTCTCTGTTGGAAATCTTGCTCCTGCCGTCTCACCAGGCAAGCAAAGAGTGAGGAGCAGTCCTGCTTTTCCCCAGTACTCTGCATTCCCTGCATGCTCATCTGCACTGCCAAACTGAGCACCAGCCCTCAGAGCCCCAGAGCCAGAGGGGCTCAATTAACACCTGACTCAGCCCGAGAAGGAGCTGACCTCCCTGGCTGAGCATGGTGGGGCTGGATGGGACCACAGTGCCTGCTGTGAGTGCCAGGAGAAGAAAAACTGTTTTTCCTGGGGTAGCCAGCTGCTCCCTGGGTCCCTTCATGCTGAGACTTGTTTGTTGGAGATCCAGACATTATCTGCTACTTCCCTGCCTTTCTTCTATTTCTGCTGCATCACGGCCTCATTGTGGAGGGGAGCTCAAGATCCCTGAGGGTGCTGACGGTGTCTGGGTGCCAAACTCTCCTTGATGTGCCTTCCCCCATTGCTTAACTCTCAAACAGTGGCTGTCAAAGCCCATCCACTCCCAGCTGCTGTTTTTAACAAAACAGTGGCTGTGTAATATTGCTTAAGGAATTTTAGTGGGGTCAAAGCCTTTTCTTTCTTCTAGTGTAATTTTCATCTGATTTGGACTGGCCCTTTGCCTTTATAAAGGACATTTTATGGACCATAGAGCCCCAGGAGAGGCCTTCACAGAAGGGGCATTTATGGGCTGAGAGACAATAGTCCCCATTTCTGCATGTATTTCCACCACCCCCAACCCAATCCTTATTCCACCTGTTCCATCCATCTAGATTTAGGAACAGAATTAGGAGTCCAATGCCAAAAGTGTTAGTCAGAAAGTTCTTTCGGAAATGCAGAGATTTTTAAAAGCACGTTACTGGAAAGAAGGAGTTTTATAAACGGCTGAGGAAAGCTGTTCTCTGGCAACGTGAGTGGAGGCTGCAAGGGGACTCTTGGAAACAGCTCCCTCTCCCGGAGCCTTGCATGGCTCCCGCATCTTGCAAGGTGACAGAAAACCTGGAATAGCCAAAAGGAATGGCACCCAGGACTTCACGAGGCCCACTGAGCTTTATACTCCCTTGCCAGTAATTTCAACAAGAACGAAAGATGAATGTTTCACCAGACCACAACCAAACAAGCAAAAGTATAAAGAGTTAAAAGCAAAGTCACAATTTGATGGAGAATAACAGCAATGCACCTGAGGGCTGGGACAAGGGAAAAAAGAGGAACAGGAAAAGAAAGAGACATAGAATGGAGTTTACTTTTCGGTTGCCAAAGAAAAGTTTGAAGTATACCTCAAAATTTATTTAATCATACTCAGTAAAGGGATAGAAATTTTGTTTTTTCAATAAAAGAAATTGGACTATAGAGACACATCAAAATGTAACATTTTTATATTGTTATTGATATACATCTGTGCTTAACAGAGACATTATTTCTGGAGAACTTTACCTTTAGAGACAGACCAATGTCAGAGTTTCACTTGTGATATTTCAGCTCCACTTAAGTTTGGTAACATTTTTTCCAAAATACCTTTGTCTAATTGTTAGTTTAGATGTTAATTTAGATGCTTAAACTGATCTGTCAAAACCCAGCGTTGTTACCCAGAAAAAAATAATTGGGATGATGGTTTGCATTTTGGTCAAAGGCTGCCTGGCACTGAGAAGGTTATCCTGTTGGAAATATTTTGGTTAGGTCTGTGATCATACATCAGAAAAAGTTACCATGGTGGTAGCCATACCAGGAGAAGGGCACAACATTATATTGCTATAAATTATTTCTCTTATTTGAAATAATATCTATTAATATAAGCATACTAGAATAACTTAATGCAACATGTTTTGTCTGGGCTTTTTAGTTTGTTGCTCTGTATTCCATATTGATAAAGGCATCACACTTCCTAAGGCCAACTAGCACAGTGCTTTCCCATCCTTGTGCTAAGCTGACCGAGTCTAGCAAAGCTTCTATACTAGTTTTGTAATTTCATAAGAAATGTACACGCTGGGATGCCTTTCTGGTGCAGTGTCTTAAGAGCATAAAGTCCCACCAGCAGCAAACCTGTTGTCCTGTGGCTGGATCCTTGAGCATCCTCTAGGGGGATGGATATTCGCAACTCACACAAAGAGCATCCACACTGCTCATCCCTGCAGGCGCCAGCTGAGCTGCTGCTGCTCTCTGCTCCCCCCTGCACCAACTTGGAGGGCTTGGTCTAGGATGGGCAGCACTGTGGGACCGAGAACAAATGTCCTCGGCCTAAAAATGGAAGCCTCATGTCGCGGCCCTGGTCCCAAACAATGCAGTGCATGTGTGCTCAGTGAGAGAGTTTTCAAGCTGGTGCTTTCCAGAGTGTCCGGGGTGGGGGGCAGGAGGGTTTCCCTGCACTGTCACTCCGGCACAGCCATGGGCTGAGCTGCCTGGGGACGGGCTAAGGACACTGCACAGCTGGTGGGAGTGCAGAGCCATCACCCCGGCAAACCCGGGAGCTGCAGAGGGCACCCAAAGCTGAACATGCTAACACGGGCAGTGTTGGGCCCAAGACTATTCCCAAGCTCAGTGGCTGGTTTCATGCAAGAAACCTGTGTGTCTGCTCGGGCTTGGCCTGGGGCTGTATCCCGACAGCCATTCATGCAGAAATGGGGGCCTGCCAGGGGCTGCCGTGCAGGGCAGGAGGCAGGCACTGCTGCTTTAGCGAGGCAGTGTGCCCAGTGCAGACAGCAGGGACACAGGGGCACACCACTGTGTGTCCCCTGTGTTGGTGTCTTGCAGTGTCCTAGATTTATTTTTTCCATCCCCCAGTTTTCCCCATCAGCCCCGTGTCAGAAGTGACAGTCCCCAGGGACACTGTTCTGGTGGCACCCCGACTGAAGTATGCTGTGTTCAGCTCTGGAGTCCCCAGCACAAGAGGGACATCGACCTGTTGAACCTAGCCCAGAGGAAGCCACCAAGATGACTGGAGGGGTGGAGCACCTCTCCTACGAAGAAAAACTGGGAGAACTGGGATTGTTCAGTCTGGAAAAGGCTTTGGGATGACCTGATTGTGGTCTTCCAGTACCTGAAGGGAACCTACATGAAAGATGGACCTTTTATTTTTTTATTTTTTTTACAAGAGCATGTAGTGGTAGTGACAGGAGAAAGGGGAATGGCTTGAAACAGAGTAGATTTACACTAGATATTGGGAAGAAGCTCTTTACTGTGAGAATGGTGAAGATACTATTACAGGCGCTATGGATGCCCCCCAATCCCTGTGAGGTTTTCAAGAGGTCGGATGGTGCTCTGAGCAACCTGGTCTAGCAGAAGATGGCATGGCAGCAGGGCTGGAACTATATGAGCGTCAAGGTCCCTAGCAATCCAGGCCATTCTGTGATTCCATGATGAGAGGCTCAGGCCACTATGGCTCTTCCGCATCCGCTCCTGAAGCCTTCCGTGAGGCTGTGATGGGCACCACGCGTTCAGAGGCCCTCTGCGGACCGAGGGAGGCGGCGATGGGAAAGGGCAGCAGCCAGCAGCCGGACGGACACATTCTCCAAGCCCACCCCGCAACCGAGCCCCGCCCCGCAGCCGAGCCCCGCCCACACAGTGCCGGGCCTCGTCCCTGGTTCAGGCAGGCCCCACCCACATCAGCCCATGGCCCGCCTCCATTCACACAGTGTAGCCGCGCCTACACCGGGCAAGGCCCCGCCCCCCTACAGGCCCCGCCCCTCCGCCGGGCCCCGCCGTGGTTCGGGCGCGTTGGCAGCCGTAGGGCGGGGTGTGCGCGGCTCTCGCGAGAGCTGCCTGGGGCTTCCTGCGGTGCTTGCTGGGAGCTCGTTCCTTTCTGGCGGCCCGGCCATCTTGGCGGCGCGTCTGCGGTGAGCGGGGCCGGGCCGGGGGCGCGGGGGCCGCTGCGGGCGCTGCTGTGGGGTTCTGACCGCTCCCCTCCGTCCCCCTGTGTTCCAGGTACCGCCCGACCCCCCGCGAGGCAGCAACATGGTGGCCGCAAAGAAGACGGTGAGTGAGAGCGGAGCCGCGCCGGGCGCACGTGGTGGCGGGGCGACCGGGCGGCGCCGTGGTGCGGCGGGGGGACCCCGGCGTGGCCTATATTCGCGGCCGGGGGTGCTGGGGGGTCCCTGGGCACAGCCCATCGCGGCCCTCAGAGTTCGGATCGGACCCTCCTGACACTGGCCGCGCCCCTCGGCCGCCTCCCGCTGCGCTCGGTGTCCTCGGGTCCCTCCCGTGCGATGTCTCGGGGTGCTTGCAAAGCTCCTGAGATGGCTGCAGGAAAGGAGAGGTGGTGCTGAGGTCGTAGTGCAGGTGGAGTTCAGATTTTGCATTCCCTCCCATGTTCTGGTTCTGACAGATCAGGATTTCTTGGTGGTGATTTTGTCTGTCAAATGTGCCTAACTTGTCGTGAGCATCAAGCTTCCCTGTTGTAATATCACTTCGATATTGCATAGAATTACTTCTTTCTGCTGCCCCGTGTAACGTTGTCAGTGTGCGCTCTGAGGAGAGACAGACTCTAAACCCGGCATAGATTTGCAAGGCAGGAGTGGTATTTTCTTGTCGTGACTAGCTGAGCTTGACGTGAGCTTGTCAGATACACGCAGATGTCACTGATTTATGTAGATAGCAGCAACAATGCTTTGAGATATATTTGCCTATTGAGAGATACGGGGGTAAGAAAGAAGTTTCTGAAGTTGTGAAAACACAGTTATCAGCAACGCCCCTATATCCATAAGATTTCTTATTCCGTGTTTCAGAGGGAGATTATTCATAGAGAGAATATGAAAAGTCCAAATTTGAAATTTCTCTAGCATGTTCTCCTTTGTTTTGAAAAGTGTGAAGTAACACAATAATACTTTTCTGCATCTTCAGAAAAAGTCCCTGGAGTCCATCAACTCCAGGCTTCAGCTGGTTATGAAAAGTGGCAAATACGTGCTTGGGTACAAACAGACCCTGAAGATGATTCGTCAGGGCAAAGCTAAGTTGGTCATCCTCGCCAACAACTGTCCTGCTTTGAGGTAAGCATATGTGTGAGAAAAGTGTTCTGAGATGGGTTCTTTGTACAAATGCAGTGTATGCTTTGTGCTAATTGCTCCAGAGACTTAATACAGAGGGCTTCATGGGATGTTCTAGAGTGCTCTGAAATAAAAGTGACAGGTAGTTTGCTGTGCGATGATTGCAAGTCCAGAAGTGTGGAAATGCTTCCTGGTGTTTTTCTAGCTTTCTAATTCAAGGAATTTGCACTAGAGAAAGTACTGTAAGCTTTTCACACTCAACAGCATTCACTAAGAGTGTAACAGGGCTAAATTCCCATGTTTTTCAAAAGTAGTGTATTGGAAAATAATTTTACAGCTAGGAAAACTGATAGCTGATTTAAAATACTTGAAGCATACAAAATTTGTTGAAGTTAGTTATAAGTTTGGAGTCCTGGCCAATGAAACTGCTTATTTGAGAATATAATCTGTACTAATACCATGACATTTTCCTCATTGAATATCTGGGCCCTTTTTGTTGTTGAGGGATATTGACAGGCTCAAGAAAATGTAAATGCAAAACTCAGAAATCAGACACTTGAGAAACAGCATGACTCTTGCAGTGGGCAGCAATCCCCAGTATTAATGGGGATCCCAAAATGCTTGGGAAACAGTTCTGACTGCTAGACTCTCCTAGTGAAAGTCAGAAGAGAGGGCAGTATAGATGGACTTGTTTTAAATTAAAATACACGGTTCCTTTCTCAGCTGCAGACAACTGTGTCTCTCCGTTCAGCATCTGGCCACCACTGGTCATGAACATTAACTCTTTTAGTTTATGCAGTCTGGCACAGCTCCTGTGGCCTTTCTGAGGTCTGCAAGTGCTGAATCCTTCTACCACGTAGAAATGAGCCTGTGTAGGAGCAGCCTGAAGGGTTTGTTGTTACAAACCTTCAGCAGGCATCTAAGTAAAGGTTCCTGAGCCACAACCTTGGAGTGATTTTGCCTCACAAGAATCAGCTGTGTTTCTCTGGGTGGGAAGGAAAAGTGTCTTAAGGTTTACTGTGGTAGGAGTTAAAGCTGCTCTGTTTGTATTGCAGTTGGTCAGAATTGTTTGTGTATCCTGTTAACACCCAGTTTTTGGATTTCAGGAAATCAGAGATTGAGTACTATGCTATGCTTGCCAAGACTGGGGTCCATCATTATAGTGGGAACAACATCGAGTTGGGCACAGCATGTGGAAAATACTACAGAGTGTGCACACTCGCCATCATTGACCCAGGTAATTCCCTCCTGCAGTGTAGAGACCAAATGAGGTGGCTGTGGATCCTCCTTTCTCCTGTGAGTAGCAGCACTGAGCAAGGAATGAGCAGGAGTGATGACACACTTCAGGGCATTTTTCCATCAGGTTTAACACTTTAAATTTCCTCTCACTGTGATCCTGTTCTTTTGTGAGTCCTAGGTTCTTAGAACCTGGAAGGGCTGCTGCTTCTCTTGTACTTAGCTCTTTCACTGCTGAGCCCTGTGAGCATTTTGTCAGTCTGTAGGGAGGTTTCAGTGTCTGGGAGGCAACTGTATGGGTCCTGTTTCTGAACCCATCAGCTAGGACATGAGCTTGCACAACACACTGTTACAACAGCCCTGTTTGACTGTTCTTAATCTGAGACAAAGGATTGTGACCTGTCCTGCTTCCCAGAATAGCATATGGAAAAATAACCAATAGGCAGGTGGATATTCATCAAGGGAATAAAAATGATGTTAAACACTATTTTAAGACTCTTAAGTTTGTATGTAATTACTATGGTTTGGTGATAGTCTTTGTCTTAAGAGTTGCTCAAATTCCTTAAATAGAATACTAAACAGGTGACTTCCCATCCTCTTTCCAGAATGTTTTAAGAGAAGAATAAATCCCTTGTTCTGTTTATTGATCAGAATACATACACATAGGTTTAATGATTTCTGTGATAACTTTAAGCAACTGTTCTCCAACTCACAGTGGTTTGAATTTCCTAGTTGTTCAGAAAACTTTATTTAGCTTGCTTGTATTCAAATAGTAGCTGTAAACTTAATTTTCAAAATGTCACTTTCAGGTTTGGTTTTGGGTGGGGTGGGAGCTGCAAGTAAAATCCTGATGCTGTGTATGACAATGCGAATATTCTCGCTGTCCTGATATTTCTGTGATCAGGGGAGGCTAGACATTCGCTATAGTAAAACTATGCATTGTGTCCTCCAGGACTAGATTGGTGTTCTAGTTCTGGTTTTGTAAATGCTGGTGACAGGTGCACGATTACTGGAAGATACTATATTTGGATAAGAAAAACACAAGTATTTTTATCAGTTTTATCAAAATTACTTGCTTTTTTCCTAAGCAGAGTATTTGTTGCTTTTAAGTTGTTTTCTTTTTCTAGAATCGCTGTGGTGATTTTATGGGTGGGGTTTTTCTTAAATTTTTATTCCTAAATAAAAACATCTTTCTCTGGGTCCTCTTGTAACAATACATTTTTGTTTTACAGGTGACTCTGACATCATTAGAAGCATGCCAGAACAAACCAGTGAGAAGTAAACGCTGTAAAGGTGTTATTTCTACAATAAAATTGGTTACAGATGTCTTTGAAGAAAAATTTGTATTATACCTTTGTTGGTTTTAGGGAACAAACTATATAAATGAAGATTCATTACGACTGCTGTGCTTCTTTTTCTGTTAGAAATAACCTTCACGTGGCAAAATTTGCCATTCTTTCTGTAGATGTTATGGATCTTGAGAGGTAAGTGAAGGAAGGCTTTATCATGGCAAGAGTATGGTGCCAAATCCCAAGGGTCTAGGGCTTCCTTAGTGTTTGCTTTTGGAGTGCTAATGCAAACACAAGGCATAATGTGAGGAACAGTAGCAAATTTGGGATGTTGGTGGGAAACCCTAAAGGTTTACTTACATTAAAATAGTTCACTGTTTTTACCAGGTGTGTCAAGTACTAATGTGCATTAGTCCTTTTGTCTTTTCCTTCCAAGAGTACATATCTGTAAAAGGGCAAACAGGATATGGCTTCTAGATATGTAACATACACTTTCAGTAAGATACCAGTTAACTTCACAAAGCTGTTTTTAAATCAGTAGTTGCTGAGAACATCAGTATCTTAGAGATTTGTGCCTGGTTTGTGTGAGACCATGACTGCAAGATATTCCTTATTACTAGGGATTGTTGAGGTGCTAGTGATTTTCTGACATGTTAAAGCAAGCACCTAATGAAAATCAGAATGTACCTGTAGCCTTGCAGAATTCAAAAGTATGCCAAAACACAGTGTACCTTTCAAAGCTTGCTGTTGTGTATCTCTGCACACTCATCAGCTTGTCTGAGATCACTTAATCATTTAAATTCTGATGCAGTTACTTCTGTTATAAAATGGATGAAGTTTTGTGTTTCCATTTGAAAATGGTCAAGAGGCAAACTCCCAGGTGTGTCAGAGCAAAGGAAGAAGTGCTAGTATATTTACCTGTTAAACCACAAATCTGGATTAATTGCAGTCAAGGAAAGGAAGTGAGACTTTAAGACACTTCAGGTGGCCAGAATAGAAGCAATTTGCTGGGGGGGGGGGTTGTGTTTTAATATTTAACAGGTGTGCAGCTAGCTGAATTGACCAGGTATATATTAAGGAAAGTGAATACTGACCAAAGGACAGCAGAGAGAGGTTGGATAGTCTGGACATGTTAAAAAGTTCTTACAACTTCAGGTTGTGATGCCCTGATAATACAGCAGACTTTCAAGCATTTAATTCCATCACAGTTTAAACACAAATGTTTAAATTTATGGTTTTACTTCCTACTGATTCCAGTAGTTACTCTTGTTTGAAGAATCCAAGTCAAGCCTAATGGCTGTGAGTGGTGTCCCACTTGTTCTATGTATGTCTGTATACATAGAATGATATATACACACACAGACTGTGCCTAAAATACTAAGAGTGGAGGAGGGAAATACAGAAAAGCAAGCCAAATAAATTCATACCCTAAAAATACTTTAAAACATGGAGGTTTAATTTCAAAAAATAACAGCATTTTATTATTTTGCATAGCTTATTTCAGTTGTTCTGCTTAATTAGAACTTTTGCTAGTTACTAAATTGTTTATATAAAATTTTCAACATTTTTCTGCAATCAATGCAAGACAACACATGGCATATAAATGCAAGGATCCAAAATACTCTTTTCAACTTCAGACACAAAGATGTTATTTTACTTTGAACCAGTTTAAGAAAATAGCTCTGACAAGTCTGTATGTATAAATAGCATACACTTTAAATTCTGATCAGTATTTTAGCCTGTTTTCCAAGTCTTCCATTCTCTTTGTCATTTCTTCCAGTAGATAAAAGTTAAGGAAAGACAGCTACTGATAGGATGCATTAATAGAAAGTCAGCTACCTAATTGCTATGGTCCATAAGCATACTCTTGTTTCCCTTCTTTGACTCCCAGTAGTTTCTCATTCAATATTCCCCTGTATTTTCTTGTTCTGATGTGATCAGCTGAGTTGAGAAAGCTGTGTGAAACCCCACTCCTGAACAGGCATACCTTGACATGGTGTTCAGACTGCAGCTTATTAAAAAGGCTGGTTCTACAAATGGATTGCTCTTATCTATTTTAAAGGGAGGGTAAATATTTATCTAGTTCATGCTGTTAAAAAATGTTTCACTTAATCATATGGAAAGCTGCACGTAACTAGCAGTAGATTATGAAACAATGGGGCTCTGAGACCTCAGTAAGAAAGTCTGCTCCTCATGATGTGTTCCTGTCCACATTTGTGACAGTGGTTTCCAGATGAATGAGGAGTAGAACACAACAAACTCCATAGGATCTAGGGTTGGTTCCATTAACAGTAGGAAGCTGTAGCAATGCTTTTGCAGCATTTTTGCAGAGTGTACAGCATCCCTTTCCTGATAAGCACTTCAGTTGGCAGGAATGCTGTCTCCTAAAGGAAGAGGTTGGACCAGTACTGTTCACTTCAGCACCCCTCTCTGCCATGGAGAGGTTGCAGCCAGGGCAAGCTGAGAGGAAGAGGATCAAGTGAGATTTGAAGGCACTGAGATCTACCTCGGATGAATTTGCTGCACCCCACTCCTTGCTTGTTTGACTGGGATCTTGATTAAACATTTTAAGGCCTTACACAAGGGAAGATGGAGAACTGGGCATATAAATTGGGATCTTTGACACATTGCTGTTGGGAATTTTTTAGGGCAGACAGGCAAATTGAGTTTGGCCTCTTAAAAGTTTGGCCAGAACAGCCATGTGTACTGTGTCCCCCTGTTGAGAGGAGGAGAATAGCCTTTTGCTAGTAAGCCTGGACATTGGGTTTGGTAATTTCTCATCTGTCTGCTGCAGCAAGGTTACTACTTTGCATATGAGCACCATGTGAACTGCATTTTCTTCAACAGCTGTATTTCTCAAGTGTTCACAGAGGCAAAGTTAAAGCAGTGAAACTGCACTCAACTACTGATAGAAGTTAATGTAGCTGGACACAAAACAGTTTGGACTAGTCCCTCTAAATTATATATTTTAATATATATATTACATATTAAATCTTATTATATATAAATATATAATACTCTAAATTTGTATTATATAACTGAAGTTACTTTTGTAGCCAGTTCTCCCTCCACCAACCCCAGATCGCTGTATGAGGACTAGCCAGCAGTCTACAGTTATCAAGAACTAGTGTATCACCTCCTACCTGAGCTGCTCCTGAGATAAAGCAGAGAAATGAGGTTCCTAATAAGGAGGAAACTGGATGGTTCATACTCTTCAAAGCAGTGGCTGCACAGTGCTCTGAGGAAGTGCTTAGAACTGTTCCTATCAAAATTTCTACTGTCTGGCTTAGTGTTGACAGGTTTTTCATCATCTTGAGCCTTTGGAGTAAAAATCACAGAAAAAAAGAATCATAGCGTATTCAAATGGTAAAGCAAAACAGCACATGTTGCTAAGCTAAGCTTAGCAACTGAGTTCTTCGAGTAAGCTCAGAGTTCCTCATAGCCCAGCTGCAGGAGATAGTGGTAAAGAGCTTCTGAAGGAGCAGGAATTGGTCTCCTTCCGTGTCAGCACACAGGTTGGAATGCTGCAAGTCATAAAACACTTAAGAATGTGGGAAATGACCTAGAAGTTTTCTCCAAAGTTGTTTGGAGAAGTCCTGTCAGAGGAGTATGTGTGTTGGTGAGCATTTGAAATACCTTGCAAAAACCTTACACCATGGTTTTCTCCTCCTTTATGAAATATGCTTTGCATGGAGTAATCTAACCAGGTGATTAGAACATAATTCCTTGAAGTGTCTACCAAAGGATTCACTTGGGAAGATGAGAGAGAGGCTGGCTGCTGCAGGGAAGGTCTGAACTGGTAGGCAATGTTCTGCATCAGGTTACCAGGCACTAAGGGCTCTGCTTGCCTCCCTCTGGACAGGCTGTTCACAGTCCGAAGCTGTTCCTAGGAGCATACAGTGATGAGCTGTTGGCATCACTGCACTCTTCTGTGCAGACAGTAAGTGCTTAACTGCTCTTGCACACAATTACACAACTGAAGTAGAAGATGTAATGTCTTCTTAGTGTTTATTTGATCAGAAGCAGCTTTCATGAAGAAAACTGAAGGAATTTGCTGCATAAATAGTATCCGAGTTGTATTGCCAGTTTGCTGTTGTTTCCTGAGGTGTGGATGTTACAGGCAGTGTAAAAGCTGCTGCACTAGCAACTCCCTTGAAATAACTGTGGCAGAAACTACTGATCTGCCCTTTGCTATGTTTTATCTGCATTTCTTTCAATGCAAGATTATCCAAACTTGAGTCCTCTGATTTCATCTAGAGTATGGTTTTAAATTAGTCACTGCATATGGTGCCTCACTAAGCAGTTCAGCAGGGAACCATCTTCTGTACTCTGACACCTGTAGCCAGTAAATGCTATTTCAGTAGCATGTGAAGAAGTAACCCAAAGCAAAGTGCATTAGTCTAGAATTTGACCAGTTGTTTCTTTGCTGTTCCTGAAGGTGTTTGCTATAAGGGGTTATTAAAATTCAAGATCCATATTAATATTTTGGTTCCTTCTATGAAGGAGAAGCAGACGAAAAGTTAAAGGCCTTGCTTCTTGGAAACTGAACTGTTAGGTAGTTCAGATTTTCATTACAATAAACTGATTTATGCAGGCAGTTTAGACTTGATGCAAAAACATGTAGTTTGTTTTAACCTGCCTTTCTTGTCCTACCTGTAAGAAACAGTTACTCAGAAAGGATATATCGCTGGGTGAGTTTTCTTACTTCACTGGTTGCATAGTTCTGGAATGTCACAAGGTTTTCACATTTGCACTGATCGTTGTCTTTTGAGGCTTTTGCTGAAAAACAGAAACACTTAAGCATAAGCTTTAATAAATTGAATAGGATGGGGAGTAAATGACAAGGAATTATAAATGCAGAGCAGGTTTATAATTTGAGAACAGCTTCCTGTTCTCAAAACAGGTCAACATTCCAAAGGAACACCCTGAGGCAGATTCTGTCAGTACTGGAAAACAGTACACAATGTGTAGTCCTCTATGTTCAAAGAACAGTCTGGGTTATTCTAAACAAAGGTAGCCTGATTACCTGTTGTTGAGTGAATGTGACTGTCTTCAAAAAGATACTTGTGGTGTACTGCAAGATGTGGACAGTCAATGACATCTGTGATGGCTATTGTGGTTGCTTCAGGTCCTGCAGGAAACCCCCCAAAAGTCTAAAAATCAGACCCACTAAATTATTATTTTCTTCTCTACTTGCATGCACTGAGTTGTCCTTAATTAGTAAGTAATCCTACTAATTGCAGTGAAGATTGTTCAAGGAAAGGACTAGGGATACAAAGATGTGAAGGAACCAAGCTGTTAGGCTGTATTCACTGTATACATGATTTAGGTTCTGGGTTGCAGAACTGAAAGGGAATTGTGAAGGTTTCTGTGAGAAACAGAAGTGATTGAAGTGATTGAAAGCTGAACATGCTTAAAGTGTCAAGCACAGTGTTGAAATACAAGCTTCCCCATGAAATATTCCATTCAGATGATGTAGGAAGCATGCAGCCATGCTTTTATTACAGTGAATCTCACATTGCAGAAAGTAGGGTGATTTGGAGGGGCGAGGAGGCAGGGACATGGCATGAACCATTTTAGCTGAATTGTGACAGTTCTCTACAGAAAGCAGCATGAAAAGGCAGCAGGAGAGGATGCTTGAGTTAAACCAGCCAACCTGAAGGCTGTGGACCAGTCTTACGAAGCCTCCCAGATGATGCATCCTGCTGGTGAGGTGACTCTTTCAAGGCTGATAGATAGAAATTGCCAAAGGAAATGATATCACAAAAGGAGCAATAAAAATGTTCACATTCCCTAGAATTTGAGATGTTTCTTGCCAGTTAACTTGGTGTTTGTCTCTCATAGCACATGGAGAATGCCTCATACCTGTGCAATTTAGAAGAGGTCCCGTGTTGACGGAAAATCCAGGACTTGCCCTTCAACTCAGACTATCAGAGGAACTCCTCCAAAACCAGAAGTGATTATTTAATAATAGCGAAGCAATCTGAAATGACACCAATCTACTTTGTGTCCTACAGTGAAAATTATTTCATGTTTCATGATTATCCATCATCCTTTGGGGTGAATTGAATAAGAATATTGCTTGGAGAAAGAAAAAGTTTCTTCCTGTTCTTCAGTTTTCTTCTTTATAATGGGAAACATAGATCAGGGAGTTGGGAGTTTTTAGGTGAGAAGGCTGCAGCAGAGTCCATTTGATACACTACAGTTATAAGCAAAAATACACGTTTCTAATTAATGAAGCACAACCTTTAAAATGTAAGGATTTCTTTCAGAGCCCACACCTCGATCTTACTAGTCAAGAGTTTGAGAAGAAACAGAAACCTGTTTTGAGGTAGAACCTCAGCCATTGTGTGCCCTGCCCCTTTCTGCCGCCAGAGGGCAGCGTGGAGGCAGCTGCGGTTCCTTAGGAATGGAATTCCTTAGAAATTCCTTAGGATTGCTTCACTAGGAAATGAACACTTCACGTTCGACTGACTCCGGAGCCCTTCATGGCTCAGAGGAGCTAAAGGCAGGTGTTGAACAACTGCACGGCGTGACTGATGATGCCGGGGTGCACAGACATCTGGGAACCCAGAGCTCCTTCCCTGAAAGTGAATACATGGGGGTAAAAGGTGACAGTGCAAACTTGCCTGATAAGCCATCAAGACGCAGTAGGGAGGTGGAAGATGCTTCTGGGACATCCAGGTTTGCTATAACTATTGGGCTTCCTGCTGGTTTAGTCAATTTTGACAGATACACAAGACAGCTGTGCTAAGTTGCACTGGGAAGGAGATGAAGCCCTCTTGAGTGGAGGTTGGAATTACAGAGCATGACTATCAGGGAAGAACAGATGAATGGTTGAAGAAGAAGACCAGAGATCAGGCAGCAGAACTAGAAATATTTATATAGAGGTATAGATATCTCAGTCTGCATGGGAACCAGCTGCTGGAAGGAACTCAGATTCTGGAGAAGAGTTCAGGGCAGAGAGGTGTGGGATGAGATCACAAGGGAATGAAACAAATGAGAAGCAGAATCTAGCTGAAGAATGATCAAGTGGGAACAAGGATGGTGAAGATTCCTGTTGTAGGAGAGATGGAGCAGATAAGATGAATCTTGAGTGTTTGACTCGGGATAATGACTTGCTCTATAAGTTGTTCGGGAGCTGCAAGCTAATGAGGGGGTTGTTTAGGAAGGGCAGAGGAACTGACCTGAAATATTTGAGCTTTGGACATAGGGCTGGTATGGACACATAATTAGGGACAGAAAAAAGACAGCTGTACTGGTAGAGGTCTGGCAGGAGGTCTCCAGTTTGGAAAAGAAATTGGGCATTTCAGAAACTCCTCTTCAGGTTTCAGAAAACAATTGGGGCTCTAAGATTTCTGATCTCATTGCCTCTGAAGCTAAATAAACACACAAGTAGTGACAGAGGCTGATCACCCTGAATCCCTTGGTGAAGTCAGTGCAGTGAATAAATTTGTTGGTGAACAATGCTGAAGTTGGATATTCATTTTTAGTGTTCTGTTTTGTAACAAAATACAACAAATTTGTTAGGAGGAGCCTGTGAGAAAGTGTCATCAAAAACAGTATCTGAATATTTGCTGAACTGATAACGATCCACAATTTGGAAGGAGAACAGAATGTTAACCAGCTGGCTGCTGAGTACTGTCATCTGATCGGGATAGGGTCTTGTGACAAAAATAGTGTATGATCATGTAATTGAAAGCTCCCATAATGCACATGCTCAGAACAGGGCTGAAGCTGCAATCACATTGAGTGTGTATTATGTACAACATTGCCGGAGCCTCGTTAGTGCTTCCAGTCAGATGAGAAATTAACATTAACCAAGGCAATGAATGGGAACCTTCCGACTGAATTCCTCTTAATAAGAGGCAAGAGAAAAAAACCCTCCTTTTTTTTTTTTTGCCTTTACTACTAGTAATCAAGAATAATTAATAGTAATCAGCAGCTATTTTACAAGGCAGCTGCTTTCTTGCAGAATAAAAGAAAAAAGCCTAACCTCCAAAGAAACATTTTGATGGCTTCTACTTTAGCTGGAAACATGCAGTGCATCCACAGCTGGGACTAGGGATGAGAGGCTCTGTCAGTGGAGTCCATGAGGACAGGATCTCCTCATGTCCTCACAAGCTGGAGCCTCAGAAGACCTCAGGAACGACCAAAGCTGGAGTAACGATAAAAGTCATTGCTACTGCAAAGGAGGAGAAAAATTGTGCTGTATACAACAGAAGGAATATAAAGAAGAACTTTCAGATGGTATAACAGGTTTGGAGGCAGAATTTCTGGTGGAGTGAGTTGATGAGTAATAGCTAGTCCTGGAGTGTCCAGAAAAACAAGGCTGTGTCAGTCGTCAGTTCACAGGTGTGAGGCATTCATTGCCTATTGTTGAGAGAGGGGGAGGACAGAAACTGAAGCACCAGTGCTGCCCAGTTACCAGAGGTGTAGACAACAAACTGCCACAAAGGGGCAGGATTTACTTACTTTTTCATATTTATTTATTTATAATGTAGTTAAAAGGAAAAAATGGTGGTTGCTAACCACTGTTGTCGGTACCTGAAGGATGAGTTTCCATCACTGAGCTCTGGGGTTTGCTGCTTAGTGAGAGTTATTATACTGGGGTTTGCTAATGAGTGAGAATTATTGTTCTGGCTGCCAGATAGTTTTGGCTTTGGCATCTCCAAAAGCTTTTTAAGATGACATGCTGTCATTGAAAGATTATCTGCCTAGTAAGGTTAATTGAACTGACTTGGTTTTATATTGTCATAGTATTTAGTATTTCAGAAAGAACTAGGACTTCTTAGGACTGAAGGACAAAGAGTATGCAAGCTAAGAAACATCCTCAAAGTATTTTTTACAGATTCTTCCTTGACATCCGTACAAAGAAATGTCCGGCAGCTAATTTTATACAACGGTAAGGAAAAACAAAAAGGGCAAAGCCTGTTTGCATTTAATTCCAAGAAAAACAACCAGATAAAAGCTAGCGAAAATTAAATAATCTTGCACAATTCTAGTCCTATGACCAACATCATTCTATGTGTTGTTTCTGAATTTTGCTTCAGGTACCGGTTTGAATGTACAAAAAAATACTGAGTCTTGGGAATGTGTGAGTGGGAGAGACACACTGTTCTCTCTCTGGCTCTGTAGCTTTCATCTCAGCTCAGATTCCCCTTTCCCCTTGCAAAACTTCATCTGGGAATGTTTATATACAAGCTGTTTGTTCCAGAGTGAAGAAGGGTGCTTTTTGAAACAAACCTTCCACATTTATGTAGCAAAACTCAGAGCTCATGCATAACTGCAATCCACTCTTTGTAGCTCTGAATGAATGTATGTTCAATCAACTATTTTTAGTCTACTGTAAATACATGCAAGAGCTCTTGGGGATTTATTTTGCTGTGGTTTAGGTTTTTGCTGCTGGTCTTCGGATTTTTTTTATTCTCATTAAGGTATTACAAATCCCTGATTATTTTCCCACATTCCTAATGAAACAGATCATATTTATTTGGTGGAGTGGGGTTCATTGCATGGCTGACTTAACTGTAGAAATAGAGAAGAAGCGATTGATTTCTGCTAGGCATAGAATTCTACATCTTATGCAACCTTCATGGAAATAAAGGGAAGATAATTACTAATACATTTACCCAGTGATGGATTAATAGCATATATTCTTCATGTATTAAAGGGCAGAAAAATCCAAAAAGCAAAACACCTGTAAAACATTCACTTCTCTTCTATGTCAAGGAAAATGGAATTTTGTTACCTTCACAGATTTGAGCTCTTAGCTCTTCACTTATGTCCTCCAGAGCTGTGAAATCCTCAGCATAGAAGAGATGTTTATATGATGGCTCAGAAGCAATTTCCAGCAGTTCTTCCTCAATTGCTTTTCCTATTCCAATGGCATAGATGATTATACCTGGATTCGAAAGAAATTTCACATACTTTTTATTTCAGCAGTTCTAATTCTAAGCACTTGTTTGTCCATGAAAGGAAAATATGAGAGAAAGGGAGAGCCCAAGAAATGTATATTCTATGTAACTTCAAAATCAGTGAAGAGGCTTCATATGCTTTAATTACTGGGAGATTTGCAGAAACTCTTGTTTGCTGTAATTTGACATACAGTTTTTGTGTTAAAGAAATGACACTTGCCTGGCCACTACTGATAGTAAATGGTCCCAGAAAGAGAATGACAAACAATCCAAGAGAATCACACAGTTCAGCCTCACAGTTGCACTGCAAGTCCCTGGTTTGTGTGTCTGTAGGGTTTATGCAATGCAGCTGATTACTGGGTTTATGGGAAAGCCTGTTACATATCAGCAAATGGGGCAGAATCCTGAAAGATGGCAGTGATTTTTCAGAAAAATACCTAAGTGTTATTGAAATCCTCAGAGCAGGTTGCGACTTGATTCTTTCACTCTAAGGGGCACTAACAGGCTGGAATGCCCACTTAGGAGAGTAAGAATGGGAAAACAAGAAATTTATGGGGCTAGGAAAAAAGGATGCTCAGGACAAGTATTTCCACTGCAGAGGTGCTAGGGAGAAGGTAAGTGAGGATGTGTAGTTTTCTTAACTCTGGAAGCAGGGAAGGAGGAAGTGGTTCACTGCCCTCTTACCAGATTTTAAACAAGCAATAACTACAAACCATAGAGATCTTCAATAATCATTTTTTCAGCAGTTACGTTTTTATGCTCATGAGCATGTGATCTGATCCAACATTTCTCCTTATATCAGTTCTGGCTTAGAAAGTGTCCACAACGAGTACTGATTTTGTGATTCATAATACAGCTGTGAGTTTCACAGCTCTTACCAGATTCAAAAGAAGAAGCTGCCTTTTCTGGTTGGTTTCAGATAAAATTTGGGATGAGGAAGTTTGGTATGTTTATTTAACATGAGGTGATAACTGCTGCATGCCTGCTGAATTGCAACTTTTAACCTTTTGGCTGAAGAATCATTGGTCTGATAATACCATAAAATATGCATTTTCCAAGATTTTAACTTTTAACGTAAGTAACTTCTTACTTTTCTTCATGAATCTGCTTACCATAGCATTTTAGCCAGGAAAGGAAAATGTTCACCTGAAGCTGATTCAATTTAATGAATACACCAGTCATGCTTAAGTTAATGCTATTTAAAGACTTGGGGATATCAGTGATAAAGTATTCAAGGTCCGTTTCATATTAATCGTCACTTGTTGGTTACACTGCTATTACACAGGGGATGGGTTTGGCTTGTAGCATTGCAGAGTCAGTGTAAGCAGTCCAGAGCTGAGGTTTCATTCAGCAAATAACAAAGTTGGTTTGTGCTTCTTTCCTTCTTCTGTAAATCCTCCATGTAGTTTCATCTCACTAGTAAGCCTGTAAATGTTTTGGTGTTTTAAAATTATTTTAAAATCACTTTATCTTTCATTCTAATGGCACTCTTGCCCTTCTCATATCCTTGGATGTTTTTCCCTTTTCTCTTTACAGAGAGGTATTGATCCTGATCAGTCCTCTACTAATCATGTATCAAATTCTGATTAATATATCAAATCAATTAAACAAGCACAGAAAAAACAAATGTGCAAAATCTTTTAAAGTCTGGCTATTTTCTCTGTGTTGTGGCCCATCAGTCATGGTTCTTAAAGCAGTTTCTCATAATATAAAAAAAAAATCAAAGAAAAAATGAATTGTTTATTTTTTTGACAAGTTTTGAAAATTTTCAGTTGACTCTGATAAACAGATGAAAAGCTTCTGATTTGTGATACAGGTGTCCTAAAGGATGGATGTCTGCCCAAACATACTAGAAATTAAAAATCACAGTTTTCAGTCACATTTCAGCATATAGGCATGTAGAAACTGTAAGACAGACAGCACTACAGCTATATTCTTTGAAAAAGAGTAATCTTCCTTCCAAAGCACTATTAGCACTATAAAACTGGTTAAAAATAAAGAATATACCTTGTAAACAAAAACATAGCCAATTATTATAGTATTTCTCACAAGAATAGATTGCTGTATTTTGAAGCGACAGCTTGGGAATTCTTTTATTGTTTTCCTAGAATGTTTGATTAAGTTCCTGGTGTTCGCAGATCCCTGTACCAAATGTCTACCCTTAGTGGATACATTCAGGGCACTCAGGGCATGCCAGGTGGGTGGCACCACTACCTGTGCTGAGACACTCCCCTTGGGCCCTGCTCTGGGGATGATGCACATGCCTGGCAGCAAACACAAAGATCAGATGTCCAGGACAGTGGTCAATGTCCTGTCCAGACTGCTTTGGCAAACATCCTCTAGATTAGCACATCCAAACTGTTACTACATCTTATTTCTAACAATATTTGCCTTTTGGAATGAGACACTGAGAACATCTCCACTTACCACGCTGCTTTGCTCTGGTAGCCCACTCAGAGACTTCATCCTGGGCTCGTCCATCCGTAAACACAATGGAGATTCGAGGGACATTTGCTGAAAATGGTCTTGCTCCTTCTGCCTCTGTGAAGCTTCTTTCAGACATTTGCCTCAGTGCAAGTCCTGTCATGGAACCTCGACCCATGTATTTCATTTGTGACACAGCTTTCTTCATGTCTTTGGCTGAGCTGAACTGCCTTAATGTAAACTCTGTGCGAACCTCAGTGGAATACTGAAGCAAACCAACTCGAGCAGCTTTGGGTGAAATCTCAAGTGTATCCAAGATTCCTGAGACAAATTGTTTTACAGTTTCAAAATTATCCTCTCCAAGACTTTTTGATCCATCAATCACAAACACCAGGTCAATTGGGCCTTCAGTGCATCCTGTGAAATGAGCAGCAGAGTGTACAGATCAAGAAAAAAATCTCCACGAGGCTGGGAAAGGGATCCAGATACCCTGGCAAAAACTCAGTGATCATCTAAAGTACCCTGTTCCTGGCTCATCCTACTGTGCCAATGTGTCTGAAGATGCTGTGTACAGTCTGTCCCAAAAGCTAAGAGTGGGCCTATGACTGAGAATTTAACAAAATTATAACCACAGTGAATATTTACTGAGACACATTCTGCTTTGCAGAAGAAAACTCTTCAAAATGCAGCAATAATTACTCTTAAGTGCAGAGACCTGAAGAACATAGCTAGCACACAGACAGAGTTGCCATAATTTTCTTCCAGAGATAAGCCCGTAGGCTAACTTTGCATTTGTCAAATTTGTCAGCACTGAGAAACATGGAAGAGAATCATTGAAGCTGCATTTGTGTTGCAGAAGTTATAAAATAGTTTTAAAACTACTTAATTATTGAGAGAATCAGAATTGGCTAGATAAGGGGTTTTTTGTTTGTAAGTGTCTACCAATTTTGTAATTAGAAAACTTATGTATTGTTGCAATTAATCTTTTCTGGTTTACCCATTAGAGCTGGGAGTTTGTCAGAAGACATGCAAATTTGTAAAATTTGTATTTCCCATACTTTTTGGCAAATGCACACGCAAAAATCAAAGCAGTTTGTAGGCACTGGGCATCAATAATGAGGTCAGGGAATTTAGAGATTGGAGAATGTCTTCCAAGCTGCAGACTGCTTCTGCCAGATGGGTTGTTTTGGTATGGGGCTTTTTTTGATTCAGGAAAGGAATTGGCTTCAGCCAGCAGAGATTAGTGTGCTTTGTGCAAATGCTAGCTGCAGAGGTGCTCAGCTCCTATTGGATCAATGTAGCTTCCAGGGAAAATATGCCATACTAAGGAATGGAAGATTTGCTTCTTAGTCTGGACCAAAAACTCTGATCTCCACTCATCTCTGATCTTCATACAGGGAGAAGAATGCTGTAAGCACAACACAAAAGAGAAGTGCACAGCAGAAATTACTCTGCAGAAATTACAGGAGATGCTTGTTACCAAGTCAATGTACGAATAAGGGATTTTCAGCTTTAAAGCTTGGACCTTTCTTCTTAGAAAATACCTATTTAAAAACTACTCAAGAACTCCTTTCTGCAGTCATCTGAGAAAAAGACACCTAACATGTACTAAAGTGATGAAAAAGCAATGAATCTATGTATCAGAACCACCTCAATATTACTGCATAAATCAAGAAAGGGCAGCAATTTATGGTGCCTGCTGTCAGGACTGAGAACAGCCAGAACTTGTTACTGTTCTTTTGGTAATCACAGTCTTTTCAACTAAGGCATCCATTCTTGGCAGAATAAATGTTTTCACTGAGTTCCAGTAGAATTTCTCCTCCAAGTATTAACAGATGATGAGATACATGCACGTCATGTTGGAAGATAAGCAAACAGAATTAATGGTATTTTAAAATATAGTATATAAAGATAAAAGACCCACAGTATATGAACTTGATTAAAATGCACATTCCTTGATAGTAAGATTCCCTTTAGCCTTTTTCCTTATATTTCAAAAGAATTATTATTGTACTCGACGCTGTATTAAAACTTTTCCAATTTGATAGATTTTTGCTTAGGAGAGCATCAAGTTAATTTTTTGAGACATTTTCTGCCACACACATATGCCCTGGGCTTTCAAATATTATATCATATTTGAAATGAGAGGTTGTGGTAGTGTTCAAAGCCAAGCTGGAATGGGCTTTGGAGACACCTGGTCTGGTAGAAGGTGTCCTTGCCATCAGCAGGGAGATGGAACAAAGTGGTCTTTAATAAGGTTCCTTCCAACCCAGACCATTGTATGATTCTGTAATTTTTTTGAAGTGAGGTCAATTAATTTTAGAAATAAAAGAAACAAATGCTTTCTAAAAAAAATATACTTACTTCTGCATGTTTTCTGATCCTCTTTTAGTACATATCCCTCCTGGCATTTGCAGATATAGGAATCACCATTATTAACACAAGCATATTCACAACCATGGTCAACTGATTTACAGACATCTTTACCTAGGAAAAATTGAAGTTTTTATCTGTATTTAAAATTTTATAAATCCAAAGACTCCAAACATGATATCTGAAGAACATATGACAAAGGAGTGCAACATCTTTGCTCATTTATGTAGCAATACCAGAGAAGAGGGGCTGAGAGACATAATGAGTTACTTACTTCGACATGTTTTCCCATCTTGTCGCAGGACAAAGCCCTCATGGCACTGACAGCTGTATGAGTTGTTATTACTAATGCACACATGTTCACAGCCATGGTCAATGGATTTACACAGGTCCTTATCTGAGAATTGTTAAGAGAATCCCCTTATTAGACCATTTTTCAAATACAAAACTGACATGAACAAGCTTTGAGTGAAATTAAGTCTTTTATTTCTTTTAAGACCAAAAAACATATTCCCCATAAAAGTTTCAGCTACTCACTCCTGCATGTTTTCCTGTCTTGTCTCAATATAAATCCCTTGTGACACTGACACATATATGAATCGCCAGTTGGAACACAGATATGTTCACAACCATGGGTGACTGTTTTGCAGACATTTTTACCTTGGAAAAATGAAAATTGTATTTAGCACAGATAACTAAGTAAATAAATTTCACAAAACATAAAAAATTTGGCTATGATATTCCATGAAGGATCTCACTTACATGAAGCTGATTCTATAACAAAGACACAAGTAACACACTACTGTTGTGTAGTGTGTTTCATTAACAGATCAGGAAGTACAAAACAAAGACTAAATAACTTACTCCTGCAAGTTTTTCCATCTTCCCTCAGTACAAAGTCTTCATGACATTTGCAGACATAGGAATCATCAGTATTAACACAAATATGTTCACAGCTGTGGTCGACTGAGTTGCAAACATCTTTATCTGAGAAAAGTGGATGGGGTTTGTGAGGTGAGGCTTGTTAGGGAGAGATGGTACCTTTTTTTAACCAGCCCGAATAGTTGGAAATCACAAACATACACATGTGCACTCACACCCATAACACTTGAAAGCCTCAAATAAAAACATACTTTTATAGGTCAGGCTACTCACATCTACATGTCTTTCCATCTTCCTTCAGAATGAATTTTTCATGACACTTGCAGATGTAGGAGTCTTCAGTATTCACACAAACTTGTTCACAGCCATGGTCAACTGAGTTGCAAATGTCCTTGTCTGCAAAGAGGAGAGTTGGGAGTCAGCACACATCAGCAGAGGCCTTCATTATTGTGTGTGTAATTCATCCAGTTAAGTTCTTGTGCTTCTTACTTCTGCAGGTTTTCCCATCTTCTCTCAGTAGGAACCCATCATGGCATTTGCAGGTATATGAATCACCAGAATTAACACAAACATGTTCACAGCCATGGTTGATTGATTTGCAAAGATCTTTATCTGGAAACAGATGACAGCTTTTGCTGGTTAGCACATACCTACACAAGCATGAGCTGCAGATAAAAAGTATGTTGATAAATATCAGACTACTTACTTCTGCAAGTTTTTCCATCTTCCCTTAGCAGGAATCCCTCCTGGCACTTACAAACAAATGAATCACCAGCACTAGCACACACATGTTCACAGCCATGGTTGACTGATTTGCAAATATCCTTGCCTGGGAATAGTTAGATAACATTTATGTGGCTTGTTAATTAAACTTTTTTTTATAAATACAAAGACTGGGGGGTTAATCCCATGAGAAAAAAAGATGGAAGCTTGCAAACTGAAAGCAAATCTCTTGCTAGTTAAATGATGGACATCTTAGCTTAAATTGAGTGTCTATTCTTTATCATCTGATCAGAACTTCATGGTCTGGATGATCTCCAAATGAAAATAAACCATTTTAGGATTAATCTGACTAGATTAAAGAGGAGGAGGATTTTACATTAAGAGCTCTAAGAGTGAAAGGAGGGAATAATTTAGTACAGTCATTTAGCACAAATTCATGCTGATAAAAACAAAACTAAGAAAAACACCACAGTACATGATTTAACCATAATTCTTAACATCCTTATATCAGTGCCAAGAGACTGCATAAGCAAAACCTGGAAGAATAGGAACTACTTATGTAAGACAATAAACAAAATCTAACTGGACTGCTAAAAATTGATGCGAGGGCCTGTATGTCTGCAATGTTAAACCACTTGGTTAAAACCTCTTCAAAAAGGATAGACAGGGAGAAAGTGAAGAAAGTGGAGCCATCTATCAGCATTCCCTTTTTCTCCTTCATGTAACACAAAAGAAAATATCAGTTCCTAATGGAGAACTACCTTTACACAAGAAGGGTAAAGTGGCCTCCTGAGAGCCAAGTTCAACTTGACTCTTGAGGTTTCTATTTTTAGAACTTCAACCTGAGCCAAATTTCATGGGAGTCTCCTGCTACCAAAACAAAAATTCCAAAACCTACTATATAATGAAATATTCTAACTCAAAAATAATTATATTTAAGGCATGGCAATCTAAACTAGATCTCATCATAGTTGTAAGTAAAAATTAGCATCTGCTTATACACAGCTGTGCACAACTGAGAAACGTTTGCTTATAAACAGAATAAAATACAAACCAGCAGCAGACATGGCTATTACTTCAGAAGGATGAATTTCACATAGCTGAAAGCAAGTATAAGCCAGAGTATTTTGGGATGCAGAAGGGAAATAATAATAGTAATAAAAAACATCAATGATTGCACTATTTAAGGTTCTTTTACTAGACACTCCCCAAAAATGTATTCTCACAATCTAAAAAGAATGCCAGGATAATGAAAAAAACCTAGAAATTGAAGTTGAAAACAGCTATAAGATTTGAAAAATAACTGAAAGAAAGGAACATTCACAGTATTTACTGAATGTGAAATTATTAGGAATTTGAAAACACTGAAATAATAAGATAAAGTACAAAGGGGTGCACAGCCAACAAAATAAAGGGTAGTATGAGTACATTATTTAAATACTTTTAGGAACAAAAAGCACTTTAACAATGTATTATTAATTAACAGACAGAAAGGTAGAACTGCCAATCTTAATGCAGAAATATAAAACATTTTAGTGTATTCAGATCTGAACATATGAAATAGATTACCCATGACCTTATTGGAGTGAAGAGTTTCACACAGAATCTACTGAACACACACACATATTTCTGATTTAGTAACTCCAGGTAACTTGCAGCAGAGAGTTGCAAAAGAGGTTTCTGAAGAATACCTTGGATGCTTAGTGTTAATTTTCAGTAACTCCTAGAACTCTGAGGAAGCCCCAAAACACTGAGCTGTCTCCATTCCCAGTGTATGCACACACTGCTTTAAAGTGTTTTAAAAGATGTTCACTGTAAGCCTGTCAGCTTGATATTGAACTGAATTAAAATAATGCAACAAATAATGTGGAACTTGAGTCAGAGTAAAATCAAAGAAAGAGGACTAATATAAATCAAATTGGTGTTATGAAAAAATAAATCCTGGAAAAACTAAATAAATGTCTTTCTTAATTTATGATGAGGCTGGTTCTTAAAGCTTATGCTGCCCATACAGTGGAGCATTCAAAAAGGCAGCAGTCTTGGAATTATTTTGATTAAAGAAAAACACTACAGAATCAACATTATATGGATTAACACTGGCTAGAAAGGGTTTCAGAACCAACTGTGGATGGGTGACTATCAAGTAGCTTTCTTTCTAAGACTTTGCCTTGCTTCTCTACTACTTAATATTTTTATAGACAGCCCAGAATATAACACAAAATAATCACTAACAAAGTTTGTAGATTACTCCACTCCTGAGGGAACAGCAAATAAATATAAAGCAGCTGCTGATATAAAGTAACATGAATCTTTTTGGATAACAAATAATCATATGTATTTTAAAATAGCCAGAATTAAGGATATACATTTAGGAATAAAGAATGAAGGCTGCACTGACAGGACACAGGACTCCTGTAATACTGAGAATCTTAAATAATTTTTGATTATAGTAGATAACTAATTGAATGCAAGTACTAGCAGAATATTTTAGTCAGAGACTAACACTCTTCTGTCAAAAAAAAATTAAACAAAATGATTAAAAAGTGATAGGTAGATTCAAATATGAATTAGATGGGTTATTGTTCCTCTGCCCTGGACCCTGCTGTGTCTCCTATTAGAAGACTGTCTTTCACTGTGGTAAAGGATGCTGAAAAACAGCAGAGGTTTTAGGGGACCAAGAAGAGAGTTATAAAAAGATTAGAAAACATTAAAAGCCTGAAGGAGTTTAATTTGCTTATAATTTACAAAAGAACATGCTAAGAGGTTACGGAACAAGTTAAGTCATGATCTGCGTGGATACTGAGAGAAGAACACAGTGGTAATTAGAACTTCAACCCAGCACAGTAAAATGCAGCAACATCCTATGCTCAAGATTAAAATTCAATATACTTAACTTGGAAATGAAGTTCACATTTTAAAACCTACATTCAAACCTTAAAATTGGCTGATTTTTCTGAAATGTAGCTTTAGTTTAAACCATACTTAATCAATACAAGTCTCGTAATCTAGAGAAAAATGTTCCATTCTGACTACTATGAACCAGTGAATAATATTCTAACAAGACAAAAATTACATTTCTTCTCTTATTAATAAGCTACTTACTTCGGCATGTTTTCCCATCTTCCCTTAGTACAAATCCATCATGGCATTGGCAAGTGTATGAATCATCATTATTAACACAAAGATGTTCACAGCCATGACTGACTGATTTGCAGGTGTCTTTATCTAGGAATAATTTAGATTTCATTTACTACAGTTGGATGAATAAGAGCATTTCCAAAACTTTGAAGACTAACAGTAGTAATCTTCTAGTAAATAAAGAATTTATTCTCCTTTTTACAAGGAAAAATCTCCTATAAGAAGAACTACCTCTAAATAATATGTTTCTTCTGTAGATGTCTGAATATAAAAAACATAGTAACATTAAAATAACTTACTTTTACATGTTTTCTTATCATCTCTCAATACAAAACCCTCATAGCACTGGCAAAGGTATGAACTATCAGTATTCACACAAATATGCTCACAGCCATGGTCAAGAGAATTGCAAACATCTTTATCTGTTAAAAAAGTAAGATAACCATATTTAAAATATATCTACAAATGTGCAGATTATAAAGAAAATCTACTAAAGAGAAGGGCACTTACTTCTACATGTTCTTCCATCTTCCCTTAGTGCAAATCCCTCATAACACTGGCAGATGTAGGACTCATCAGCATTAACACAAACATGTTCACAGCCGTGGTGAACTGAACTGCAAATGTCTTTATCTGAGAACAGTTGATTATATTTGGTTAAGCACATCTACTGCAAATATATCATGCAGGGAGAAGTTACAGCTTTCATTTGGTCTACTGATACCACTGGAATAACCAAGTTAAATTTTGGGCAGGAAACACTTCTAATTCTTGGTACCTGAACATTTTTGAGTATTTTCTGTTTCCAGTCTATTGAAAGACACTATTTTTGTTCACAGAGTCTCTTAAAAGCATTTGCAAGGTCTAAATATATAAATATATAAATACTACTCCTATATTATACATATGAAGACTACCCCTTTATTACAACTATTTTGTTGTATTTGTTTGAATGATTCTCAGATCTACATACTATAAATAAAATTCTATGAGTAATTCTCAGAGTACTTACTTCTGCATGTTTTCCCATCTTCTCTCAACAGAAAGCCCTCATGACACTTGCAAACATAGGAGTCATCTTCATTAACACAAATATGCTCACAGCCATGGCTGACTGATTTGCAGATGTCCTCTCCTGGGAATGATTAATACAAATGTAGATTTTGAATGAAAACATGTTAGTGAAATGTAGATCAAAAGGAAGTTTGTTGCTTCTTTTCCAGTAAGAAGTAAAAAATACCCCTTTCCTTCCTTGCCTGATGTACATGCAAAAGTGTTCAATAGATACCAGTCACTCACTTCTGCAGGTCTTGCCATCTTCTCTCAGTACAAATCCCTCACGACACTTGCAGATGTAGGAATTGTCAACATTAACACAAACATGCTCACAGCCATGGTTGACTGATTTGCAGACATTTTTACCTGAGAATAATTCAATATATATAAAATTCTGTTAGTTAAGGGCAGTATATCCAAAGTTAAGCTGCTTTTAGTGTTTCCTAACTTTTTGAGACAGGCAGAATTTGTCTCTGTTTGCACAGAATAAAAAAAAAGAGGGCGATGTTGTGAAACACCAGCTAAGAATAAGGAACTTTTCATTCATCATGGTAATATCTGGATGCCTTTATTTTTTTTTTCTGTAAACATTTTTTAACAACAGATATTGATACTAGATATTACAGGGATTGAAATTACAAAATACTGAATGCTTGTGAGTTTTTCCGGGACTTATCCATGATTCTTCTTTGATCACTTGGTGACTTATGCTAAAAAAAGTTGAGAAAAATTTGCTATTAGTTTTTTTTTCTTGGTATCTGACACTCATCATAACTGTGTAATGTAGTCAAATTTGTAACACAATTATGATATTTCTGTTGCAATCATCCTTATCCTATGTTGGACAAAACAAACTTTCCATTAATAATGTTGCAAGCTTCATGCTGGGTAAGACTTTATAAACATTATATATTTTTGCCTTGAAATTTTAGAAGAAAATCACAGTTGTCCCAGCTCTGGATAGAACACAGTTTTAGATCCAAAACTGTCCCATTTCAGGGCTACTTTTAAACTGGCACAGAGGTTTAGGGTGTCATTCAGGTGCCTAAAAGTATGCATTCAGTACCATTTTAAATGCCCTAGCATATCCAAGATATTGGCATACTGCTGGCAAACATGACACCAAATGGGAAATATGACCTTTTGAAGTCCTTGAACATTTAGGCAAGCCAATCCTACCTTAAAGATTTCTTCTATGTGTGCAATATTAGACTCTGAGTTGCTAAATAATAACTTACGTTTACATGTTTTCCCATCGTTACGAAGCCTGTATCCTTCAAAACACTGACAAGTGTACGATCTGTCACCATTTACACACAAATGTTCACAGCCATGATCACTTAGAGCACAATGGTCAACTCCTGTAGCAGCAATCAAAATAATTAGAAAGTTTTAACAAATAATGACTCAATTATTTTTCATCTCTAATATTTGCATTCCATATAAGCAAGTAAATATAAATACATTGAACTGCTTAAACAATAATTCAGTTTCTCATCTGATTATAAAACTTCAATAAAATGTATGAAGTCCTAGTGAGGTCCTAGAGATCCTACTTTTCATTTTTTGCTTTAAGCAGAGTTGAGAAATCATACTCTTCTGTGCTTAACATAGCTAAACAGAGTCCATGTCTGGATTGGATTAAAGTGGATATAAACAAAACAAAAACTTTGGCAATGATTTTATATAAGGCACTGACAAAGATATAAAAGCTACCTTGTGAGCATTCTTTAAATAGTGTCTAAATGGCCTGAAGTAAAGGTGGCAGTCCCCAGAACTCACTTGTGGATCTGACCTAGTTCCTGTGGCAGCAAGAGGAAAACCTCTCAGATGTCAGTGGGATTTGGCTGGACTATCAAGATTTTACAAAGAATTGCAAGTGACAAGTACTGTCAAATATGGTCCACTTTTCATCTCAAATTTCCCAAGCATTTCTTCTCTATCATATAAAGACACAGGGTTCCTGAGATTTTGCAAGCAGGATTTGCTCCTGTCTATTGGCTACAAACACTTTTTTTTTTTTTTTTTTTATGAGTTGTCAGAGTACAGATTTGGTTACCATTCAGGTGTTCCCACAGCTTTCTTAAGATCCTTGAATCAGTGTATGTAATACTAGAACGTCCCAGATGTTTTCTCACTAGGACTGATAAATGTTAAATGCTAATCTCTCCCATTCAACTTATCATTCAGGAAATTGCAAAGTGCCAAAACTCTCTTCATGGTAGCCCAAAAATGTTCATGAGGTTTCAACATCTCATCTAGAGCTCAGGAATAGGACAAATCTTTCCTAAATATATATGAGGACAGTGTTATCATAGAATCATAGAATATCCTGATTTAGAAGCGACTCACTAGGACCAATCAAAGTCCTACTACTGGCCTTGCACAGGACAATCCCAAAACTCACACCATCTGCCCGAGACTGTTATCCAAATACTTCTTGAACTCTGCTGCTGCTAGGTTTCCAAGTACAGCCTGGAGGAAAATAACTCAGGAATGAAAAACCATCTCTTGTTACTACAAAGGAAAAGGGATTTTCCATTTGCAAGTTGATAAAACTCCATTATTTGGCTGTTTCTAAATTTTCAGTGGTACAATAGATAAGTATCTAAAAATTGTTTATAGTAGACCCTATTGTCGTTCCATGTACACTAATTATACTTTTGTGTTACTGTCTGCCCCTTTCTAGAGAGCTGCAGTGGCAGACAAGCAAAGTCTGGCAAAGTATTGAATGGGGCTTAAAAGGTTAGTATGGAGGCAAACACAAGGATAAATACAAAGGCAAATTGCCTTTGCTGATTTACCTCACTTCCACCTAGATAATTTTTGTGACTGAAGACTTGCAGTTCGACTTCTCTTAAAACTTTGTGCCTGAGACCAAGAAAAAGGGTGAACTCTGGAGCTGTTCCAACACTTTACAAGCTTGAAAAATAATGTACCTCCAAAATCTGGAAAAAGTGGACAGAACACTCTCACCAAAGAGGTCCATAAAAAGTAAACTGGTAAAATGCACTCATATTCTTTTTCTGGCCCTTTCTATACATTGTTTTTTCCTGTGAAGGTGGCAATTCAACTGTTTGTGAAATTCTATCAATTCCCAATGATCATTAGATTTATAAAGAGGGGACAGCTGCCAGAAAAACTTCTCGTCACTTATTAAGCATTCCCACGCTAAATGTAAAGCTCAGTGTGGGGGCTCTCAGTTCTCCTCCTGCCCCAGGTAAGGTGAGACAGGGCTGTTGACATGACCTGTCAGACACAAATGTCACGTGACTGAAAAACTGTCCTCAACAGTCCTGGGGATGAATAGGTCTCCCAAACCTTTTCTGAATATGTGAGGACTAACAGTTATCTTGACAAGTATTCTCTCCTAAATACTTTTTCTGTTCCTGCTTTCAAATAATTATTAAAGCACTACTGAAATGCAGACTGTAAGTATAAATTGAAGGTGAGTCCTTTTCCCTGTATGAAAACAGAAACCTTTCCCAAGGGAGCTGAAATAAAGGATGCTCTTGCAAGACTCACGTGTGCAGGTTTTTAGGTCCTCATTGATGACAAATCCTTCAGAGCACTGACAGACATAGGAGTCACCTGTATTTAGGCACAGTTGCTCGCAGCCATGATTGCTTTCAGCACAGTGGTCCACTCCTATTGAATTGTGTAATGATTGAAGAAATCACATTGGAGTCTTAGATACATCAACTATGACACTGTAGTTAGTACATGATGCCTTTGCAGAGCAAGGGAAAAAGATCAGTACAGCTTCTTATGCAAGTATCCCCACCTACTTGAGTAAACTGAGTTAATTAACAACACCTAAGTGAAATTATTACAACAACCCCACTTGGCATTTAGCAAACTTGGTGAAGTGCAGATTTCCTTTGCCAAAAATCACAATGTGATTGAACTAACACAAAGTGAAGAGAAAGGAGAATCCTGAAGCCCAGTCTGGTCTCACTCACATAATCATGCTTTCCTTCTTTAAAAAGCAGGACTTTCTCTTCTGTTCACCATTCAATTTTCACCGTAAATATGAGTATTTGTAATTTTTGAAATAGAAATTACAGCTTTCAGATTGTTTAATAAAGATTAAATTCTTTTTTCAACAGGATAAGAAATCACTGATTTAAAACTTTAACTTGCCAACAGGTTCAAGTAGTTAAAGCCTTGTGGGGTACAGATAGAAATTATGAGTGTGAGGTCTAACTTGTTCCATTTCTTTGATTTTCCTATTCCCATTCCAAGTAAGATTAAATGTCATATGTCTTTTAAATCTTGTAAGCAACTAGTTGTGTGAAAGACAAAAGGTGGGGGAAGGGAGAGAGACATGAACTGGGTTTAAAAAATACATTTCCTCACAGTGGACAGCAAAGCTGTAGGATGAGATACATGCACTTGTACATGTACTATGCAGTTTGCTGACTCAGTGAGTATAGAAAAAGGACATTTTAGGAAAAAAGCTTTGAACTTTCTCATAGTGTTTTACTGCTGGTTTGTTAATGGCTAGTTTTAGTTATACAGGCCCAAATCACTCTAGCTTAACTTGATCAAAAGTAGTGAAGTTCCCTCAGACACACAGTCTCACATGTCTCCTTTGCAAATCGTTTACAGATGTTAACAGACATGTCTGCAGCAATTTGTTTACATTTAAAAAAATCTGTACTTAACGTTAAATCACTTATTCTAAATATTTCTGTTTATTGGTTTATTTAACTAAGCAACGAGTTTGCAGTAATTGGTCCAGATTTACCAGTATACACAGAGAGACAACGTAGGCTTGAACAAATGAAGCTGAGGTGTCAGTTTTTACTAGCTAAAGCAAGTTCCAGCTGGAACCTCTTCCTTTTTCCAAGAGTTCACATCATCATGAAGAGGCTTATGTAATTTCTCAGAGCACAAAAAAAAATGTGGAAACAAAAAAAAAAGAAAGAAAGAAAAAAAGAAAATACCCATATTCTCTGTGAAAAATTACATCTGTTTGGATCCATCTTTTCAATGCAAACACCCACACCAACATGAATTTTTAACGTTTAAATATTTGGGGCTCTTATGCAGAATTTTGGAACACACTCTTTCAAAGAGTGCAGTAATCACAAAGGTGCTAATTACCAGGCTTTGGAAATCATTATAACTGTAAATTTTGTAATCATAAGTGCATTACTACATGTGTAAAAAAACCGCAAGCAGGGGAAAGGACTGGGGAAGGATCACTGTTTTTACGAACAAGGAATGTCTTGGGATATATTAATTTTTAGAAATTCAACTTGAGATAGTCTAAAACTGTAATTGTCAAAAAGCTGCAACTCATCTGGGTTACCTTAAGTATGGCTTTATCACAGTTTATTTTAAAATGATTATTCCCTATCCTACCAAGTTTTTAAAAAATTTCAGTGATTATGTCGTAAGTACATCCGGGGAAAATGCTGCCAATATTTTAGGTGATATGCAAAATGGTTCTCTGCAATAAAAGTACCTTCTAAAACTGGCTGATGCCAAGTGGGCGGTGCTGTTGGGTTTCTCTGAGGTAACACTGATCCTTTGTTTAGCAATGTTCTTCTGAAAAAGGACACTTAATTGAAGGGATCACTGAGGGTGTAACATACAGAAGAGATGGGTCTCCTCACATCCCCACACATCAGCATGCAGCAGCAGTATCAGGTGTGCAGGTTACACAGCCCATAGCCATGATATGGATGTTCAGCAGCAAGCACTGCCTTCGTGTCAGACAGTGCCTTTGGGTGAAACAGCTGAACACATTTCCCCAGTTATTTGGATTGGAAAAAGTCATGCTTTAGCTCTCTATTGGCACAGGGATCTCACTACAGCATTACTTCACTAGGCCTGGCTTGTGGTGAACTTTGCAGTAACATAGGTTTGCATGACTCAGAAATATCTCAAAAGGGACCCAGGAGTGTTTTCTCACTCTGTTCACACCTCTCCCTTGCAGCACACTAGTCACTGCAGTTCATGAGACACTCATTGCTGCACGTATCACCATGGTGTTGTTGGGTGTATCTGGGATGACATTTGCACAAATTCATGTTCACAGTCATGCTGACCTAAAGCACAGAAGTTTACTTCTGTGGAAAGAAAAATTGAAACCAGTCATAAAGGTTTCTGAAGTAAAACAGCTTAGAAAAACTCACTTTTCTTAAACAATGCTGGATTCTGTGCTTGGGATACCTACTAAAGCTGACAGTGAGATGGGGATCTGAGAGAAGACTGCAAAAACTCAGCTATGTAAAACCCCCAGAGATCTGCTCCTGTAGTCATCAGAAGTCACATGTGGTGGTGAAGGACCATTCATCTATGGTCCCTGATTTCTGAAAAGGGCATATATGCAAACATTCTGCTTTATTTTACAATAAAATAAAGCTAACATTACCCTTGTTAGTTCATGATTTGGAATAGCAGCCTAATCCTGGAAACATCACAGGCCAAATCCAAAGCCCCATAAGGAAAAACATCCCAAATGGGAATTACAATTTGCCTTTAATTTGCAATTATATCTTTGGCAATAAATATTTTACACAATGCTGTTCTTTTGCTCACCAAGGCTATTGAATCTATAAAAACCTGAATGTATTAAAATACCATATAGATAATAAAAATCAGAATAGCATGGATTACTACAAAAGCAGCACTGTGCAGACAAAAATGCTTTGTGAGAATGTATCTTTAAGACTGGACAAAAATACAGTTTCAAAACAAGATACATTTTATGAGTGTCAAGAAATAGAATTAGACTGCTCCAAACAAGTTTATTATTCATAAAATATCAGTAGTACAATTTTCTCCCCCAACAACTGAGTAATGACATCAGCAATTTCATTCTGCTGAATATATTCTCCCTAAACTTTAACACATTACAGTAAAAATCTGCTGTGATTCCAGGTCTCCACTCAAGAAGAGCTGTAACACTAAGTCTGTCTAAAGTAAATAGCATGTGTGACTGGTTTATAACATTGACATTGCTCACACTGTTTTTACAATGTTTTTAGGAAACTGTGAAGTTTTGTGTGTGACTCTAAGCCGATTTTGATAGCTGTGTTGTCTGTTCAATACATTTCCAAGCTGATAAAATGTATCTGTCCTTGGCTAAATCAACTGGGTAAAACAAGGTGGCTTTTAAAAAAAAATTTCAAAGCTGCTTGTGTCTTTACAAGCCAAGGCCAGAAAGTTTCAAATAAGTAATGAACTTATTTTAAGTAATTTTGGTTCCTTCATTAATCCTCAGGTTTTCATAATAGTCTTCAAAAATGTCTAATATATAAAGTAATCTACAAAACAGTGAAATGTATATCTTCCCAGCATGATTCATTCAGTTAAAATTCAAGTTTATAAAGAAACATTTGTTTCAACCTTAATTACAGAGAAAACTTCCATCCTTTCAGAAGGGAAACAATTCACAGCAGGTTCAAGAAATAAAACCAGATGAACTTTATTATGTCCAAAGGATTACTCACTTTTGCATGTTTTCTTATCTGGATTAAGTCTAAACCCTTCTTGGCATCGACAAAAATAGGAAGCATCTGTATTAACACATTCCTGTTCACAACCATGGTCCTGAAGAGAACAATAGTCTGGTTCTAAACAACAAAAATGTTTGTGTCAGTGAGTAATATAATTTCTCAGAAATAAACTAGGTAAAAATGAGTTGTTTTCTTTTTCCCTTTTTCTTTTTCTTAGGCACCATTTTGGTGTTTTACCATATTGTCTCAAACCATGAAAATAAAATCGGGTTTTTTTCCAAATATCTGCTATACTGATGTATACCTGACATATACTACAAAGAATTATTAGAGAATATAAATAGTTCATGCAGTACAGAAGTCAGAATCTTAAATATTTCTTAACATTTTGCAGCTAAGTCTTATACACTGTCTCATCAAAATTGCCTCTATTCACTCTGAGCTTGTTAGACATGATGTGTAATAAACACACAAACATGCTTTTGAATGCTGTTCATTAGATCACAGCAAGACAAACAGGTCATCAGGAGTGTGGATGTTTTTAACAGCTCTGAGTGCTTACTTCACAATTCTTCCATTTGAAATGCCCTTGGAAGTTAAGATGAGCAGTCTAGAAACAGCTAGCACTTGTGGATAAAGTACTTTAGAAAGGAAAGCAATTGTGCACTAAGCACTGAGATATTTCCCATATAGAGTTTATCATTACTGATGAAGTCAATGAACCTGATATTCACTTAGATGCAGTGTCTGCCCATCACTTAGTTTTGTGTCAGTGTAGTTAATTTATATTAGTGAAAAATGCTCCTAACCCCTCAGCACTGCTAAAAGTAGATAAACAAGTCACAAATTACATAAATCACACTTCAAAAAATATCCAGGCACTTTTGAATACTTCATTATGCAACCTGAAAACTCAGGGGGGTTTTACTATTCCCAGAAGTTAATTCATTATTATTCCCAGAGGTGATTTGCTTTCAGAGGCATGGACAGTTCTTTCTTTGGATTTGTGGCAGGTTAATGGAATTGAGTCTTTATATATGATGAAAGCCCTTTGTGATAACAAACCACCTATATTTTCAGAATAAATGAAGTGGAATGTGACTTTCTAAGAAAATTTGGAAGGACTATGTTATAATTTATGAACACCACACTGTATATTAATTAACATTGATAACATGAACTAACATTTCCTTTACCAAAGCTTTTTTGACAGCATATACACATACATATTTTCATAACATGGAGATATCTTATCTGTTTACTAAAATGAAAACTAGAAAATATATTTTGGTCAAGAGGGCACTGAAGAGACAGAACCCATAAAGCCACAAGTGTGCACCAGAGGAATACAGCTGTATGCCCTCTGGAGCTACTCAGTGCTGTGGTGCATTTACCTGCCCAAATCCTTGCTCACTCAGGTGCGCAGGAAAGACTTTTCCTGGAAAACTGATTCTGAAGATGACCACTAGGGTTGAAATACATGTATTATCTTTGTTGAAACCTTGAGGGTGCTCTATTTGGGACACTAAAAACACACTTCACAAGGTTTCATGAACACAGCCCAGATTTAGGATGTTAACAGAGCCTTGCTCAGCTACAAATTATGTGAACGCAGAACTCAAACAGGTCTTTTGTAAAGAACAACAGTTGAGGCTCAGCAGCACCCAGTACAAGCAGAAGCTGCCATCTATCCTCTTGAGGGGAGCAGCAACAGTGGCAGGAGTCTCCTTAATAGTAGCTTGAAAATGTCCTCCGCCTGCCTCACTGATAAACCAAATTCGCTGTGCTCTTCCAGCCACAGAGCACTCTGATGGTGTTGGCAAGGTTGCTTTCATGAGCACTGCTCCTTGTGTTTCATTCTAAGAACTTTGGAATAGCTCCCAGAGAAAACATTTGTTAGATATGCATGACCATACTGACAACACTTGTATTTCCAAGCATTTCTTTGTAGCCATGAGCATAAAGGCTTACTTTCTATTTTTGAAAGAGAAGTCAGGATTCTGAGAAAATCACGAGGTCTCATGAGTGGGTGCCTCAGGCCTGCTTGCTGATGCAGAGAACTCGTCTGGCAGGGGTGTGAGTCTTGACTAGTTGGCCATCATCCCTGAGACTCAGTACATAAGCCAAATGCGTAGAAGTTTATGTTAAAAGTTTTAAACTTTTTTAACAAACATTTTAAATCCAGTGCTCTGTAGTTTGTTTGTTTGCACTGTTTATGCAGACTCAAACACAGTGTGATTCATACCATATGCAAACTAGGGGACACTTTTGCTCTGAGAGCTCTCATGCTGTCTTGACTTTAGCAGCATTAAGAGCTACACAGTTCTTTCATTCATGCTTTATTTTATCAGCAAGGCTCAGAGGATATCAAGTAAGGACCAGTGGCTTAGTAAGTCTTATTTGTGCTTATTTATGCCCAGTATGCTGTCTCAAGCAACAGACAGACGATAGAGACAGGTCAAGCCTGAAATACTACTTTCCCAGACTATTCCCTCAGATGTCAACATTCTGTGAATCATCAATTTAAACATGTTAAAATAATGCATACAGTTGGGCCAGAAACTGAAAATCAGTCAAAGTAGATGAAATATTTATGCAGTTTCAAGGACTTTCTTCACCTCAAACAGGAGGAGAAAACACCGCTTAAAATCCACATTCTTAAAGAAATTAACAAAAAACTTGTGCTTGGGCAGTGGAAAGTACACTAAAATAAAATTTCAAATATATATGGATGAGGAAGTGTATGTGGAAGTATAATTAGCCAGCCCTCAGCTGACAGATACTTGACAAATGGGAATCTACAATCTACAATCTACAAATGATGTTAATCGCTACAAATACTCTGGCCCTTGGGAAGCAGATATTTCATCTCCCCTGACTCTGACCACATAAAAACTATGTGTCCAGTCTGGCAAGTCATCCAGATTGTATATTCAAGGAAAATACAGGCACTTCCATAAATTTGTGCCAGAACTGGGAGCAATCACCTTTGAGAAGTGTATATGTCTTTCCCTTGATGTTAAGAACACATGTACAGCCTGGATTTTATTTTCTTCCTAAATGTTAAATTTAAGTGGAGTAGATATCAAGCATAATACACAATATGGATACAGTCTACAGGCTAACCAAGTCTCTCACCAGAAGGACTGAATTGCCCCTCAGGCTAGGAAAACACAGAAATGCAGTGCTATATTGATGCATTTTTTCAGAAATAATGTTTGAACATATTATTCAATGATATGGGCTAAATTCACCACTGGCAGCAGCAATCATCTAAAACTAATGGAGCTTGCCTGCTTACAGGCACAATAGTAATATTTCTTTATCAAAGCCCACATTTATGAAGAAAAGTAACTAGGAAGGCGCATTAAGGTTTTCCCTTGACATTTCCTGAAAGGGAGCTATGACATTAAACACTGTGCAGGTTTTAGATTGTTTTCCCAATTACGGGAGGCCTTGGCATGAATATTTTCTGGTCTGTCAGATCCCCTCCCCTTCATATTCATTCCTAAAACTCCAGTAATTCTTGATCTTCTTAGCCTGGTATCAAATTTGACAAACAAGCAGTCATGAAGTTATTATAAGCTGGTGGTAACATGGAAGCCTGGTAAAAGATTCCTACACTGCCAGAGCCTTGTCACACTATCAGAGAACTCACACTGGAGAAAAATCCACAGAAAAACAGATTGCAATGTTTCTTCTGATTGGGAAAAACTACTCATTATTTTAGATCATCTTACAAAGCAAACTGATTATAAATTGTCTTGTACAGACTTGTTTGTTTACCCAGCTAGGGAGATTATATTCTAACTGAAAAAAATTAATAATCAAAGAAAAATCCAAGGCAAGGCTTTAGCTTTTTGCTGTTGAAAAGGAGCTGGATTTCATGTTAAAGCTTTCTGTTCATAGGAGGGACCTTTACCCTTAGACCCTCTCCTCAAAACAACTTGCTTTGCTTTCAAGACCTTTGGCTTCCAGGGCACTCCAACATTTTCTATACCTGATGCATTAGTCAGCATTCCCAGGACCAGTGGGGGATTACTGCTGACAGCTGGAAGACAGAAGAAGTACAAACTGTTCATAATTAAATTTTATCACAACTTACTTCCGCAAGTTCTTTTGTCTGGATTTAAAATGAACCCTGGGTGGCATCTACAGTAATAAGAATCCTCAGTGTTAACACATTCGTGTTGGCAACCATGGTTATCCAAAGCACAGTAGTCTACAACTGAAAAAGAACAAGACCAACATGTCAAATTAGGAAAAAAATCAGAACTACTATGCGTAGATACTATGATTCTAGTGACACACAGTAGCTATAAAAAAAGGAAAAGCTGATGTCATTTCTGTCCTGAAAGGCCTGTCTGCAAAAAGTACTCCACTTAAAACACCAGTTGGTAAATAACATTTTAAATGAGTCCTGAATAATTTCTCAACTTCAAACATTTATCAGCTCTCAGATTGGCAGGAGCCTTCTCAACATGTTTTCTCAGATCTGGAAACCATGTCTCAGTGAGTAACTCTGTCCAGATGTTCACACTGTAGGCCAGGGCATAGCAAAGTTTGTTTGATTTAGTCCCGTCTTCTGTCTCTCAAGTCCCAGTTCTGGAATTGCTCTACTTTTCCATAGTTCCCTCCCAGCTGTATTAATTCTCAAGAGCTGTTCCTGTAGCTTGAGTATATAGGAGAATCTTGGCATTATCTTCTACACTGAAGACTGTCACAGTCTCTAATGTGCTCCAGATTTGTTCTGTACAAAGCAGCTATAACTGCAAAGCCTGAGAGCTTCAGGCTGATATTCACCACAGATATTTTGATTATATAATACCTTTCTCAAGGAAAAAAATAAAATATCACAGGCAGTCCAGTAACTTATTTCATAAGTCTAGTCATGTATTACACAAATCCATATTTAAAAGTTCGACTGCCAAAGGGTAATAAAGTAATACATCAGACTTACTCTGACAAGCCAATTCAAAGTTGCTAAAGAAATTAACAGATTTTTAAAATTTCTTTGAAGGGTAAGCTTCATCTTCAAAACAAAGTCTTAGAAGAAATGGAAGACAAGTCACAAAGCTGGTGCTCTGCCTGCAAAGAGCTGCCAGGCCTACATTAGGACAGCATACCTGATTCTTTCTGCAGAAGACAGTAATGTGCTTAGCTTCATACCAAGACAGGTTCCTCTTTGCCAAGTGAGTAAATTTTTTCACCACTTTATACTGCTGAGCCTCACAAATTTCTTTAAGAGGCAGTAATTTATTTTAATGAAATCAATTCTTTCTTCAATAGCCCCACCTACATAAATCATGCACACTCAGGTGTGCTACTACATTTAGTCAAGATCATCTAGTCAGGAAAGCAGATAATCTATTCAGTTACTTTGAAAGAGTTTCTTTTAATTCTTCAGAATATTTGTGTTGAATCAAGTAAAATTAAACTACTTACCGGCTACCATGTGATACCATTTTCCTGGCAGGAACCTTCCTGTTTCCAGACTGAATCGATTCATATTAAAACCTATTTACTGAATATATGTTTCAAGGATATAATGTGTCATACAATTAGCTTTCCTCTTATATTAATTCTAACCACATGCACAATTCCAAGTGTTTAAAAGACACATTAAGAAATACATAGGCCAAAGAATATATGCTATTTAGCATCATGCCTGGGAAATAGCCCATATAGATGTCTCTGTAAAGTCACCTCCTCCTCTGCATTTAAACCTTACCAAAATTAATTTTACTGCAACATCAACAACTGCCCAACTAAGGATTATAACAATGAGAACAGAATATTCACTTGGAAGAGATACACAATGACCATTTAGTCCAACTGCCTGACCAGTTCAGAGTTGGCTTTGTCCAAATGCCTATCACACACTGACAGGCTTGGAGCATCCACCTCCTGTAGGCAGCCTGTTCAGTGTTTGACTATCTTCTTGGTTAAAAAATGTCCAGTTCAACAGAGTTGAACCATTCCCATGCATCCTGTCTCTGGGAGAAGAGCATATTTCTATGCTGAGTCATGAGCTATACATGAGAATGTGAAAACTTGAGATTTCACTGTTTTTAATTTTATCTCATGTCTATTTCAATAAGAAAATTTTAAAATTATTTATTAATGTCCTTTTTAGTGAGAAAACTATTAATTCAGTTGTCATCTCTGCATATTTGTTCCACCTTGTTTTTCTCACTTGGTATTAGTTAGTAAGTGATGAGAACCATCTTTTACTTCTATCTAATGTTTACTTTTACTTTAACCTTTTACTGGTTACATCCTAAGCCAGTTCTGCACTCTGTGTGTTTACATTGCCCTCTCTGAACCGAGGACTGCATGGGTCACCTTTCTCATAAGGGGCTGTTTTAGCCCTATAATGTTTTTATAGAGGTTATTCAGGCTTGGGAGGATGAAGAAGTTAAGGAGAAGTGTAGGAGAAAAAGGTGTAAAGTAAGTAAAGGCATAAGGAAGATGAAAAAGAATATGAGGGAAGAACAGAGCAAACTCATGGAAGACTCATAAGAACCTAAGAAGCAGCCAAAAAAATCCAGCAATGCCAGGACTGCACAGGGGTGCCAGCAGCCAAACCACTGCCAGGAAAAGAGGATCCAAGCCCAGCAGCTGCAGCAAGATGGAGAGAGGCTAGCACTAGTGCCAGGAAAGAGAGGAGAGCATGTCCAGCAACACTAAGGTGGAGAGACTGAGTGCCCAGCAGCATGATGGAGAAAGAGTAGCTCATTACCACCAAATTTAAACTGACGGGATTTTGTCCATGTGAAAAACAGCTCAAAACAGGCAAAGTGATAGTGCCCTGCCAGCCAGATTTACTGAGCAGACAGCTTCAAGTATTGTTTAGCCTACAAATTCATTCATAAAGTGTGCATTGCAAACACTCAGAGTGGTTGGTTGTTCAGTGGTCAGCTTGAATGGATACATAGTGAGTTCTGGCTGTGAGATTTCATCTGCAGAAGCTGTACATTCTTAGTAGTAGCATATTCAGAAATCTCAAATTCTTCAAACCTGAAAAGTCAAATTCTGGAGGCTGACAATAGGATTTGCAGACAAATTAGTGTCAAATTCATAAGTTACCCAGACAAGCTTTTTCTATTCAAGAAATGTAAAGAAACTAAGTTCTGCATAGATCAAATATAACTAATATACATTGAACCATTCTTGTACATCAGTAAGAAATTTAAAAGTTAACTGTCCAAATATGCAACTGCAAAAGAAAACTAAAATATAGAAATGTTAATAATGTACCTTAAAATTCCAATTAATACTGCTAATTATTGCAGTGTTATGAATAGCATATATTCATGTTTTGCTGCTAAAAGGTACAAATTAATAGAAATCAAGTGGAGAAGAAAAACTGCTATAAAATGTAAGATAGAAACCATGCTGTATTTTGAAAATAATTGAAGAGAGACGATGAAATCTTTAAATGTCAACAATAGCGCATATAATAAATGTGTATCTCTTCAAACCAAAGAGAATCAGTGAGGAGATAGGAAAAAAAGTCAAATATGTATCACACCTCCAAAAAGCACTCTCCCCAGAACTTGCAGATAAGCTATTAACAGGCAAAAAAACAAATACCAATGCAAGAAATTTAATAAGTAGCATAGAAATATTTTGAAGCTTTAAATAATAAAAATAGACTTTGTATTTGTTACAAAGGATAATATTAGACCTGACATACAAAAATTTCACCAGAATGATGCTCTGGTAGCTATCTTCCTGGTAAGAACATCTTGGGCTGTCAAGGAACTTCAACTTAAAAAATGGTAACAACAGCTCATGATACTAAGCATGAATATTTCGGATTAGAATATATGGTAGGAAAGAATTGGGGATGAAACAAGTTACCAACAGAAGTCACAGATTTTCTGTCTCAGGATATAGTCAAATAAATAGCAGAGAAGTATATCCTTTATCCTAATACAAGTAAAGGTCAAGAGGGTCAGCTAAGGTTATTAGATGAATGTTATATATAGAAATAATAAAAACTTGCCTAAAAACAGTATTATTTGCATTTCCAAAACAATTTGGCTTCAAAAGGTAGGTTCTTAAAATGGTATATGAGTGGCCAAATTATGCTGGAGACAAATTATGTTGAGATCTTTAAATATTCCTATACTGAAATCAAGAAGCTACAAATAAAGGAAACATTTCTGAAGAGTATGCACAGAGTAAATGTTCTTCAAAACCTCATGTTATGCCAGGCCTAAAAAACTCAAAACCTTGTTTATGTGAAGCTACATGCAGAAAGTTCCATAAATTGTCACCTATTTTGCACCTTAAAACAGGGTTATCCCGCAAGCCAATAGCTCTTTGAAGGTAATAAGAGTAAGATACATTAGAGCTGTCTTAAAATAACAAGAAAGAGTAGAGTGTTGGAGAAAAGCATCGTGGCAGCCCGTGGCAGACTTGAGGCCAAGGATTCACTTGGATTCATTTCTATGGGACTTCAATTTGTGTTTGAAATTAAGCATGCATCTAAGTGCTTGCCTGAAAAGAATACCTAACAAATAATGTAATTTTTTATCCTGATCTCACTAGGGCTTTTTGCAGTGGAAACCAGAAGACGGTATTTTCTCAGTTTGCAAGAATAGGTAGATAGGCTTGTAAAAGAGATTAAACTAGAAGGATTTACCACGTATAAACAGGGAAGAAGAGTGAGGTACTTACAAAATGTAAGTACAGGGATGTATGTTTTGTGCTAAAAAATTATTTGTACTGTATTTCCACACTCTCTCTTTTGAGCTGTAATTCTTGGAGCTGGTATTTACTCCTGCATTGCCCAGAGTGAATATTAAATGAACACAGTGGATAGGTTCCTAAAGTGGCTAAACTTTCTTTAAAGTCATCTTTCCAAAAAGAAGTTGAAATCTCTCCTCACATCACCATAAAATCAAGTGAAAAACATCAAGAAATTGTCCCCTTTCAAGTTTTTCTGTGCATAACTTTTGTCTGAAGAGGAGCTACTGAGTTTGTCCACCTTTGGTTTTTTAATGGCCACATATGTCATGTCAGTACATTGCTGGCCACTTACATGGATCTCAAATAAAACATCAGATGTGTTGTTTCTAAACAGAAAATTATTTTCTGTGTGAAATTGGTTGGAACAATTTTCCCAAGGCACCATTCCTTATCAGTAAAGGCCTACGAACATGTCAATTATGTGTTCTTTCTCATCTACCGCTCATACAGGAGAACATCATTGTCTATGGCTAAAGTGGATACTCATTTATATTGAATTTTGCTTTGGTTTGTGTTCAAGAGATAAATGTGAATTGCTGAATTCATACTCACCAACACAACTCTTTCCATTTGCAGCAAGCTCATACCCTTCATAACACTGACAGACGTAGGATCCAAGTGTGTTCACACAAATCTGCTCACAGGCATGTTTCTCCACAGCACAAAGGTCCTGAGCTACAACACAAAGTCGCACGAGTATGAAATTCTTTGACCTTCTACAATGCACAGGTAGACTATAGATCAAAATAAATTTCAGGAAGATATGGACAGCACTTTAGAGATGAGCTCATTTTAACACAGATCACGCCAATGTTCTGTCAGTGAAAGCCAATAGGATCAGTCACTCACAGCTGAAGCACTCATTCCTTCAGCTGAAAGCAAAGACTATTAATAGACCAATGGTGCCTAGCAGAGTTCCTTGATGTATATTTCCCTAAAAAGTTCAAAGGGCATTCTTCAGGGATTTTTTTTTTTGAAAAAGAAAAGTAATTGAGTTCATTTGTGTATTTTGGGTTTGGTGGGTTTTTTTGCATAACCAGATAAATGATGATGAGGTTGTAAAGGGAAAGAAAAGGAAAGCACAACAGCAAAAAATCTTGGGGATATTTAATTTCTGAGTTTTAGAATTTTTCAGCTTTATGCAAAATACCATAGCAAGTTATCCCTCCCATGCAAAAGATCTCGAAAAAAATTACCATGACAAATGAGGTCAGTTCAGCACCTAGCCAACTAAAGCACACTGGGCTTTCTTTTCAACAGACTAAAGCTTTATGAGAACCCCCAGTTTCCCCAGCAAAAGCTCTGGAAAGCAGAGTACTTTGTGTTGCTCAAAGACTGCTCAACACATAATGGTCATTTACAGCTACAAAATAGGCTTTTGGAAGATGTTTGAGGAAATCAGCCAAGCAAAAACAAATTTTCTTTTATAGCTGTCTGCTTCATATCAAGCGGCATGATGAACAGCATAAACAGTCGCTTAACTCTTTTGTTCCAGGGTAAGCACCCACAAATAGATAATTTTCCAGCTTGTTTCAGCTACATTGCTCTTTTGTATTACTTTGTTTATTAATGTAAGATTTGAGCATCTCTAGAGAAGAATGGGAGAGATTAGTTAAAGAAACAAATACAGTGTAATAAGTACAGAACACCCATTATCTGACACAAATACTCTTCTCTAGAAAAGTTAGACCACAGTACACAAAAGGAGCATCCTTTCATGGATTCAAAACCATCATAATTAAACAAATGTAAGAATGTTTTAAGCTGAACAAACAAACCATTTCCCAGCTTGAAGCAAACTCGTCAGTACATTTCTGATTGAAGCCATTTGGTTAAGGGCTTTAAAGGACTGAGTACTGATAGCATATACTCTCACAACATTAGGAAAAAAAAGTCAACAGAAGAATAAAAACAGAGTCTAAGTTTAGGTACAAAAGAATGAAAAGAGAGTAACATTAGGTATATACCACTCATCTGTTCTGCACTGTTTACCTCAGTGTTAAATTATGTGTATAAGGAAATCATTTGTTCATGGAAGAGCTGCCGAATACTTCCAAATCTTAGATAAATACATCTGGATTATGTTGCTCATGTATTGCACTTAATGTAAACGTGATGAATATTTATTTTACTTAGATGTCAAGTGAGGAATCCATTGTCTCTGTGCACTTGTGGGCAATTAACAGGTAGTGAAGGTAACTAAAATACTCACAGACTGTTCCTTTTTCTTTCACTGTGGCTCCCCTACCTCCAGAACTGAGCTGCCCCCTTTGTCCAGGCTTGGCTCTCTATCCTCATGAAATCTGTTACCTCTCTGTGGGGGTTTTAGACATAATAGTTTGACCTTCTCTAGACTGATAGTGCATCATCTCTCTCCTTCACCAATGATTTGCACCATCCTAGCACATCTCAGCTTTCCAGTGCTAATTGCTAAAATTAGTTCATAATTTGGTGATGTAAAAACCCCAAAGGCTACAAACACATTGAAGGACTAATTTCCCTTTCATATTGATCAAACTGCAATCTGATATCATCTGACTGATGATCAAAGCAGGTACACAATCAAAGAAGTCATGTGAGAGGTAAGTGGGGAAAACGAATAGAAATCACAGCTAAAAAAGAAGGTAAAGCTTTGAAAAACAGTAGAGAGGGAGCATATTGAGGGCTACTGTGCATGGGTCATCAGCAGGAAAATGACACCCAATTCAAAAACTCTTCGAAATTATCCTGGATTTGAAGCAGTGCAGTGCCCAAATGCTGAAAAACTGTGGAAATGTAACAGAGTAAAAAGAAGAGACAATAAAGAAATAATTTTTTCATACTTGTAATTTAAATATTTTTAATTGATTCACATACCTTCACTGTTTCATTGGTTCTTAGCATTTAATATTAAACACAGCTCTAAGCAAGAGAGACTAAGAATCCACTAATCTCAAGATACCTGGTAGTTTTATGGCACTCTCCTGAGATACAGAACATCAAACACAACTATAGGATTTGAGCTTGCCGTCTTCACCTTAGTTCTAAATTATCGATTGTAGGAGATACATCCTATGCTCTCATGATGATTCTCTCCCACAGTTTCTGCAAAAGACATTTTCCAAAATTTTTCTTCTGGCTAAAATCAGTTTAGCAGCTTTAATTTGAATCCATGCATTTTCATTTAAATCCCTATATTGCTGTGTGATAAAAACTTGAATTTTTAGCAAGTACATTTTCCGCAAGTAACTAAAGATAGCGTTACAAAATTTCTTTAAAAGAAGGTGGATACAGAAATGAATTTGGCATATCCCTCTAATGTAAACTGCTGTTAATTACTAGGAAAAGTTAAAATGGACTAACAAAATACTGATCACAAAAATCAAAATTAAGCTTTTCATAATGTCAGGTTTTTCAGTTTTCTAGTATGGGGTTTATTGCACCTTTCTGTAGCATTCAGTATTGCTGCTAGCTGGACAAGTTTGTAAAGTATCTAAATTCACTTCATTTGAGATGACAAAGTTATTGATTTGGTTGTTGTTTCATCGTTGAACTTAAAATACCAGTAACATTTGCATGCAATTTCACATAGTTACACTGTACCTCTGCAGAGCTGTGTATAAAATTTAGTTGGATGTATTTCAGAAAGATTTGTAAGAACTTCACTTACACAAAACAAGAAAAAGAATGACAACTTCACCTTTCTAGACACATTCTGATGATTATCATTAATTTTGTACTGACCTCAGTTCTTTACGAGCCCATCACAAAGGGTAAATAATGTTAAGCACTTTTCAGGAGTATGAAAGAGAAAAGAAAAATAACATACTGCTGCAAGTCTTCTGGTCAGCATTCAGAATGTATCCTTGTTTACATCTGCACAGGTAGGAGCCAGGAGTGTTTATGCAGAAGTGATCACAGTGATGCTCAACTATACTGCACATATGAGGCACTGAAAGAAAAAAGGAAAACTTTATTAACTGCTGGTCTTAATTACTTGTGAAAAAAAAAACTGGTGTAGAAAATTTTAATGAAGTAACTTAGAAATTTCAAATTAAGTGTTGCTAGTAAAGACAAAAAATGAGAGCTTAAGAAAATAAAAATACACAAGGGAATACCTGAAAAAATAGTTTTTGGTGGCCCTATGAGGACAATGAAACAAACCTATTATAATCAACTTTAGAAAACAAGTGAAATTTAAGTGTAAGCTGATTTAGAGGAGATTCAATTTCTTGCACGGAGAAAATCACCACACAGCACCCAATAATGAAAAATAATGACTAAAAAACCAATTTAATGAAGAGATTATTTTGCTTGCTTAGTTATTAATGTTGAGGAATGTGCAAGTAATACATGATGACACTGAGGATATGTATCTCCAAGATTGATTAAGCAGGAGCTGAGTTGAGCTACCTTCCAGGCTGTAAGTCTTTCTGAGTCTGTTTTTGTTCTGTTTGTAGTTTGTCTCTAATAGCAAGTATTAAAATGCAGCAGACAGACAATGAAATAGAGAAAGAATGGAGGCTCATTCAGTCAAATTCATTGTTGAACTATTTTTCTCCAGAGCAGATATCTGGGAATTAAGAACTCTTGATGTTTTCTCTCCAGTGCAGCATTGCTTGTATGTAATCTCTATAACATATAGGTGAATTACCTCTCAGAGAACATTGTGTGGACAATTAGCTATTTTGCTCAACAGCAATTATGGATTGATGTGTTCCTTAACATGCTGGGTCAACAAAGCTCAAAATTTATGGAATAGACATTAACAGTAATCTTCTAGGAGCCAAAACAGAATCCTGGTAAATAACTTAATGTGGTAGGTATGATACTTGTGGAAAAAACCCCACATGTGATTTTAAGATATATACTATGTATCTGCTCTTTGGAACGGTTACAAGAGTTAGGTATTTATTGCTAACACACAAACAACCACAATTTCCTAATCTCTTAATCAGCTTCGTGGATCTCACAAATTTCTCCCATTATAAAACTTCTCAAGTACTTTTATTTATGTGAACATAGACCTACTTTGACTTCTTGTCATCTTTCTGTCATTCTGAATATGAAAGCATTCAATGACAGCAGGCCAAATAACTCAAGTTCCTTCTGAGAGTACATTGTTACTGTCTGTTACCAATCTTCCCACACACCACACAAGTATAGTGTACATATTCTGAAGTGTTTCTGTTGCACCCATTTCAAAGCAGTGATACTCTGGTCATTACTCCAATTTCTGTGCTGGAGTATGCTCTCTGAATGATTTCTGCAACCTCATCTGTTGCAGGAGGTGTTTGGTGATTACCAGAAGGGACTGAAGTAATAAAAAGGGTGACCCCATAGTTAAGGAATCTGAACATGAGTCTTGCTGTGAATTAGATTTTATCCCCATATCACAGGGTCCTTATTTGATTTTGGGCAAGACAGTAATACCAGTATCTTCAAGGAAACATCAGCCTTCACACTGTACCTGTGAAGTGTCTTCATATAGAGACACCTGAATCTGGATTTGCAGGAAAGCAAGTGATGGCTTTAGAGCTGTGAATAAAATTTTGTATTAGTCCAAAAACATTAAATGCCTGAAAATCACATCAGGGATTGCATTGAGTCAAATATTTAAAGTTAGTGGGTGGTTTTGACAAACTTAACCCTGTTTCTGTGCTTCCATTCCTCCAATGTAAAATGGGGATGACACCACTATCTACTTTACAGGAATATAATAAAAACTTTATTTGCCCCTGACTGCTCCATCCCAAGTTCTGTCTTTCTCACACTTCATCTAATCTCCATCTCCTTTCCTGGATTCCATTTCCATTGACATTTTTCTGAGTTTTCAACTCTTGTCTTATCCTTCATGCCTCTGATTCCTTAAGATAGTCTTTTCTTCTGTTTTACCTTGCTGACTAGTAATAAAAAGGGGTCCTGGCTTCAACTGGTATTTCTGACATCCCCAAACCTTTAGCAGTCAGGGGTAGCAACTGTAGGGAACCTCTGACTTAATGGAGCATATCCAGTTGACAGGGATTCTTCTGAGGATATAGGTCCTGGATACTTACTAGTCTCCCGCATCCAGTAGTTAATAGTGGTAAATTTGGCTTACTTTTTGTTTGCCCCACAGAGCTTCACCATTGGGCCATGGTTTTCTCTTGTCATCACAGGAACCATGACAACACATTCCCAAAGACATGAGGGTGATTCAGACACAAGGACAGCCCAGGGGCCAAGGTCTTTTCCCACAGCATGAAGCCCAGCAGACAGCATTTCAGAAGACTTTGACAGAGGGGTGCCTGCAATTGCCTTAGCAAAGCAAGGGGTCCAGATGTTCCACTCAGCTACAATGATACTGATTCTGGGTGCACACCTGGGAGAACTTAAACTAACCACGTGTCCTGGAGGAACGTAGGGGCTTTAGGAAGCAGAGGCTATGATTACTCTTGAAATTCAGCAAGCTGAATGCTGCTTCACAATCAAGAGCAAATAAAATGTTATGGATCCTATCTGCAATTCAGCACTTTTGGTTGAAATCCATATGAATCTAAGAGCCTAAAATCTCTGTTGAATCTGAGTCTGAGTTTTTAAAACATGTCTTAGGATCTCACTTTGAATTCTCAGCACAGCAAATCCTGTGGGGGCATTTCCTGGGAGCAGGAGGCAACCGCTATCCTTGTCACCTCCACAGTCCTCCATCAGCAGTGGGGGGTGGCTTTACTGAGGAACACATGTGTTTGATTAAAAGTGAGCTAAAAAACTCTAATAAATATATTGGACACTGCCCAGTCATTAAAAAAAAAAAAAAAACAAACCAAAAAAAAACCCCAACCAAGTAAATGGTATTTGTACTGGATTTGTTTCTAAAACACGATCTAAAAAATCAGCATTTGCTGTGCATTCCATTTAAACTCTGAATCCATGATTAGTTTACTCTTTCTTGGTATTTAAATACCTCCTACTATGCCAGTTAATAATACAGTAATGAAGAAATGTGAAAAAATCTATTATCTGATGAATGTCTGTGTTGGTGTTTTGTGCTGAGGCAGTTCAGCTGCTCTTTGAAACAATTTTGGAAAAGACAAAGTAAGTAAAATTCCCCAAACTACCCTTACAATAAGCTGCAGTTCTTTTCTCACAAAAGCACCCCAGACATGAGTGACCATTTAATCTCATCGTGCCTTCTTTTTCTGGATTCTAATGAAAATACATCAGTTTAATGCCAAATTTGTATGAAATACTTTCATATTTATATCTCAGCAGTAAGTAAAAAAGAAAAATCTACTGAGTACGCAGATAAAAATAAAATTAATTACAAATGATATCTGCAAAAGGCAATTCCTTATCAGGGAATTACAGATGGAAGTGATATCTCTGTTGTAAGTTAATACCTATTAAAATATTTACTTTATTGTATGAATGAATAATATCACTGTAACAGCTTTTCCTAACTTTCTGTATTTAAAGTACATGGAATACAAAAACTGCTATGTCTGTGTTTCAGTTCCAGTCACAAGGCATTTACAGAAATTATTCTTTGCATAGAATTAGTATGTAAGCTTTGGAAAAGGAATCCATGGACTCTCAGGACTATTTAAATAACTGAAAGACTGTTGAGCAGTTTAAAGTTTCACTATTAAGGGAGACCACACTTAAAATGAAGAGATGAAAAAACTTGTCTAATATTCAAATAGCAGAGATCATAAATTTATTTCTATTATGCAATAAATAGGAAAATCATAATATGTGTGTTTGTCTAACTGCTTATGACCATGAGCAATTAAATCCCATTTTATGCCTTCTAACAGTAGCATGAGTTTTCCCCACTTGTGTGACTGCTGTTCTGGATGTTGTTTGGCTAATCCCCCTTCAATACATATGTACTAACAGAAAAGGTTTCATGTAAAAAAAAAAAAAGTTTAATTATAATGCAAATTTCTTCTGTTTCACTTCAATCTATGTACCCAAATCTATAGATAAGAATCTTACCACAAAGTTTAGTCTGGAAGGCAGAGGTCAGTGTTTCAATCTGACTGAAATTAGCAACCAGAAACACATGTTCTTCATGTGGTTCACTCCCAATGGACTTCAGCGTGTTCATATCCACTCTTCCCACTCCAATAGCAAAAATTAGGATTCCTGAGTTACGTGCTTTAGCAGCAATCTCTGCCACAGGATCCTGAGGTCTCCCATCTGTCACTATCATGATAATTCGGGGCACATTCTCCCTCAGAGGCCGAGCCCCCTCTGTCTCTGAGAAGGCGATGTTCACGGCATACTGCAGAGCCAGCCCGGTCATGGTGCCGGTGGCCAGGTGCATCATCCTCCTCACCGCTCTTTCGATGTCCTGCTTCCGCCTGAAGGTCTGCAGCGAGAACTCCTGCTTGACCGTGCTGCCGTACTGAATCAGACCCACGCGCGTGGCATCAGGGCTGATGTCCAGAAACTGCAAGATGGTCAAAATGAACTCCTTCACTTTTTCAAAGTCGTAATGGCGCACGCTGCGAGAGCTGTCAATGATGAAAACAAGGTCCAGACGTTTGTTGTTGCAAGTGTTTTCTAAAAGGAAAACGCAAACAAAAATACTTTACAATTTCAAAAGGCAAATAGGTTCAGGTTTACTGTCTAAATAAACACTCTGGCAAGTGCTGTGAAAATTCAGGAAAAATAGGAGATACCACAATTAAGACTACTTGGGCAATATAAATTTGTTCTCCAGTAAATAACAAAAACTGCCTGATATTTGATCATTATATGGTTTTGCGGTTTGTGTGTGTGTGTGTGTGTGTGTGGACATGTGAGGTAAGTGCCCAGAATGGTTAATGGCAGTAGGATGATGAGATAGAATCACGCAATTAGAGAGTAGCTTGGGCTGGAAAGGACATTAAAAATCACGTAGTTCAACCTCCCTGCCATGATCAGGGACACCTTCCACTAGACCAGGTTGCTCAAAGCCCCACCCAGCTTGGCCTAAACACTGCCAGGGATGGGACATCCACAACTTCTCTGGGCAACCTGTTCGAGTAAAAAATTTCTTTCCAATATCTAATCCAAATCTGGCCTCTTTTAGTTTATTATTAGTTCATTACTTCTTGTCCTACCTCTACATCCCCTTGTCAAATGACATTCTTCAAGTACTTGTGTGTTACCCTGTTGTGTCATTGCTGAGATTTTGACCTCACTCCCTATGCAGGGTGGAAATCCTCTCTGAATGAGTTAGCTATTTAAGTGGGCTGCACTGTGATGCTTCGTGTGGCAGGGCCTGAGAATTTAGAAATCCAATACTGTGACAAGTCGGGGGGATATAAGTGTTTCATTAGAAACAGGGAAAACAGAACACAAAGAAAGACAGATTAAAAGCATCTGTTAATTGCACTCACTGATAAGAGACGTGATGGGACTGATTTTTCAAGGAAGTTGGCAGGAAGGAGCACTTTGAATGTACAAAGTACTGTTCTCAATGACCTCAACTGCAGCTGTGAGTGCTCAGCAGTTCTCCAAATGTCATTATTTCAAACATGTACTTAATACCCATCTAGGGAAAGTTTCATGTGTTGGACTAGCTCAGCATCAGAGAGAAAATCTATGGTTGCATCAGAGAGAAAATCCTGTTGTTTACAGAGGCACTCCACTCAGCCAAAAAAACACTCATACTGAACGCTCCCTGAAATCTATGGCAGCCATCGGAAGTCTTTTTTTCCAAGAGTCACTGAAGCAAAAATATTACACAGTATGTCTATATCTGACAATGGCACAGATGGGCAGGCCAAGCTATCATGGATACCAGCAGAAGTGAAGGCTGATTGCCTTCCATGCATCCTACGAGCTTTCTGGGACCCTAGGTACATCCTCTGGTTTCTGCTCAGCATCCTTTTCTGAAAGAATATGAGAAATATGAGACACATGCATGAGTTGCATGATGAGAATGGATAGGGACTGACCATTCACAGGAAGGCAGCACATGGCAGGCTTGAGGCAAGCCTGCAAGGTGAGCTATCAGATAAGCCACAGAAAAAGACAGCATACAGAAAAAGAATAAAAGGACTTTGATGGGATGCTGATGAAAAGAAATCAACAGAGGTTTAATGTGTATAGTAATGACTCCTCCAAATTAGGAAATCCCTGAGTCACAAAAGCATTGCAGTTCAGGGAATAAGTGCAGGTGACATTTTCTTGTCCTTAAACTATTCCACATGGATCTGCTTTTGACCTCTGTCAGAGACAGAACATAAGGTTAGATAGACCTATGGCTTCAGTCATTGTGTCTGCTCATCTTCTTAAATTCCTGTGGCTATGAATAAATCTGTGAGGTTGTTAGTTGTGTTTGCCTGGCTTGAAAGATTAAAGATGGCAAGAATGCTCATCAGACTGAAGTGGCATCCTCATTTTACTAAGATGAGACACCCCAAATCAGTAGTTTCCCTTATTGCCAAACCCAGTTAAATTCCCAGTGCACTGTCATCCATCTTGTGCAATGAATGAAGCAAATGTTTGGTGGAAAAGTAGTGTTTGACTGTATAATCAAAGGTCATGTCATACTGCACTGGTACAAATGGGCCAATCAAAGACTCAATTGGAAAAACGCCTGTCTGCAGACTGGCCTTTAAACAAGTTCTGCTGACGAACACTCACCATGCACTTCTGCCAAGGCAGGGGGTGAGAAAGATGCCTGTTTTCACTCGTTAACTCAGAAGCCTCTTTCACAGATTACCAAGAACATTTTTTGGCATGGAATAAAAATGCTCTTTAATGACAATAAGAATGACTGCCTGGACTTATTCATGTGCAGCCTACAGTATGGCTTTATTCATAAGCATAGGAATATGCTTGGGTTGCTTATTCTTTCAAAATCAGAGCAAGCTGAATATAAGCCAAGCTGAACAGAAACAAAATTCCAGTTCTAATGGGATACAGATATCCTGACGTAACTCTTTTCTATCTTATTATCTTAATTATAATTATCCATACATATAAAAAATTACAAATTATCTTTACTATTATAACATGAATCTGGAAACAGTCCTGTGCCATGTGCTCTGGGAAGGCCCTGCTTGAGCAGGGAGGTTGGACCAGATGACCCACTGTGCTCCTTTCCAACCCTGTCCATTCTGTGATTCTGTAAAAACAAGTCAAAACTACAGCCATGGTGTTGAATCCTTTTAACTGGAATATAAAGATTTGGATCCTAGTATGAGGAGATTCGTTTTTCTATTCTGAAGTCTGGAATGAATCTTGGTGGGAAAAACCTTGGAGGAAGTTGGTGGATAGTACTACCGGAAACACATTCAACACATTGTGCTGAATTACTTCAGAAAAATCTATTCATCTGAATGAAACACAGTGAATTTCAAAACTACACTGACCAGCAAAGTTCTATATAGACATCTATCTATAGATGTCTATAGATAATATTTCCAAATTAAGATGTATTTAAAACCTTTCTCTTCTGATTTGGTATGATTTTTTTTAAAACTCTGTAATCATTAAAGTTGACGTAATATGGGCTCAGTGAAAAATAAAACGTAACTCTTCTCCAGATAAAAAATCCAGCTTGGTGGTATTTTGAAGAGTGACAATCAGTGATAATGACCAAAAGATCCAAACACCCATCTCCTCAGAGGATAGCTTTTTAGAAGTTACATGCTGCTCCATTTGTCTTGTAAACTATAATCTCTTCCTCTGACAAGGGCTCATGTTGAACAGTGAACTCTCTCACAACTTTGGCAAACATCTTCATAACCAAAAGTAATTCCCTTTCACTCATGAAAATTGACATACTCATTGAAAAGATCTACTCATCCATAAACCTAAGTCAGTGCAGGTCTTGTATTGACAACACAAAAGTTAAAAAAACCCCTCAGTGTGGGTTGCTTTATCCAAAGGGGAAGCCAAGAGAGGCGAGACAAAGACAGAAGGAAAGATCAAGTCAGTAGTAAATATGTTCTCCTTCTCTACTCAATAGCTACTTTGTAAATGACAGCTAGAGTGATGCCACCTTTGGAAAACTAAGAATGCAAGGAAATTTCAGTTCTACTGGGAAGAATCCAGCTGAGATCCAATTACTGAGAGATACATAAAACAAAGCTTAAAATAATATTGAGCATCTTAATTTCCTCTAAAGCTGAAAATTCTGTTAAATCATTTTATCTGATGACTGCAGGTTGCCTTCTATTCCTTTCTCAAAGCAAATTATGCTCAGCCTGTTTTGGCTTTGACAAAGCTCACATTGCTTTGATTTTGCTCATCCACCCAGGGGCTGTATTTGGGAGTGTGTTTTTATCCCCTTATTTTTCGCTAACGCTTCATTCTCTTAATACAACTAAAGTAGCACTAGGGAGCTTTCTTGGGCATTTCAATTGACTTCTAGGCTGTTAAATCATTAGAACATTCTTAATACTGTTGTCTGAGCACAATTCACATTTTCTCAAGCAGTCCTCAGGCATGATGTGGAAAGCAGCCTACATTGTACCACTGGTGTCGGTGCCAGAGAGCAGTCTAAGGTACCAGCTAAACTCAGAGGCCAGCTGGCTTCACTCAGTGTTAAACTCACCATCCTGCTCAGAGTGGCTGTCTGCAAGAGGCCTCCTGGGGATAATCCCTGTAGGGATTGTTCTCTGTACCTTCTGAACCACACATAGTGATTGCTGGTCACTTCGGGCCAGAGACAGCTCCAGCCATTTAACAGCAGCAATAATGGTGGAGTTCCAATGCTCACAAATGTGCCCAGCACTGTTTCACTTCCTCAAACATTTCCGTCTGGGAATATTTAAACTGAACACATGCAAAACCACAAGTTTTAGATGGTGATTTTTCAAAAGTTTTTGCAAGTTGACTATCTTGGAAAAACTGCTTGTTTAAAAATGAGTTAGTTATTTTCTAGTTTTGTTCTACGTCTTCATGACTCCGTAATACTTTTTTTTTTCTTAATCTAGATATTACTTATTTGGTTATGCAGGTCTTTAGCCTAACAGATGAGAATGGATAAATGTTAAAGAAGGCTATTGTTGTATGCAAAGCAAAAGGAGGTTAGCTCAGTTTGGTAAACACTCCAACAAAGTTTAGAGAAAAAGTAAATTATAACAAGTAAATATTAGCTCCATGAAGATGTTTCTTATAGAGTAGGGAAATTCAAGCAAAAAGGGTTAAGAAAAAATGAGATCATAGAATAATGGTTACCTGAGCAGGCTCTAATGGTAATTTTAATATTTTGTGTTTCTTAGCTCACTCCCCAGTAATGCATATACAAAAATTATATGTGATACTGCCAGCAGTAACACCAGGTTTATTTTTAGATTTTATCTTTGAGTAACAGAACAAGTCTTCACTCAAAATTAAATAAAAGGGGGAGAAAACTATTCTCCCTATTAGCATATTTTACAACTTCTTCCTAAATGTCCCTTCTTTCTTTACCATTTTATTATTTCATTTTCCCTCGAGCTCTCAATATTACTTGCCCATCTTCTTTTTACAACTTCTTTCTTTATAAATCTCTGCATAACTTCTACAAAACTTGTTAAAAGATGTATGAACTTGCTGGAGCCAATTTTTTTTTAACTGAAGTCCAGAATTCTGGTTTTCCCTAGCTAAATATCCAGCCAGAAAGATTGTGTTTGACAGTGTTCTCAGATAATTGCAAAAAGATTTCCTAGGTTATCAAGAAGGTTTATTCTTCTTGTCATAGAATTATACAAGTAAAGAACAGCCAAATTTCCAATTCATTCATAAACATACCAAGTGCAAAGCGCTTTGGGAAACGCATTTCATGATTGTGATTGTTGCAAAGAATAATGAAGAAGAGCAGTGATGCCAAGTACTTCTTGTCTCTAGTGAGACATTTTTGAGCAAGTTAGCTTCTACTCTCTTTGGGTTTTTTCATTTTAATTCAAAGTATGGTATGGTACATTTCAGATATAACCATACCTAGTCCTTGAAGTAAACATCAGAAACTGCTCAATACCCCTTTCCTAGCACACATACAGGCTGCACTGGCTTCTGCAGGTGACGCGAGCTCTTCCCAGCTCTGGGACAGGCGGTGGATCCAAAACCTGCCTCTGTACTCTCTGGCCCTATCCTTGCTCTGAATATTTCCCCAAACACACAGGCCTATGGCCCTAACCCAAACATTTATTATGAGTTTGGCAGCTCACCCATTTTTCCTTACAAATTTCTTCATCTGGGAACAATCTCTAAATGGAACACAGCCTCCAGACATTTCTTTATTGCCTCTGACAAAATCTTTTCTGAACTTCCAAAATTTCTGTGAGAACTGTACAGCAGGAGGCTCTTGTCCAGAGATTTCCACTTCCTTCTACATGCAAATGCTTCATTATTAGTCACTGCAGGGGGGTATATTACTTTGTTCTCATTTCACCTCACTCTTTCTATTCCTTCCCTGTCATGCTTTTCAAAATAACGAGGTCATTATTAACACTAAGTCTCTCTATATCCAGAGTCCCATAACTGACTCCTAGTATTTCTTCATTTCTTTACCAATACTGGTGCTTCTCTGGTATGAAGCTGAAGTATAGTGTAGGAATAGTCTCAAGTTTCTTAGTTATTTCTGCATATTTCAGCTGTTCTGAGACAAAAACTGTTGGGGTTCCTGACAGGAGTCAAACCTGCTTTCATGGTCAGGAGAACCAGGAGCAGGTTGTTTTCCTTGTAGGCAGTGGAACACCTGGACAGAGGGATAAAGTATCCTGATATCCCCATGCACATGGCAACATGAAAATCTACTCACAGAAACAAATGTTATGTGCTCTCAGCTAAGGATAGCTTACACCCATGAGAGATGAGGAATTCATTTTCTGAGCCACGATGGTGAAACTCGTGGTACAAACAGTAATACAACTCTGCATCCTGTTCCCACAGGCAGCCTGGAAGCACATACTCTGTGCTGTCTTTTCCTGCACTCACCTGTAAAACATCAAATCACAACCAACATGAAAAGGTGATTGTATGGGAGAAGGTGATCTTTGCATCTTTCTCCTTGAAGATCTGAGACTCCTATCTTGCCTGAGCTACTTAGAGTACTATTGGAAGGACACAGAAATTATTAGAGAAAAAATGGATGCAGAAAGTAAACAATTTTTAGCAGCAGCGTAGAAAATCTGGAGAAAAAAATGTGACCTTACTGAGTTTGTGGTGCCCTGCTTTCAGGACATTAGCTTTAACATTTTAAAAACTATTATCCATACTTTTTTTTTTAAAGGTTGCCCATGTCTTTGTTTACGGGGAAAGCTGTTAGCAACCTCAACATTACTCATTGATCAGCTGACCTGAAACCACATATTTCTATCTATTGGTAACGGTCTAAGTATTAGATTATTTTCCAGAACAAATTCAGAAACAGCATGAGGGGATAGTGCTGTATACCATTCCCCTCGTCTCCCAAACGTGTGGGACATCATGTCCACTGGTGAACCAGCAATTCTCCCACTTCAGCAGTACTTAAACAAGATGGTGTCTTCAAGGTTCCAAAGCAATTTAAGGTACATCATCTTCATCCACAATAGTGTCTGATTACCCACTCATGCCTATAAAATGAGATGTTCCTTAAGTCAAGCAAACACTGTTTCCATGATTTTGATATTAAATTTGGACACATGTACTTTTTTAATTAAGAAGGCAAAGAACTCAAAATGAAGTCAAAACCAGCACACTGCTGAATATCAGTGCTCTTTCTTTTGGCCTGATTTTTCTTCAAGACATAATACACAGAGGAGGCTTTGAGCTCCTTGAGAATATACTCATAACAATAGTTTTTTTACTCACAATAATTTTCCTTACTGAATTATTGTCAAGGCAAACTCTTTTTCAAACAGAAATGGTATTTCACAGTAATTTGTGGGGGTTGTAACAAACAAATTCAGAAATAAAAAGATCATTTGATGTTTAGTTCATGGCTCAGTTTTTTTCTGTAACAGCAGATATTCTTTCATCCTGTGGAAAAATTACAAATTACCTTAAAAAAAGAGAAAAGAAGAAAAAAGAAGAGAGGGGGGCAAGTTAAAATAATAAGAAAACAAAACAAAGAAAGAAGGGAAGAAGGGAAAAAAAAGGAAAAAGGCTTTATTAGAGGAAATACACATTAAAGAAATACAATACAATTTCTTGTGATACTGAAGATCGAATTATATTCCATATAACTTCAATTACAGAAATACCCCATAGGTGGCTTAAAAGTGAATGTGATTTTGATACAAGAAAATTAATAATGAATACTAAATACAAGAGTTGGCAAGTAGAATGTTCTGTGGTTAAAAACTGCTAGCAGAGACCAAAATCCAAACTTTCTGATCTCCAAGATAATTAGCTGCAGATGAGCATACTCAGATTAGGACATAAACCCCTGAGGTCTGTCACGGTCCCAGCTAGTCCTCATGGCTCATTAGCTGGGGCTGTTTAAGGGATAACAGCTGCTGCAGGAACAACTGGCTGGGCAGGGATATGGTTGCTGATCAGATCTTTCTTTCTCAGACTCCAGGACCTCTGTTACAGGCTGGGGAGGCAAAACCTCAGCACAAACCAGACTACCAAGCCTCAAAGCCACAGAAAGAGGGTGTTCTACTGTGCATAAACCCCAGAATCTGAAACAGCAGCTACTGTGGGGGAGAGGCCAACAGCTGAGAGATTAAGATGAAAGTTGAAGTATTGAGAGTCAGCATAAAGTTCATGAGTGACCTCTCAGCTATTGAAACAAGCACTTGCGGGAAGCAAAACACACCATTGTTAATATTGCCTTGAGGCACAAAGATTGCAGTATGTATCTACACAACTCAGAAGGAAGAAACAGGTGATTTTGCAGGCTGTAAAATGCTTTGCTGGCTCTCTTTCCAAACATAGCATGCTTCTATTTATACAGCAATTTCATGTTTTGAATAGCAAGCTGATAAGTAAATATATGGATAGGTATTTGATTACCCTGTATCTTTACAAAAGCTTGGCTAGGATTGCACTTACATTTCAACTAATTATGTGGTAATTCAAAATATGTCATTTGTAACCACTTCCTACCTTCATCTGCTGCAGGGAAGAGTTTTCACTTCCCCCAGTACTATACCAGTACATTATGTCTACTGTGATATTACTGTGACATAATTCTCATTTCAATTGCAGTACAGGCCTCAGTTACAATAATTCTACTATCTGACAGGATTATGTCTGAGGACATAAAACTTGGCAGGGTTGCATTTATGTGAAGAAATAACACATACACACATACATTGAAGCTGTGAATTCGTTTCTCACAGCAGAAAGCATCCCACATTGGCTCAACAGTCCACATTAGCAGAATTTAGAGATATATGGTCAGCTCTTACTGTATAAATATACAATGAATTAAACCAAAACTAAACAGCAATCGTATCTGTGCTCCACAGAAGCATCATGGGTTGGGCTTACTTTTGTCACGTACTTTCCCCTCTGATTTGCTGCTAAAGTAATTTAGAATGTTTAACCTGATTTTTCTTAGTGTCTTAAGCCCTAAAGTTACATACACTCAAGTTCAAGAACTAGGCTGGTCATAAGAATCTTTGGATTAATTTTTACTAGCTGTAGCAAGTGATTCATAAACTTAGTGAGTGCTCCATGTAGTTCTTACTATTTTACTTCATATTAGTAGTGGAATCATACATATACAAGCAAGAGACAAATCATTGTATATTTTGTTGCAAAATATAATTTAACTCAGACAGGGACATTTGCATTCTGCAGCAGCTTCCACTGAACAGGAGCCAAATACATTTCCTTCTTGGCCTCCTTCCCCCCTCTGTTTTAAATTTGTGCAGTATCAGTTAAATTTTGTTGTTTCTTCTGGTTTCATGTAATATCTAAAGGAATATCCCCTAAATTAGCTTCTCTCCTTACCTAGTTATTTTCAAAATCACATAGCTGCAAGTTTCATATTCCTAAGGAACAGAAAGAATGCTATTGCTTAGAATAGTGTTCTACAGCTTTCACTGTATTCACTACTGCTTTCATGCACTCACTTCAGATATTTCCAAAAGAAGTATGCCCATCTGAAATGAAATACACGCCCAGTTTACAAGAACAGAGTTCATCAAGAAAAAAAGCAAACACAAAAACTTGTGGGTTTGGGGTTTTTTTACACAATATGAGAATTTTGATTTGCTTTTTTTAATAATAAATTATTAAGATGCAGTAGGGCCTAAGTCCCAAATCTGCTTCAGAGAAAAACCCCACAACTTCAAACACCAAAAAGGCACTCCATCTTGCAAGGGCTGGACACATGGTGCTTCTAGACATGAAACCTGCTGAGGGGTGTTGTGGACCTCTCACTGGCCTTGCAAACACAGTATGGAAATCACCACTCTGGACAACTGACCCTGCTCTTCATCAGTCTGTTTAGGTACAGAAGTCCATTTCATTATAGCTGAAGGGAATCAGCTAATCTAACAGATATAATTTTATCTTTATAACCATGTAGAAAGTATATCACTGCTTTTCTTTAGAAGAAACCAAAATATTATTTTCCTTTCACAAATCAGGATAAGCCTAATTTGATCCAAACTCTGGATCAAAGTACTGATGAGGGGAAAAGAAGGCAAAATTTAGTTAATATGTCAGATAAGGAGAAAGACAACTATTGTCTGCTACAGGAAAGAAAAACTGACCATCCTATTTCTTTCTGTTGTTTCACAAGATCTTGCACAATTATGGAAACAATTCTTTAAAACATATATACACCTGCATGAAAACAGCATCTTCCAACAATATAATAAAAATTCTTTTATTACTTGAAATACATGCATATCTAATATGCTGCAAGAGCAACTTAGGAAAATGTTAAAAGTTAATTAATTTGGCACAGTTGACAAGTTTTTAATATTTGGAAGTCTGACTCAGTGTTTAATAAAAGAAAAACCTACAAAGCAGTTTGGTTTTCAAGGGCCACATAGTGAGAGTTCCAAAAACTCTGTTTTCAATAGAAGCTTGAATAAAATATTTCAGCTCTTTAACAGCAATTATTAGCTATAGCAATAATCATTTTAAGCACCAATAAGCAATGCAAAGACCTGCCAAATTAAAACAACATACATCGAGATTTAGTTGAAAAATTGAGGAATAAGAATAATATATATATCTTTTCAGACACAGCTCACTCCTTCAGAAGACTTCGCTAAAATGTATAAGCAATTAGACCTAACAAGACTATTATTACTGCATGACTGATGAAAAATTAAATCCCCCTAGACCTGGATCTCAAAATACTTTTCTCTCTATATGGACAATCCCACAGAATTTTTCATCCATTCCATTTTACTTATTTAACTTATCAGTCTCCTAGAACAATGACTTTACTTCTGTAATTGGACACTGCTACTTTACCAGCAAATAGTTATCACAGCAGTATACTTTTGTTTTAAAAATGGTGAAAAGAAGAAAAAAGGAATAAAATTATTTTAATACTGCTATGCTTACATAGTATAAAATTTCATTTTAGTCCTGAAAAAGAGACTTCCGTCCAAAAAGAATTCAACCCCCAACTTTAATTTTTATTACTTTTCCAGGTACCTGTTGGTTCTTTGCAGCTATTTTGCTTCATTTTGCCTGCCAAGCAACTCTTTACACAACAGCAGCAATTGTCATCACCACCACTATTTAAAATATGCATACAATATAGAATATGACAACTTCTAATCCCTGTTAAACTGCTGGCATTCTGGAGTAATTTTATTAAGTCTATTACTCGATGTCACTGAGATTGTGTTTTGGCCTTGTTCTTTCTCATGCCATTTGAGGAGCACTCAACTTTGCAGCACGGTGGCGCTTCACACATTCTGCTCCTTACAGAGAGGTATGTTTTTACCATGCCACTGTTTCTGTACATTGTTCCACATAAGCAGGTGACCTAATTTCCTCAAACAGAATGCAAGGCCCAAGAGTCTGACTCCAAATTGCCACGTACTTTTACGGGCTGGATCAGAGAACGTTCCAAGTTTTTCGCATCATTTAATGTCTTGAAAAGGCTCCTTTAACCAGAACTGTTTGCATCCTGCACATGCCAAACTGAGTAGGAATCCAGTAGTTTCCAAATGCAGGGACCAAAAACCTCTTGGCTTTTGAAAGAAGAAATAAATAATTTAATCTACACATTTTGATTTATACTAAGTGCTAAACCCTTTCATATATTTTCTACTATTTAAATTTGAAAGAGAGGCTATAAAAGGAACTTAAAAAAATCACAGGGAAAATGGCAACTGAGAAATGTGACACTTTCAGTTTCTCCACATAACACCTTGCCCTGCACTCATTTTCTAGAAAGACAGGCAGTTTATTTCTTAAAGTAATAAGTTCACTTACAGTATTTGCTAGGAACCCTAAAATATTTGAGAAGAGCTCCTATATAATCACATTTTAGAATTCAGGATTTTAGAAAGTTTGAGATTCTTTTAAGTAAGGTGTGAATGGGGGTATTTCCCTTCGCTATTCTATGTCCATGGTTTTTTTGAATTAGATCTCCAGAGCTGTGGTTTTCAGTCTTCAGTGGCAGAATCCCAAGTATTTCAGCACTGCATCTATTAGTTTTGGGGAAGATGAATAAGAAATGTAAATCCGTTGTCTTTTGGTTTAAATTTGTCCTATTGGAATTGAGAACTGACATTTTTAAGTCAACAGATTGTGAATGGTACTTTATGGAGTTTTACATTATTTAAAAGATTACATTTTGTTTAGAGAAGTGTTTCACTGATAAAACAGTGCTCTTCTGTCACCTCCTCTCCCATATTCTTTCTTTCTTCTCATTATATCTTCTGCAGGACATTTCGCATTCCTCATAGTCACTCGGGTCAGGTGACCCTCATGGAGTCCACTTGCCATCCCAGTGGCTGGAGAGAGGTATATGATGAGATCTACTACTGATGTGAATCATTAAATCCTAATGATAGGCTGTGTCCAAACCCCATCCATGCTGTGTTATCATAATCTGACAATTACTTTAAACCATTAGCAAAAGACAGTTATTCCAAGTCACAAATTCTTAGGAGATGAAAATGTTGACTGCTTGGTGATGCACAGGTGATGACCAAAAAGAGAGAGATGAACCTTATATTTTAAAATATGACAGCCCACAAGCTGAAATGGATACACTCTGTTCTAAGATTTTTGGCAAAGGAGAAAAAATTACCTCATTACAAAAACCTACTCATTATAAAATAAGCTACTCATTACAAATACATTGACAAAATAAAGGGCTTAGCATCAAGTAATGTAATGACAAGCCTCCTTTCAATAGCCACAGATTTCCATTCAATCACCTTTACGCACATGAACATGTAGACAGCTAAAACTTTCCTGGCATGGTAAAAGGCTCATTTGACAGAACCTCCATGGACCAGCATGTATTTTCTCTAAACACTGAAAATAAAGTTGTTTCTTTTTCTCTCAAGCCAACAGTCCAGTAGCAAATATTTATTTCATACCACTTACATAAAGTAAATCTGGTACCCTAAAAATAAATACCTTCTTTCAATAGCTGCTACCCAGTCAACACACTTTATCACATACCTGCTGGCAAATGAAAATCTCCTTTTTATTACAAACTAACTCAGCCAAGGTTTGGCCAGCTGCTTATGCCTCTTATCATTTGTATTTGAGACAGCTTTTGGTAGTGGTGTTTGGGGTATTTTGTGTGCAACTTACCCAGTAGAAACTGTGTGTTAACATCCCTTCTCCGGGTGGAATATCTTCCAGGGAGATCTTTTGCCATGACAGTGGAATGCAGAGTGTGTGCAAATAGCAGAAGGAAACATGCAATCATTTTCTTCATCTTCACAAAACAGAGGGACACACAAATGTAAAACTGCAATAGAGGAGAAAAGGAGATAAGTTCTTTGATTACATAAAAAGATGCATTCCAACCACATCAGTCACCCAGCAGCATTGCTTCCCTTCCATACAAACATGCACACACTGGCAGCGAATAACACCTACAGCTTCAAGAAAAAAGGTTTACATAATAACAGAGCTGTTGGCAGTCCCTGTATAGCATTTCTAAATATTGTTAGTTGAAGTCCATAGTTAACATTGACAACAATTCATAACAATCAAGTATTTTTAAAGCAAGAAAAAGAAGTTTTTTCACTCAGCTTGTCAGCATAAACAGGTTTGAGGAGGACACAAACATATTTTTGTTATTCCACTCAGTGCCCCTTTGCAATTTTTTTCAGAAGTTCAAATGGTTACTGTAGTGTGAGGGATTCTTGCTTCAGAAAATCTTGGAGAATTAAAATAGAGAGAAGAAAATATATTTCAGAAACAGCAACTATAAATGTGAACTGGTGACAACTCATGCTTACTTTTCAGAAGACAGTCCACGGTTGCTAACATGAAGATAACAGTGCAAGATTAATCTCGTTTACAGGAATAGAGTCCTGAGGACTGGCAAAGAGCTTGCCATAGGTTCCAGAGAAATTTTATCATACAGAAGAATAAACTGACAGGCAAAATTCCTACATTAAGAGATGATTCCTCACCAGGAGCTTGTTAATGCATCATGAAAAGCCATGGCTTACTGCCACAAACAGGAAACAAAGACTGACATACTAGAGACTCATTTTCTGGCTGTGTTCCCCATTGGTGGCTTCCTCAGACAGAGACTCCTTCTATCCTCCCCCAAACTTTTTTTGTTGTGGTTGAGAGCATCCCAAAGGAGCTAGATTCAGTATTGGAGTGGGTGATATGATGTAACTTAGTAAAGAGCTCCCCTAGGTGTGCAAGAGATGGATAGAACTAGCCACTTTCCTAATAAAGAATGGCTTTAACTGAATCTGAGTGGAATTTCTGAAGCAGTGCAAATTTTAATAGCAATTCTTGGTGAAGTAACTAAGACTTGAAAACAATGTTAACAGGGCCCTAAACCTGATAAGAAGATAAGAAACAGAAGGCAACCAAATGCTTCCGTTCTGAAAGATAATTTATTATCTTTCCCACCATGAGCTGTTCACTGGCAGAAAGGAAAATTCTGAATAAATATTTTCTCTCTAATAAGGATTTTTTTTCATTATTTTTCAGTCTTTCCCATGCAACCATTACACATAATGCATTTTTCTGACTACCGATCTGTTTTTTGTTTTGTATAGCCTACTCAACAGCCCCAAATGCAGACACAATGTTCTGGTGCATATGCCAAAATGAGACTTTGCACTCAAAATGACCAGCCTTGCCTCAGTGTTCAATATTACCCAGTAACGGGCAATACATGATTTAAGGACATTTGAACAAGGAAAGAGATGGAAATAGCTGGTGCTTATAAAAATGGCCACAAAAAATTTAAGTTTCTGGGCATCTGGATGGTATTATTGCTAGAGTTTTCCCAATGTTCTAGTCAGAAACAGATGAACACTGGAAACAGCACATACCACTGGAAATGAGATTACATTTCGCTGGAAGCAACAATTGTTACATCTGGAGATCACTAATCCCAGGTGGTCTCCACTCCTCAGAACATGAACAGAGACAGGGCTGTGCCAAGGGTCTCCTCTCACTCAGGCCTGTTCCTTCAGCACACCAGGCAAATGGATCTCAAGGATACATGCCAGTTCTAGCACTGATGTTCTAGAAAAGCAGAAGCCATGGTCTCAGGGCTAAGGAGAGTAGAGAAATATCCTCCTTGTAAGGCTATTACGGGAACTAGGCATGAATAGAGTGTTCAAGAGTGCTTTCTGGCTCTTACTTACTTACCAGAGGCCTAACCCATCCCTCCTTTCTATCCACCCCAAATAGCTGTGAAGATGGCACTAAAGTCTCAAGCAAAGCCATTTTACCTGTCACTGATGGCACATTGAAGAGCCAAGGTCAATGTGGCAGAGCCTTCTCAACACATTGCCAAACGACTCAGTAACAGCACAATGCCAAATGAAACGGTGATAAAACAGTGTCACAAGACAGCCCCACCCCAAACTAAACCCTCCTACATTCTGACACTTAACATATTTTATACCTTCACAGCAATTTTTGATATTTGGTTATGGTTTCAAATCCACTACCCCAGCAGTCCATAATCATAATTGTCCATAAGCAATTCTTTGAATTCTGTGAGGAAAATGTTTACATAGCATGGAAATATATGATTAGCTGGCCATATAGACTGAGATGTCTCCATCATCATTCATTAGCGGTCAAATTCTGAAATACATTAAAGCAGTGTATTTTCAGTTTAGTGTAACTTTTTACCATTCCCTTTGAAAAGTAAGGTTGGGGTAATAAAGAAAGAGAACCACTGAATAACATACTGTTGTATAGTTGTATAGTATTTACTCTGGATTCAGAAACTTTAGATACTCAGATCTCAATATCTCTACTAGTCTGATAATCAGAAAATAAATCTACCTAGAGATCCACCAAAAAGGAGCCAACTATTGCTAAAAAAAAATCTACTATGAACACACTCCTACCCTCACAAATAGTGTTTCAAACAAAAGCTGTACTTAACAGCGAAGAGCTTTAGTTGCCTTCTCTTTATATATATATATATAATCTAAAATAAAAATGTACGCAAAATTGCATCCATTTTCACTGAGAAGGAAAAAATCAAAAAACCCCAAGCCCAAATGCCAGAAGCCAAAGGCTGTATATGTGATAACATACACTGATCCAAGCCTGCTGCCACCCCTTCATCCACACGGAGAGCTTCTGTGCTGCTTCCCTGAGGTGATGACAGCCTGGACTTGTGTGCTTTGCTCTAGTTCCAGGTACATGTTTGTGTCCACTGCTGCTTGCATTTTCACATGACCAGTCTGTATTGTGGTTGCATGGCTGCTCCTCATACAGTTCTCCCATGGCTTTCTGTTTATCTTCTGGGTCTTCTGCAAGGTCTCCTCTCTTCACTCCAGAAGCTGGACGGTGTTTAAATACCACAATAGGTATTTAACACCTAATTTTCCCAGCAGGCAAAGCCCTTCTGCCACAGCCCTCTGTATCTTCCCACTGTTGGTTAACCCTTGCTCTACCAGCTGAGAACACATTCCCAAAGTACCAAAGTTAGGAAGTCATATTTTTGTGGCTACTTCGAGAATATATTTTGGGCATTTTGATTCCTGCTGTCAGCACTATACCATTGGGAACCAACTCCCCTGAGCAGACCCAAGACCAAGTCACTGCAAGACAAACATCCTGAACAGCTCAAAAAACCAAAAGCAAGAACAAAAACAAAAACCACCAAACAAACAAAGAAACAAACAAAAAAACCACACCAAAAAAAAAACAAACTAAAAAACCCTCCCCAAAAAAATAAACCAGCAGGAGGAGGTTTGGCAGTCCACGGGGCTCTACCAGGTTGAGCACCAGATTCACCACCTTCCACTGCTCCACTTCTCTACCACAGTGAAAGGAAGAAGAGCAGGGCTTTCACAGCAGCCTGGGAGCACTCAGTGCAGCACAGTGCTGTGCTGGACATGTGAAGAAGCTGTTAACAGAGAAGAGACAACTGCTGCTCACAGAGGTACAATCTGGTGAGGGCTGCTGGCAGTATCTGCAGCTGTCTAGAAGAAGTTTGGTACAAAAGAGGAGATTCTCCAAGAAGATGGCAAGTAAACAGAATAGGCTCTCTGTTCTTTTAAGGTTTCCTTCACTCCCTAACTGGCTGCTCGTCAAGAGCTGAATATTGCCTTGGTGTGTTCTTATCAATTTTACCTGTGCCGACTTAGTCACATACCCATGCATCAGAGCAACTTTTCTGATGCATTGTTATGGACTCTCATGAACAGTGTAGGAATACTAAAAAATAAAATTGAGATTTCACCTGTAAAATACCTATTTTCTTTGTTGGACAGCAGTGAAACAATATAAGCCTGCTTCTATGCTTTCAAATATATTTCCATGGAAGTCTCCTTTTAAGGGATTGATGGCTCTTTTGGGCAGAGACACTACTGAATATTCAGTGTCAGTGGTGATAAATCAGAGACCTTCTCCAATGCCTGTTGCAGGTTATTAATTTTTGTACTCTTCACTGTGATAACTCCTAAATATTACAGAAGGAAAAGAGATGCTCTGTGGCTTATGCCAAAGTCAGTGTCCTTCCATCTTTTACCACACTTCAGGAAAATTTCTTCTACAGAAAAACAGAAAACCCCTCCACTGGCCTGGAAGATCACCTTCGTCACTCAAGTACCTTAAAATGTACCTGTCTTTGCTGAGCACATCATACTGAAAAACTAATTGGAAGAAAAAGGGTAGTAATATGTTTCAGCTCATACCTTCCTGCTCCACTGTATGGTCTCCCTCCTTGTCCTGCAGTACAGGTTTCCTTCCAAGGCTAAATAAGAAACATTAATTCCACAAATCCCTCCCTCTCTACCTTCTCCAGCTACCACCAAAACTGGCACAATGCATAGAAGGGGAAATGCTCAGTAGTTACTTGGAACATCAACACCTGCAAATAGTACCCCCTCTCTTGAACCCTGTATAATTTCTCATCATAGATGGGAGGGAAAGAGAAGACAAGCACCAGAGGCAACACTTATTAGCACTACAGAAGTTGACTCTGGCTTTTCTTGTTTCATAGTTAAAAGAGACAGCCATTTACTCTCATTAAGTTTCCAAGAGACCTAACTTCAGTGTTTTTAAGTTATAAAGAACATAAGTGCATAAAAGAGAACCATTCTGAAGTTCTTTCAGCATTCCTTATTATCTCCCTATTTTTAAGATAACAGGAAACTGATCAAATAAAAAACTTTCACTGAAGGTAAATGAACTGCAAACAATCTATGTGAGTCAATAAAATCAGAGCCTGTTTCCCCAAATTAGCAAACATGGTGAGTTACTTGGAAAAAGAAATGAGGTCTTATTACATGAAAGCCACAAAATACCTCTTTCTCAATCCCACCAGCTCAGAAATTTAAAAAAAAAAAAAAAAAGAAAAAAACCACCAAAAAAACAAACAAAAAAAGGACTGCAGGCACTGTAAAGCCCTTTTAACTATCAATTACAATATGTTCCAAAGTACTTCACTATCCACAAGACAGCACATGCATTACTAGTTCACTAGTCATTAAAATCACTGTGTACCATAGACATTAGGACATAGAGTATTCGTAATTTCCTCTGTCTTTCTGGACCAGTTGCTGACACAGGCATTTTCTAGTTCTATAAAAGAGCTATAGAGGCCCACAGAGTCCAACATCACAAAACATCTGTCCCTAGCCATGCAGGTGTTGTGTGGGGGCAGGGAGGCACAGTTAGGAGGGTGATATTTAGCACATGAGCAAGGAGCACAATCTTGGCTTCATCATGACACAGGAGCATTCTACTGTCATCCTGTTCCACCAAGTGATGGACTGGATTTTCTGTAACTCCCTGCTGCATAAGAAAGGCTTCACTAGGCATAGCAGCACAGGTAGACACCTATCCTAAATCATAACTATCAACTGCATTTCACCAATACAGGTAAATCACCAAGAAGAAACGAGGTTGCAGGTGCTGTAAGTTTGTAAATTCTTCACATGTTGCTCAATGCTGATGGCAGGGACTAGGTGCCCATGAACCTACCCACAACTGCACCATGTCCTGTGCAAAGCAGAGCAGTACTCACTTGTTAAAACATTCTTTATCTCCTTTTAAGAGGCTACCTTGGACCATTCATGCTGTCAGTAGCATGAGATAAATTTGCAAAACTCATTATCTGAAAGTCAATTAGTAATTCTGGTGTATTTTGAGACAGCCAACCCAATTACAAACAGCTTTCACAGTACTGCAGCATGCCACCACAATTACAAAAGGAACTGTTGACTTGGCAACATCAGTCTTCTATCAATCTGAAATAATGAGTGTCCAAACAGTATGAGTAACCTGAATCTGCAGTGATTTAAGACCAGAAGTTGTCTGCTCCAGTGTGAGAAGACTGGGACAAATTCTTTGCATGGGTCCATGAAGCTTCATGGCCACAGGTTGTTGCTTTGTGTCTGCAGTAGGGCACAATCCTAGCATGTGATAGCAACGTCTGTTCCAAACACCTCAGCATAGTGGTGGGGGCAGGGTGACAACCACAGGCTCACAGTCTTCCACCTCTGTCTCCTATGCTTCCATACAATCCTCCTCATCCAGCACATATCCCTACCTTGGCAACTAAAAGGATATTCCAGTGCTTTCTGTACGGAGAGATGCCCCTGCCTTGCACAGGACTTGGGTTGTGGTTGGATCTCCACCAGTAATTATTTATTCCAGCTGCTGCAAAATCCCACAGAGGAGTTGTAACTTGGACTAATAAAATCAAATGTGACAGTGGAGTAAATTATCTTAGATTTTGAAACAGTACAGGGAAGACTCAAAATGCATTACAGAGCAGTTCCTAGAAGGGGAGGTGAATGACATTTGGTAATCAGCCAAATATGTCCACAAACCCAACCCTGTACATGATACCCATGTGCAGAGAATAACTGAAGGTGCTACAGGACACAGGAGGGCAACCACATTGTGGAAGCTGTCCAAAGACTGCTGGGGATGGGGAAGGGACAGCTTGCCTATCCAAGCACAGAGGCCAGATAAGCTCATGAATTGATGAGTTCAGATACTGAAACACACAGCACATCAGAAAGAGCAGAGATCAGCATTCAATTTTACAGTCAGATGTAAGTATTGTAGTAGGACTTCTACACAACACACTGCTATTTAGTGGGCTTAGAGTACATGTACTACATATATAATTTAATTTTCTACAGCTCTAATGAAATGAAGAAGACTAAGGGATCTGTTGCTTAATTTAAAGTCATTCATCTAGATGACATACAGACCTCCTGATATCACACTTGTAAAATGAATAACTACTAAATCATATAATGATAGAATGATTTCAGTCAGAAAGGACCTCTGTAAGTCATCAGGTCCAACCCTTGCTCAGAGGTGAAGTTGAGGACCACGTCAGTAACTTCAGAAACTCACCACACTCAAGTTAATGGTGGTGCTATAGAACAGTACACCCATAGTAAGGTTTACTCTTCATAGTTTCCAGTGGTCAGACAGCAAGCTCTAGCAGTGGGAATTCTTATTTTATGACAGCATCAATCTCCATGCCATGATTTTCTTCAGTTGCCACTTGGACAATAGACCTTTTCATTATCTTGTTCTTTTGAGAAAGGCTCATTTGCACTTTCTGGTACCGAATCTCATCTAGACATCAGAGTTTCCACAATGTGCCCAGAGGAGTAGCGTGGGAAAACTCAGAAAATTCACTTTTACCATGCAGAGTAGGTATTTAAATAAAAGCACATATCATATGATATACAATACATATGTACGCTGCTTAATTTTGTCTCTGAAGTAGTCACAAACCATAACAGACTGTTAGCTGCAAACATAAAGGTTTGGGGGAAAAAAAAGGATACAACAGTTCTGAAATTTATTTGCAAAGTCACAGTGAGCCCAGTACCAGCACGGCTGTAAATCAATAATTTGGGGATTAAATCCACTCCACCCCAAATACTCTTTTCTCATAATGAAAATGCTAACAAGTACACTGTATAAAAAGAACTTGTTAATGATACCCACAATATAATTAAGTAGCGCTTACTGTTTTACCCTCCTATGTAGATGGTTTACAAGTCACAAGAGAGTATTTAGATCTGATTAGCCTTTCCCTAGTTTGCCTGGACTGACTAAAACATCTTTTACCATCACAGCTGGGTCCCTGAGTCCCAGCTCATAAGCAGTAGAATGTGCATTCCCTTGTTCATGAGAAATCCCAGTGAAGTCAATGGAGAGACTCAATTAAGTGTGAATATTGAGTGCAGGATTAAGGATCTTAACAGCAGCTTTGTGTAACTGAGTGCTGAATTTTCTGAAGATGTAAAATAAATCAAGTTTAATTTGATCTACATCACAGTGATATACAGTACATGAGGAAAAGTTTAGAAAATCTTGTGCTTAAAGCTGAGACATCTACATGAAAAGTGTAATACTCCAAAATTATTTTGTAGATTTTGTAGGATTTAATGGGAAAGCCATATGTGTATTTTACTTAGCCCTTGATTTAAGGAGAATTTTTGATGGGATATGGTTTGGTAATTTCTTCTGAAGTAGTCAGCTGTCTGACAGAAGCACAGCTGTAACATGTCACCTTTTCAGACCTCAGTCAGGACCATTCACCCTTTGAATGATGGTCCCACAAGCAAACCCAAGCATCTAGGAAGTATTATATAAATCAACAGGTTGCATTCTTCTCTCTCAGTCAATATTCTACAGTTCAGCAGTGATAGAGGCCAGTCTGACACAGAAAGAACTGTCTTCTAAAACAGGAATATGCAGTTACTAAAGATGCCATAATTTTTGCCAGATTAATTAGCACCTTCTCGGTAGGGTTTCCAGGGTCAGTATATTACATTCAGCAAGTCGTCTCTCACTCCTTCCACCTCCAGCAAACGCAGTGCTCCCAGGAAGGCCGGGCAGCCCCTTCCCTGCACGTCCCAGGTGATCCCTGCACCGCGGAGCTGCCTGTGGGCTGTACCCTGGCACGGGGAGAAGCCGCAGCCCGCGCTGCTGCCAGCTGGTAAAGACACCTGCAGGCTGCTCTCGAACGTTTCTAAGCAAAGTTTGGTTCCGATGCTACACTGATTTTACAATACAGTGTGTGTGTGGGGGGGGGTTATCCTTGCAGCAGATACACCATTAAATGTGTTACTGCGGCATGCACGGCGAGAAGGATAAATGAAGTTTGCTCAGACCCACGCAGTCCAAAGGAAAGGGAAACCTTTCTCCCGAGGGCTGCACCACGAGCAGCGGGAACCGCTCCAGCGGGACCCAGCAAGCGAACATCCAACGCAGCCCCAGAGGCCGACGCGGCCCCTCGCCTCGGCCTCCCGCTCCCCGCCGGGCCCCCGCCGCCCGCGCT
>VWYP01006382.1:88368-163774 GCA_013400435.1 Pycnonotus jocosus
TAAAAAAAACACCCCTTTACAAACAGGAAGTTTTTTTTTTTTTTTTTTTTTTTTTTTTTTTTTTTTTTTTTTACCAAACACCTACTGATCTGGCACTTCAGGAGGCAACGAAGAGCTTGATTTCAGTAAGCACTGGACGCAAGAAAGGGTGTCTCTTCTAATTATACAATTAAGACTGATGCTTCCACTGGTTCCACATGCATTGCAAATTCTGCTTGATTAATTGCAGTACAATGTAGTTTATAAACCCTATGACCTAGTATTACACATACATTCCACATTTCCAATCATAAGGCTGTCAGATACAAATGTTTAAACTGATTTAAAAACTATGGTTTGGTTTCTCTGTAGACTAATAAAGATACTTAATAGTACAACAACATTATGATCTTGTTTATAAGCATTTTAAACCTTGGCTATCAATACATAAGAAGCTGAATTCCTCCACTGGCAAAAGCCATAGACATTTTATTGCACTAACAACCATTTTATTTATTTATTTTGAACTACTTTGTACTAAGATCTCAAATTTTCTTGTTTGCAATAGAAACTAACAAAAATTTTATCTATGTCCTTGAGAAATCTATCTTGCTTCTGTTTGTCTATGCAATGATAAAGACTTTGCTATCTATAAATATTTTATTACAGTCAACACTGACAAAGGCAAGATAGTAAGTGAGAGGTGCAGCAACTACAAAAAAGGGAGACATGAACCTTAAAACACATTCATATCAAAGGGAGGAGACTATTTTCATCCCAGCACAGGTATACTAAATTGAAAAGCAGTAAATACCTCAGACCATCATGAATTGTACAAATGCCATCTCAGTTTCTATTCCAATTCAAATAATATAAATACTTCAGGACAAAATTTGAAGAAAAAAAATTACAGATGTTTCAAAACATGAACATGTGATAAATACAGAATTAGTTTCTCAAAATCAGGTTGTGCTCATCCAACTTGTTGGGGTTTTTCTTTTGAGGCAAAGGAAATGTAGTAGATCTAATCTGTCTGCATTTCAGAAAAGCCATTGCCACAGAGTTGATTTATTACTGAAAAAGGAACCAGCAGAAGGAATGTGAGCTAAGTATGGACCAGGAAATTTCATGGCCAGGAAAGACATTGTATATTGGGTGCAGGTAGACATCACAAATACAATCAGAGATCACATCTTAAAACTTTCCCAGCTTGTGACTCTCTCTGGTCTCAGAAACCCTGAGACAAAGCTGTTTGACAGATGTTTGTTTTTTCCTCAAACATCCACCTCCCTCTTTCCTCAGAGACCCCTTTTCGCAGCTCATCCTCGGGCTGGTCATGTGAAATGAACTGGTCTGAGCTCAACTGGGACTGTGCTGCTGGTGCAGTGTCCCATACAAGAGCCATGGATAAGGCAGGTCACATCTAAATGCTGCTGCCCTACACCTGCGCAGTGGCAATTATGGAACCCTGCAGGTTCTGTTGCTTGGTGCTCATAGGAGTGCAACTGTCGACAGTGGGGTTTTTCTGAGCTCCCCTTTTTCACCGGGGGCTGCTTTTCTAGGCCCCTGGAGAGCTTACAGTGTCTGTTGAGTGTAATGATACATTACCTTTATTTGAACCTTATTTGTCCAGATTGCTATGGCAGGACTTTTTACCCAGACTGAAAAATTGAGCTGCAGAGAGGAATAAGTAAGCAAAAGGTAACGATATATTATGTTGTGCTTCAGCTTTTTTTTTTTTTTCCTTACAATTCATAAGATAAAAAGCCACAAAGAAAATACACGTTTGAAACAGAAACCAGTCAGTTCTAGATTAAAATGTGGCCACAGATACCATAACTAAATATCTAGGTATTTAAAAGGAAAAGATTTGCATTAAAAAATTAGCAAAGTTCAATGTTTTTTAAGAAAAAGCCCCTCAAAACTAGTGGATCAAATAGTCTGTTTTGAAGAGCCTTTTGAACTTCTTTAGCTGCTTTTTTTAATGCCAAGCAAAACAGCAGGATCACACAATAGCAGGAAATATGAGCTGTTCTGTCCAACTGATAAAGCTACTTTCATCCTCTGCTCTAATACAATGAAAGAAAAAAATCTCATCCCATTTTTCTAATGATTTAATGAGCAGAAGACTTTATAAACTTCCAAAGGTAAGTATTTTTAATTAATTGCCATCTCTTGCCTTTGTTCCTTTACTTTCATTTTCCTTGTGGCCCCAGGTGAGTGTATCTGTATTGCCAAGAATGACCACATTTGTAAAAATAGTATTAATCTCCTGAAGTGTCCCATTGATTTATTTTTTTATCTGTTAAACTAGTGTACTGGTGATACACAAAATAAAACTATAAAAGTACTTGCCTATCCAGACATCTTTTCTCTATAAGACAGAGAAGTCTTTTTGTGCTTGCCTCTGGCACAAAATGAAGGCTGAAATATTTTCCATCCATTAAGTAGAACATATCTCACCTTGTTAGGATGATATCTGAATTTCAAAGAACACCTTGCCCATCTTGGCATTGAATGGGATCAGAAGATTTGATGCTAAAAGTTTACTCATGTTGGACCTCTAATTTCATGCATGCCTCTATCAGGAAGGGTCCTGAAATGGGGAGTTTTGGAGAGGGAAACAGATTCAATATGAAAAAAAAAAAAAAAATCTAAAAAAACCCCAAACCCCTTCAAAAACCTGAAGTATCTACATACTTAAGGAAAGTTTCTATGAAACAGAAGCCTGTTAGAGTTATTACCAGGATGCACATAGGTATTGTGATGGAGCCCAGGTTCTGGGCTAAAAATCTGTATGTGGCTCATCCCTCCTATTGCTGGTCATGTCGACCTCAAAGAGCAAACAGAAGTCCTGAAATGTCTGCAGAGACTCTGCAGTGCTGCAGCTCCCTCCCTCCGAGTAGCTCCACAACTCTTTTGTCTCTGCTGGCTAGCAAACCTTCTCATGTAAGCCAAGCAGCCAGCCCTGCTGCAGACCTGATTCATCTCCTTGCTGTTTATTCAGCTTTCCAAGTGACCCTGTGTCCTCCACTCAGACTAATTAGTTAAGTCCAGCTCTGGCTACAAATGAAAACATTTCATTATTTCTCAAAAGCTCTCCTGTGTGAAATGTCTGAATAATCTACGTCCTGGTTTCAGCTACGATAGAGTTAATATCTCTGAATAATTTACTGCATTAAATTTCAGTAAGGTTCTTCACTGAAATAAACTGCTGCTGTAGCTCATTGTCCAGGGTATAGTTATAGAACTGCCTTTTTGCTTTGAAATAGCTTTGTATCTGCTGGCTGGGTGACAATGAGGCTTTCACTCCCAATGCTAGAGTATCCTCTTCTGTTGGAGGTAGACACAGGCTGCAGGCAGAAGGTCACAGATCTGTATTCCACACCCTGCTGAGCTATTCAGCTGAAAAACTGGCCACATTGCAGAATGATTCCAGGTCAAACCCCTGGGTGTGGAGACATCATTTACAAATACCAGAGTCTTTCTCTGGAAGAACACTAATCCTGATTTATAAGAGCCAAGCCTCCCTTTAGATAGCTATAGCTGCTGTTTTGGATTTCTCAGAGCAGGGATTTCAGATGGTGTTGAAACATCTCCATAGTGAATCTGCAAGAAATGCTTTTTTGTGGTATTTGACTGCAGTTTCTACAGCTAATAGAGATGTGTAAGTGGGAAAGCTATAACCTGGCTCCAGAGAAGCAGCATCTAAGGAGAGCAGCCTCTGAGAGAACATCTAAGAAGTCTCTAAGGATAAAACTTAGCTCCAGAGGAGCAGTTTGGAGTCCTCTGTCTGACCAGACATTTTGGCAGGCATTTAACCAATACTCCTTTTGGTATAGAAATATTAATCTGTAGATGTCCTTGCATTAAAACAAGTAAGACAAAGGTATCATCCACTTCAGTGACAGAATTCTGGAACAGAGCTTGTCTAACAGCTAATACAAGAGGTTACATGGGCAACTATATTTCCTCCTGACCACAGCAGAGGAGAAAGGGCACGTAAGTCATCAATATTGCAGCAGTGAACCTTGTTTTCATGTTGTTTAAAAGATGCACATGAATGTTGCCATCCCATGTTCTGTTCCTGCTGCTCTTTTCCTTCTGCCCTTAGCAGGAGCCAAGTCTTCCATTTTGCACATTCCACATACCAGTGTGCATGGACTTGTTATTAGCAACAATTTTTAAAACTGCTCATGGTGTCCCTAGCCAACAGGGTAGTGGTGAGGAATGCCCTAATTTGAAAGAATTTGGAATTTGTTTGGAACTTGTTGACTGGTTATCATTTGCTCTGCATCCTCGCCAAGATTTTATCTGGCTGCATATTGATTCAATGTGGCCTTTGCTAACATGTCAAGACTGGATTGTTTTTACCAATGACAGGTTTTCCCAAAGAAGTACAGACAGGCTTAACACCCAAAATGATGGTCATTAGTAATAGTTTTAGAAAACTTCATGTACTTAAAAGCACAAGTGCCACATTGTTGGGTAACCACTACAAATTCCTTGTTGCTTTCTCCAATATGATGCATGGATGAGTGTAGAATGAAGGAAAGATACATTTCTGCATTGTTCAATCAGGAATAAAAGCATCAGGCACATATGAGAAAAGTTGGATTTGTGCCTTAGCATGTGTAGGATTTGTGAAACCTGCAATACCTTGTAACACATTTGAAAAAAAAAAACAACCCAAAACCAAAACCAACCCCCAGAAGAGATTTCATAAAAAGATCTACATATATTTCTGGTACTATCAAAGTTTAGATTCCTGTTTGCTGGTTTTGGCCTTATATTTATGATGTTTCATGTCAACATTTCCTCAAAGTAGGTTCCTTCCACCAGTAAGTTACTAAAAATTATTAACAAAAAGCTGCTATATTAAGTTTCTATAATAGAGTTTCAGATACAACACCAGGAGAGCATTTGAGTAAGCAGATGCTCCCAGTATCTGTGAGAAAGGAAAAAATGCAAGGAATATTGGAAAAAACCTGTTAGGAGTAAGCAGTTCCCAAAACACAAAAACTTAAGAAGCCAAGCTTTTTAATGAGCTTTGTGTGTTGCAGATGACTATTCAAAAATTAATTACAGAAAAGCTGTGGTGTAAATGCCCCAGAATTATACATGGAAATAGAGAATGAATTCAACATATGAGGATAAAAACCCTTCAGCTGGAGTTCATATCTCTTCATGTAACCCACAGAATCTCATTTTTGTTTGGGAGCAGTGGAATTCCTCTCTCATGGGGATCCTCTAATAAGTCACCAGAACAAAATTTATATTACATTATCTGTTACCTCCTACCCAGCTACTTATCTGTGTGCAAGCATGTCATGGTTTTGATACCATAACCTTTCTGCCCTCTTTAGTTCAAACTGGACCAAATCCAAGAGGAGTTCTGGCAGGACAAACTGTACTCACATTTATGCAGCATGGGGTGTGTGAAGCAGTCTTGATTCTTTAACGAGACAAGCTAAAGTCTTAAGAAATTTCATGTGAATTAGCACATTAACCCTATTATGGTGTAGAGAAAAAGCAACCCCAGCTTTCAGTGTAGCTCAGTTTAGCCCTGTTCAGTATTACACACTTCATCAGACCTGAAAAAATGCCTGAAGTTTTGGATGATGAACTAAAACTATGCATTATCTTTTGGTCTTACTATGCAATGAATTATAAAATTTACTCCATTTCCTCCATTTATACAGTACAATGAGTGGACTAAAAATCTATCTTTTAGTCCTCTGCAGAGAAAATTCTACTTATAACAGACTGATTAGACAGGAATTTGTGTATGTTTGTGCTTGGAAGATCATAAAAAATTATTTCCATAGTCTTGAGGAAACAAACTCTTTTATTGTAGAGAAGTTTGTATACACAGATGCAATGTATTTACAACCAGTTTAAACAGATGACTGCTTAACATCCTTCACAAATCTGTCAAGAATGAAAGAAAATGAAGCTCAGAAGCCCAGCTGGCCAGCACAACCCCTAAATTCAGATTAATTCCCAAAGATATCTGTAATGAGAGTACATGGCATTATTCAGAAGGAAAAAAAGACAGGACTGTGACAAAGATCAGGGGATGGATTTCAGGTTTGGTTCATTCAAATGTGTTCCTTAGTTTGATCTCAGAGTTGATAAGCCATGAAGTAAAATTCCAACAAGCAGATGGGGACCTGCCTTTTGCCAGGGGTGTGGAAGAGACAGGCAGAAAAAGTCTGTCCTTTCCTTCCCTGGCCTGTTCAAGAACAGTTCACAGTTGCAATCTCTGTGAAAAGAATTTGTTGGTCCTGTGTGTTCCCCTGGAAAGCTCTTTTCCAGAAAAAGCCAGGAAAAGTTCTACATTTCTTCAGTCAGCAGAATGGAGTCAATGCACCAAGAGTGAGAACAGGTGTCCTCCTCAGGAAGGGTGTGGACTCACGTGCCAGCCCAGCCACAGGAGAGATGGCACCTTGGTGTCTTGGCACCTCTGGTGGCCCCCTAAACTGTGGCTCAGCTCTGCACTGCCCTTTACCTGGGGTGCTGTGCAATGGCACCAGTTTAGCTTCAGCCTTTTCAAGAACCCAAATGCAGAGGAGACAATGCAGAGGGAAACAAGGAGAGGTAGAGACACACATTATATTCCCTTTTCATGTTCCTTTTCAATTAAAAGTAGAAACTTCATCAAAACAAAAAGTTACATGTGCAGGAGGCACTTCTCTAGAGAAGAAATAAATACCTCACACAAGCATTAATGGATGGATGAACCCCATGAGAAAGATTCTCAGTACAACCAGTTCAGTCATAAAAGGAAACTAACCCCCCAACAGTGATGTACATGAGAAACAGAGAAAACATATCTGCTGATGTTCAAGGAAATTACATGCTTAAGTTCCCCACAGGTTGGAAACATGTATCTTAGAATCTGCATAATTTAGTTTACACTAAACATGGCGATATTTACAGGCACATTCCAATGGGAAAACATTTGCATGTTGAGTGCGGAAGACACAGCTTTGTCACCTGATCTTGGGACTTTAAAGCAGCGATTTTGTGACTTCAAAATACTATTTGTGAAGTTAGTGGGGAGTAAAAAGGTGTGTAGGCAGGAAAAGAAAGTTATCGGAATTGGCTAACTTTTTTGGGGAACATTAGAATGGTTTCAGGCTGGCACAAAGTGAGCCTGTGTAGACTACAGGTTCTGGCTTGTTACACATAGAGTGCTTTGTCTGTTCTCATTTCCCACACTTATCCTTCCCAATTAAATATGTTTCCCACTAGCCAGATTGATGAGAACAATGCAAAAAACTCATTCTTCTTCTTCTTGCAATCAGCATCATCATTCACAGCATAGTAACTTCAAAAATACTTGCAGAAGAGGAATGAACTGGAATGTCACTTTTTTGGACTTGGTCTGTATTCTGAAGTTGCATGTGGGCATCTGAGAAACATATTTGTAATGCTTTGGAAGTTTTACAAAAAAAAATCAGGTTACACTCTGAACCCGACTGAGAATGCAAAGTTCTACGTTGTCTAGCACTGTATGTCAAACATGGTGGAAAAAGCTATTCAGTGACTACTGTAACCCTAGTGCTACCCAGAATTATTCTGAAACTAGTTCACTAGTTTCTGAAACACTACTGTAGTTGCAGCAAATTATTAAAACTATCTACAGAACATGAGTAATACTATTTAAGTTTCAATATGTCAGCAAAACAGCAAAGTGTAACCCATGGAAGTGTATCCTGGAAGTGAAATTATCAAACTATTGCTTCAATGTCTGTAAAGTAAAGCTATCCTCCCTAGGGACACAGCACTCCCACTTATGCTGACACGTAAGGTGGTGGTGGATCTTTAGCAGCTCCATTCACAGGATCATCATATGGTGGTAACAGGACCTGCAAGAAAGGAAAAAAGGGTTTTTTTAAAAAAAGAAGTCAGATGATAAAATTTACAGAAAAGAAAACCCCTAAGGCCTTGTCCACAATCAACCAAACAAACCCCAAAACAACAAAAAGCCCCAAACAAACCCCCAAACAAACAAACAAACAAAGTTAATTATTATGCAGGAGCAGACTAGTTAAGAAAAGAAATAATATTAGCTTGAAGTTACTCCTTTTTGATGTCTATACTGTTTTCATCATGAAAGAAAACATGGTTTCTTCTAATTTCTTAGTAACCCCAGTGACAGCTTGATTTAATCTGTTCTCTGCTGGTACCTGAATTTGTTCAATGCTAAACCTGTCTCCTGGAGGAGTGCTCAAACTGCCCAAGTGAGGAAAGTCCCAGAAACCTCTCCTTCTGAGCCCTCCCTGGAATAGCTAATAATTTTTTTGGAGTGGGGAAAAAGAAAGTAAATGGAGAACAAATTATCCAATGCCTAAATAAATCTCCAGTTTTATACTTCTGGAGTACTCAGCCATGAGAAGGAAGATCTATATTCCCAGAAGCATTTCAGTGACTACTTCAACATCTGATAGCAATTAGGAAATTAGGACAGGTTTAGTCATATATCATCCCCATTCACTGGAGTCCAGGCAGCTTTCTAGGACATGGGAGATGCAAGTTCAGGCCACACAGAGCAGAGGAGAGATTTGAACCAAGATTCCTACTTGTTTAGGCAAGCACGCCAGCCATCATGCAATTTTTAATGGCACCTGCACTGATATTAGTTAGCTTGCATGTGAAAAGGCAAAGGAGAAGTTGGTCTGTGAACCCCAGCAGGGACTGAGAATAAGACAGATGTCTGAATGAAGAATGAGTGTACATTTCCTAAAATATCTCAATAACATGTAAGAATAGCACTGAATTGCACTGTCTGAGATACTTTATGCAGCTGATGATATATTATTCATAATGGAATTTCCAGATTTATCAGCATTGCTTCTTGGTCATGAAAGGGCATGTAAAGCTGATTGTCTAAATGTACATAGGAAATATCCTGATCTCAATAAAGCCAGTGGGAGTTTTGCCATGAGAGGACTTCACCAGTTCTTATAGAAGTTGATAACCTGCCTTCTGCAAAGAAATATTCATAACCACCCCTTTTGGACCTCAACCACAACATACAAAATCAGTAGGAATTGTTCTACAGATTTAAATAGACTTTGGAACAGACTTTTGTGGGATAGTTCCAAGTGTGATTCACATTATACTCATGTGAGTTTACAAAGATGCATTGATGACCATGTGTTCAAATACATCTGTGCACGTAGTTAAGATTACAGAATGGCTACCTTGGCATCTTCAGCCCTTAATCAGAGAAGTTTCATTACTTAGAAAAGGAAATTGTCAGAGCTATTGCTCTTCATTAATACCACATGTTTGAGCTTGTAAATGCAGTGTTTTATGCACTACACAATCTAAAACCCCTCGTATTTTAAAAGCATTTAATAAATTATGTCACCCTTAAAGGCTGCAAGCACCTTATCCAGGACTACTTATCCAGTGAAATTAGGACACATTTAGAATTTCAAATAAATATTATGATAAAAATCATAAATACATTTTGCAATGTAACCTCAGGAAGTCACAATGCTAAAGCACGTAAACTGTTAAAAGCACTACAGATGAAATCTCCCTAGTACTCACTCATCACTACAGCTTAATAACAGAATTTCTAGTAAAATCCTCATGTTGCTAAAAAAAGCGCACTAGTTTCTCAAATACAATGAAACATGTTCATTAATTTATTATGACACAATTAGTAATTAAATCTGATCTACAGATGACTCTAAAAATGAATCAAGTTCTCTTTATGAAAATTTATCTGTCTTACTGCACTTTCATAATGCTAAGCTGTGATCCATTTCTTTCAGGTTCTGAGTCTGTTTCATCAGGTGTGACAAGAAGTGACAGCAGACACAATCCAAAGAGCTGTCCACCTTCCAGCTGAAAAAGTGAGCTGATAAATAATGGACAGTACCTCTTCCTGTGCTCTGATCCTTTTTTAAATCCATGTGTGTTAAGACTACTGTGTCTATATCAATATTATTACTTCAGCACTGAGGTTGCTGTCTTTTCCAGTAGGTCTCCAGGCCTGGAGAATTAATGATATGAGTGAACTTCTCCATTCTCTTCACTCTTGTATGAAACAAAATCTGTCTGGTAGGAGAAAAACCTCATGGTGAGGCTTTTACATCTTGGGAGGTAAGCACTCTTCTTTGTTCTGCAGACCCAAACCTCACATATGGGTCAACAGCCCTAAGGGCCATCAGAAGACACTTCCTCACTTACCAACAGTTCATTAAGAAGTGAGAGGAAATAGGAATGCCTGTAGAAGTCTGGACAGCAAGGAGATAATGCATTGCTATGCCTCAAATCCTAATGACCATTCAAGTGGGCAAGTTGGAAGAGAACATTCCTGGAAAGGCGGTACTGTACAAAGGTAGGACAGTCCCTTTCTGGATCCAATTTTCCTGTTCTGTGGTGACCACACAACATACAGCACAAGTGCAGAAGCAGGGTCAAACAGTGGTCATATTCCTAGAGAGGACTGTGGACCACCAAGGACTCCAAACACACCCAACTCTTTCTGGGAACTCTCCATCGGAAAACTCTGCGTACTCTGCAGTTTTGCATCAGATATGAAGGATTCCCTCCCTAGAAGGGATCAAACACTGCAAACATCAATCCTACAGCATCCAGGGAACTAACATACATTTTTCTCAATTCACAACAAAGAAATGCAAAAATGCAATGCCTGGAAAGCAAAATGCATCAGTTGTCTGAGCGGAGATTCTGCCTTGGGGTGCCATGTACCTAAAATATGCACATATTTTTTTGTACTTTGTAAATTAATGTAGACTGTATCCATTCTAATTAGATTCATAGATAAGACTGAATAGTGAGTTTTTATTTTTCAAGTTCCTGAATTCACCCTTTGGCTTGGTGACTGGCTTCCATTCCATGTCTCTGGGAGCATAATGTACTGCGTAAATATCTATGCTGGTTTATGTTCAAGGCACTAATCTGCTTCCTTTAGCCATGCTGAAATTTAAAATTAACACAAGAAACTAATAAAAAAAACCCCTATTCTGATCCAGATTTTCATCTGGTATAATTTCAGTGAATAAAATTGTAATGAAAGTATCTATTCTTGTAAGATGTTGGCCATTTTAACAGTAAGCAGTTAAAAGCTCAAATAATTCAGGTTTTATCATAGTTCCCCCTTTTGCCAAAATAGATTTAATGGAGGAAAGATGGAAAAATATTAAGGGAAAATAAGGGCCTGAAAATTTGTAAAAAATAAGCTCTTACAGAGTCAGAGTTGCAGGATTTGTAATTAGCATTGGCTGAAGAGTTATTCAAACTGTCATGGAAGCTGAAGGATGATTATTTAGACTTAGAACCGACAGATGATTAAGTAACAGTAACAAAACCACATTGACAGAAAGTAAAAGTTAAATTAGTTTGAAGGGCTTTTACTGTATGAATGATATGACACACACTTGGTGTCCCAGCTGATACCATGTATTCAACAAACTGAGTGTTTTCTTTCTTGTCCATCACATTTATTCACCTTAACCTTTGTTTAATATTCTGTGCATATTTTCTTTGTTTAACTCAAACACTGCTGGGCAAAGGTAGTAATTTTGAAATTTGCTCCTTCTACACTGATTATTTTTTTATAACTATTTTGTTCATGTTAGGGAATGAAAGATCAGGATATTTAACTATTGAAACAAAAAAAACTATGTGGGGAGTAAGCCTGTAAAGTTGTCACTGATAGAACTGTTGAAGCAAAAAAACATTGCCAGTAGCAAGGTGACCCTAAACTTTAAAAACACTTAGCATATGCGCTTTAGCCTTCTAGTGTAAATATTTTCTTGTGAAACTTCTGAACCTTTTTAGTAGCCTCCCCAGTTCATACCCCACATGCTTTGAATATTTCTATAGAAATCCATATGCCTTAGGATTTAGCCAATGACTTCTCCAAAACGGCTCCTGCAGGCTTTGTTATGACCTGGCACTGAGGTGGGGTAACTGAGACTCCTGTTAATAAATCCCCTGGGGTGAATTAGAGTGAAATATTACTGAATGTCCAGTGTAAATATAACAGAGACTTATTTTAAAACAATTTAATTGCAGCAGAAAGGGAGCATGTGGCCATTTTGGTTCTTTTCTATAAAAGTATAAAAAGAAGTAAGGAAGAAGTTTGGAAGTAAAGAAGTTCGGAAGTTCAGAAGTTTGGAAGTTCGGAAGGAAGTTCGGAAGAAAGTTTGGAAGTTTGGAAGTTCGGAAGAAAGTTTGGAAGGAAGGAAGTTCGGAAGGAAGTTCGGAAGCAAGTTCAGAAGGAAGTTCGGAAGTTCAGAAGGAAGTTCGGAAGTTCAGAAGGAAGTNGGAAGTTTGGAAGTAGGTTCGGAAGGAAGTTTGGAAGTTAGGAAGGAAGGAAGGAAGGAAAGAAATAGGAGAAACTGGGGCTATGTAGCCCTATGCTCAAGTGGGACAGGGAGTGCTGAGTGCTGTTCCCAATAGCATTTAAGCATTTTGTGATAAGCAGTCCTGTATAATATGCAGGAGTAATCCATAACTAACCCACAAGAAATCCTGTTCCTGACTTAGCTGGTGTCATCTGAGTAGTTTGGTTAATTGTATCACATAAACATCTCTATTATAAAGCACATGATAGAGGATGACCTTCTCTGAAAGAATTAATTACCAAACAAGTTTGCCAATGGCTATAACATATTCAGTTAATATAACCATATGTCATTTCTTATTTTTTACATCCTGGTTAATCTGGTTTTGGAGAGTAAGTTTTTTAAGGCATTGCTTAGAAATACATCTGAGAAGAAATATACTTGTAAATTCAAACAGCTTGCAGCTAATCTTATCCCAATAGCATTTTGTTTGTTTCTTTGTTTGCCTGCTTTGGGGGGCATATTGCATTATTTCAATAATCATTCAATATCTTTGCAGCTGATTCAAAATTTACTTGAACTTCCAGGAGAAAATTTTCTTTCTACAGCACATGTATAAATTTTCTCATAGTGCTGTAGTTATTCCTGTTTGAACTCAAGCTCTTAGATCTCCTCTTTCTAAAGGAGAAAATGTGCTTGGTTTCATATGAATAAAATAAAATACTTGATAAATTGATTATTTCTGCATTTTCACCCAAACCTCACTGAACTCAACAGAAATCTTTTTGTCTCTCCAGAGAGCTTTGGATTGCTTTTTCCAACAGCCATTTGTATTCTCCACTGGATGGAATGGTAAAGTTGCCACACAACAGCTTTGAGTTTGATCAGCATTCTGTTTGGCTGCTGCATGAAACTTTTGGGAGTTCCCATGACAAAAAATTTTGTTGATGTCTTGTTAGAAACAAACACAACTCTAATATACTTTTATCCAACACCCTCTAGAACTTGAATGCCAAAAAAGCTTTAGATTAAAAAGGTCTATGATAAATACTGATGGCTACAGTGAGCATTTATAATGTTTTCTCAGACTTTAGCTTTTCAGGAAAACCACCTTTGCTTTATCTGAAGGACTTCAGGTTACATCACACAAGTGACAATAAATAGTTGTGTGGAATTAGGGTCATTACTACTGCAATTTAATCCTGGTCCTGTTGCTATCATTTGGAGCTCTGATAAATTGTTTGACCTTGCCTTAGAAGGCAGACGACTTTACTCACATTTGTAAAACAAATTCAAATTATTTGAATTATTTTATTTGAAACTTCTTTAAAAGATGTTGGAAACATCCAGACAGAGTCTCTTGGATAACACTTGCATATGACTGTATGAGACAGATGCTAAATTGTGGAAATATTTACAAACTAAATATGTATTTGCAGAAATTTCAGCCTATGCCTGGAAATGTTTATCCCAAGCTCTTCACCACAGCTCTTTATGTACTGCACAGAATTCTTCTGCAGAAGTAACCTTTACATTTTAGATACCCAAATCCTTAGGGAAGGCCAATGTGAATATGTGGGGAGGAAAACAAGAGAGGGCAAAAGGAGCCCTTTGTCCCACACAGGTCAAATACAAAGTGTCAGTGGGCTCAGGCTGTATTCTCTGTTTATTTAAAAGAGGAGGAAGAGTAACCACAAGGTGAATAGTGTTAGACAGATGGGAAGAATATGCCAGAGCCAGTGCTGAATACAGTGCTGAAATACAGTCCCCACATGTCTTTCCTAATGCAGGGTGCATTTTCTCCTCAATACAGCACCAGGCTGATGCATCACGCTCAAAGACAACTGAACTGAAAGAAGAGGTTTTAAGCAGCACATGGCTAAATTGCACCAGTACTCTACTCTGGGTTCATTTCATCTCAGTGATTCCAGCTGTGACCAACAACTGACTTGCACCATTCTGACACCATTGTGTGGTTTGGAGAGGGTTTAATGGTATGCAATCACATTTACTAATTTCATGTTTACTTCCCTGCTGTCCTGTCATTCACACAGCCAAGAGGAGTGGAATTTCCTCCCACAGCTGTGGTGCTTTGAGGAGCCATTAACTGCAACCTAAAGCACGTTCAGCTGCAGTGAAGCAGCAGCCAGCCTACAAACAACTCTAGAGGGAAGGCTGCCATCCAGACCACCTGTCCTGTTCAAGACAGTCCCAAATGTACTGTTGGGTTCTTGACTACACAGATGTTATGAAGATCACCTGGGGAAAAACAGAAGATGTCTGTGTGCATGCACAGCTACAGCCAGCTGATTGCCTCACTCTGTAAGCAGGAAAGGCTTAGAAAAATTTTCTTTCTGCAGTGTTTCCTGTCAAATTTGACAATGTGGGAGTTTTTTTCATTTTTTTCTGAGCAGTCTGAGATTACAAAGGAAAATGTAAAATTAAGGTATATTTTTTTTCTTTAAAATTTCTGAAATCCAGATGTTCTTAATTTAAGCTCTATTTTGGAGACCTGAGCCACAAAGTGACAGCTATTGCCTTTAGTACTTGGTGTGACAATGAGCTCTGGACTATATGTAAATAACACTGACTATTTAATCAATTTTGTATTTTATTTGAAAGGAAATAAGCCTATTAATGTAGCACTTGTTTTATTTCCTGTACAAAATTTACTGGAAGCTACTAAATATACTGACTTTATTGAGGCTGACCTTCAAAAGTTTTTAACATTTCTCTGTGTAAGGAGAAAAGAAGTAGCATTTATCAAGAGTGCTTGAAGAAATATGGTTTTTTCCATGAGTTTCCAAGAGTTCACAGAATCATAGAATATCCTGAGCTGGAAGACACTCACAAGGATCACTGAGGCCCAACTCCTTGCCCTGCACAGGACCATCCCCAAGAGTCACACCATATGCTTTAGAGCATTGTCCAAATGCTTCTTGAACTCTGTTAGGCTTGGAGCTGGGGTCACTTCCCCAGGGAGCCTGTTCCAGTGCCCAACCACCCTCTGGGTGAAGAACTTTTTCCTGATATCCAGTCTAAACTTCCCCTGACACAACTTCAGGCCATTCCCACTGCTCACCAGAGAGAAATGTCTGCCTCTACACTTCTCCTTGTGAGCAAGCTGTAAACCACAATGAGGTCTCCCCTCAGCCATCTCCAGGCTGAACAGACCAAGACTCAGCCACTCCTCATACAGCTTCCCCTGCAGACCCTTCACCATGCTTGTGGCCCTCCTTTGGACACTCTCTAATAGCTTTATATCTTTCTTATATTGTGGTGCTGAAAACTGCATACAGCACTCACCAGTGGGAGAAGTATTAAAACTAAATCCACTGAGAATTCAGTTTTCTACTTAATTCCCTAACATAAATTCACATTTTACACTGACTGTATGAAAATGCTGACAGCCTTCAGGAAAAGAGGGAGGTTTTTTCCACTAGTGAAGAAAGAGGAATAATAATAATTCTGTGGTGAGATGCAGTCAGATGTTGCATACAAGGCAAGCACTGGAGACAGAAGTAGGGATTAGCTTTCATAATGCTGCAGTTAAGCATTTGCACGTAGGAACAGCTCTCCTGGATAAGTTAAAAGGTCCATCCAGATCACAGTAAGAAGTGGTGGATGATAAAGAAACAGAAGTGCAAGATAGAACAATGGAAGAAATTTTAGAAAGAGCAGTGCAAGCATATAGAGTCACAACTTGCCCAGAACATTCTCTAAACTATCAGAAATTTGATTGTCAAGGACTTGCTGGGCTACTGGTCATTAAAGGAATTTTTCTTTTATTGATTTTTCTAGCCTGTATTTCAATCCATGCTGATGTCTAGCACTGCAATGTCCCCTAGCAAGCAATCGCACAGCTCATCTAGGTGTTCCATGAAGAAATACCTTTGGTTTGCTATGAAACCTGCCAGTAGCTGTTTCACTGAGTGTCCCTTAGCTCTTTCTAAGTCAGTGAGCACCTCCTCTGCCACTCATGACTTTAAAGATGCCTATTAAGTTCTCTCTGGTTCTGCCCTCTTTCATTTCACTCAGGATCCTAGCTCCCCTGCAATGCAGCCCCCACTTAGTTCCTTCATACTAAGAAACCCACTTGACAGTTTTAGGTCCAGGCTGAAGAGAGAGCTCCAAGAGCAGGTGTGTGAAAGGTGCTGGGGAGCCAGCTAACCTACATTCATGCTCAGGAAAGTGGCAGGCACTTCCACCCACCTGACCTGGGTCAGATGACCTTCCAGATGAAATCAGCTGCCCTTTAGAAGTAATTCTTATAAGTAAACACTTATCTGCTTCAAAGGTGCTTGTTTACAATGTAAATGGATGCTTTGGTCAAATGAGTCCAGTCAAAGTAAATGTTTCTGAGGAGGTAACAGAGCAATGTCTAAAAAAAATGTTCCAATCTTTTTCTTTTTCTTCCTCCTTGTCCCCAGATAGAAAGAGAAATGTTTGACTTTGCTTCATACACAGATGCTGTTATGGTTTCATTTGGATGCTTTTGCTTAAAAAATCTGTCCAAAGTGTGCTGGTTAATTACTATTTAAGGATTTCATTTTATGTTGTCTTTCAAATAAATCCCAAGAAATCTTACTCTCAGTGTGGACAGGGAAGTATTTTCATGTTTATATGTAACCATTTCCTTTAGAAAACACACTAGAACGATCACAGATGGAGTAACTGGAAGCAAAATAGCTCAGAGATAATTTATAACCCCATTCAGCAAAGAAGTAGGGTTCAGTACTCCAAAATCATCTGTGCAAAGTTAGAGCTGGTATGGCTTGTTTTTCTTTGGCAAAACTGCTTGTTTATTCCAAGCCATGAGCTCTCCAAGACACTATTTAGGAAACTACATGAGTTTATGAAATTCTGTAATGAAGCAGCACAATGTTTTCAGCACTCCAGATAGATGAATAAATGTATATATTTCTAGGATACAACAATATTTAGGGACAGGTTGTGATTACCCTTGCATGGGAAGAAAACTGAATTGAGGAAGCTATTGTTTCATCGTGTGCAGCCTCATAAAAGTCATCCAGAATAATGGTGTAATTACTCTCTACATTGAGAGGCATGGAGCAACAGCCCCCTTCAGGTCACAGATGCCTTTCCTACATTTTGGTCAGCCTCATACTGCTGCATCTCTTGCTGTTCATCATAATTCTGTACAGGCCGAACAGTGGGGTTTTTTCAGTTTTTCCCTTTTTTTTCAAAATGAGCATTTTCTGGATGAGCACATGCTTTCTCAGAGTATATTCATCTACAAGTCAGCAGTACTGAAGACAATGAAGCATACTTTCACTCTGTGTAACAAATGGTTGATATCTTGAGTACAGAAAACTGTGAGAGAGCACTACTCTTTCAGTGGACTTTTCAGTTACTAAACTACATCTCTTTCTAAGCTTATCTTTTACAATTGCATCGTTTATTCCACTCAAGTGTTAACAAGACAGAAAGCTGGGTATAGCTCACGTGGGACACACAAATTGTTCAACAGGACTGATTATCTCCCAAGAGTGTGGTTGTCACAGCCATGCTTACATTAGAGAAGCTGCTGGAAAGGCTTCTGTCTGTATAAAAAAATCTATTGCTGTTAGTAAATCACAACCATAAAGCACCTCTCAGCCAGAAACTCCCACAAACTTTTGCAGATCTTCTAAATTTGGTAGATGAATACCCACTCAACCTTGCTCTTTCTGAAGCTGAGTGTCTGTCCCAGAGTTAATTTAAAGTAGACCTTGGTTTCCTCACTGCTCGTAAGAGTACCAAACCCACAAGTGCTGGGCAGTTTAGAACAGACTGCAGTGGACAGTTCCATGTCCATGAAGAGTCCCAAGGGATGCTTGGGAAGAGCGCAATTGCTCTGAGGGAGCCACTAAAGTGAAATGAAATAAGACTTAAGTCCATAAGTTAACTGAAACCATTAACAACCACAGAAAGGCAGGCCTCTTGACCACTACCAAACACAGGCAGCTGGGTGCTCCTCCCTGGTAGGGAGCTGAACGTGGCCTCCAGGCGATCTCTGAGAGCACACAGCCACCACCGAGCCACCAGCTGAGCTGTCACTGCTGCCCCCACCCAGCTGATGGCTCTTCAGCATCTGCGTGGTTTGTGGGGTTGGGAAAGCTTTCTCAGAGCCCCTCAGGGAGGGAGGGAGGGACTGGGGTGTGTGAGGAGTTCCTCCTCTGCTTGGCAAAGGCCAGGGCAGCGCTGTGCTGTGCAGGAGGATGTGATGAGGTGACACAGATGAGGTAGTGCTGGAGCTGCAGCAGGACCACCCCTGGGGGAGCAGCTCTGCAGCAGGGCAAGGCTCCTGCACAGGCCTACTCTATGGCTATAAAGCCCTAGCAAGGCTCATTACTGCTGGGACTCTGCCTCTCACACTCCCCTGCAACTCCTTGTTTAAGCAACACCTGCCAGAGTGAATTCTCACCTCCCCCGTCCCTTTTTGCACGGTGTAACTATGACTTGAGCCCGACCTGGAAAATTCACACACAGCTCAGCTTAACACCCATCATCCTTGGCAACAGGGATTTAAGCTGTCATTGACTTTTGCTGCACTGATATGTATCCTTGGAATTATACTGAAGACTTTGACTTGTGTTTTGAAGCCCAAAAAGCAGCAGCTGTCAGATGATAGTGAATCAATCCCATTAGGATAAAAAGCACTAAAGAAAGAAACACTGCAAATTTATAAACATTGGGTTTTTTTCCTACATTGCAACATACCCAATTAGTGAACCCAAAAAGATTTGGAAGATTTAAATTACACATCCCCATTTCACGTCTTCTCTTAAATCTAATTATGAACACTGGGAAGAGATTTGTTTATTTTATTGTAAATCTCTCACAAATTGTCATGTTTAGTTCCAAATTCTAACATGTCAACTGCAAATACAGACTTACAATCTACTTAGGAAAAGAAAAGAAACATGTATATTTTGATTTTGTAATTTAGCTCACAGGTAAATTTATGACTGTCATGACAAATGAAAACTTTGGAAATCTTATTTTTAAACTTAAGAGGGTATTTGCCCCAAACTGACACTATTAATAGTCAATTCTAAACAGTACAGCTAGCTTCTTACAGCAGCTACCTAATAAGAGGTGAGACCTATAACAAGTGTTCAATTAGCCTACAGCACTAAGCAACAGAGCAAACAGGCAGCATGAAGTAATGCAGACCACAGGGAATGCTGGATTTTAGTTTTAAAAATCTTCCATAAACAGGGAAAACACGGAAGCAAGAGCTGAGTATAGATGATAAGACGGAAAGTTTAAAAAAGAAAAAAAATAAGTAAGAAGGAACAATCTCTTCACTAAGATTAAAGGCCAGCTGACAAGGCATGGGACTTCACTGCAAGCAGAGTATGAAATGCTGGAGCAGCTGAATAGCTGTTTGTTGGCAGATGCAGATCATCATGATGCTTTTCTGCAACTCAGAATCAAACAGAAGAGGAAGAACTGCACATGTGGCACATGCATACCACCAAGATGTGAATGGTGGCATCCATGGGGATCTTGAGCCCTTTGAAGATTCCCTCATTAAAGAAATTGCTTGTATTATTATATTTACAAAGTGCAATTCTGAAGAAAAACAGCTCTAGCATTTAAACCACATTTCTATGTCTCATGTAGACTATTGCATTTGATTTGAAAGAACCATCCCCTTTACTTATTGCACTGGGTAGTTCTACTTAAATCCTTTACTTCTTGTCCCTGATTCTACTTCCTCTTCTCTATGTCCTGCTTTACTTGGTTTTCCTTTTGCAGGTTTTATCAGACAGTTTCCAATAAAGAAGGTGAGAGGTCCTCTGCCTGGACTTCACTGGAGGCCCTGAAAGGACTCAGAGAGTGAGTCATGCCAGGAATATTCATTTGTGGTGTCAGCTTATCTTAAAATATTCCCTTGGTTACTATTCACTGCAAAGAGATGATTGTGATCTAGTGGCCCAATAACAATTATGCACACAAACTGCCACACAAGACCAGCTACCTGGTGAGCACTGCCAAGTTTGTAGGATTTTTATGGAAAGCATCTTTAAAGCAGAATTTTTCTCTGAGCTGTCTTCTACTCTGACACATACCATCCCAAATCTGGCTCAGCAGCTGGAAACCACAGGTTCCAAAGCACCTATCAGAAATAAGAGCTCTTGCCATGGTTTATCTGTCTCTGGGACCCATCTTGTGCTTCACTCTGTTTAACTGGCATGAGTCTAAGAGTTCTTCTCTCTCTCCATAGGCAAATCAATCACCAAATTAATAACACAATACAAAAGAATGGCTCTTCCAACTTTACCAAAGAATATTCTTTCTCTGTTCAGAGAAATCATCCAGCAGGAATAAAGATCTAACTTTGCACTTCTCAAATAGGTCTCCTACTGCTTTGAGAAGGGGAAAGGAAACAAAAGTGTTGACCAATTAATTACAGGCTACTTAGCTGAGGTCACGTCCACAGAGGGAATATATCTGCATTTTTTAAAAAAAGTAACTTATTAACCATTGTGGATAAGTGTATGTAAGATAAAATCTATTGAAGCGATTTTATAAAGCACGTAAAGATCTAAATCCCACTTTGAAGAGAGATTTACGGCTTTACATTTTATCCCCACTGGCAGCATGACCGGAGATGAAACTTCCATTGATTGGCTTCAGCGAGAGTTAAAAATAAACAGACTGAAATCCCCTGGCTGTCCAAGAGCACAATAGAGCTGCTACCGCTCCAGAGAACAAATACCTGACTTTGGGTTATCTTTTGCACCTGTACACTTGCAATTTTTCCAAATGGGATGAACATTTCCATGGTACTACTGTGAAAGTTTCAATCTGTGTGGAAAATTAACCTTCACCCATGATGGGTTTGAGAGGCTGGCAGGAAAAAGCAATCCCAGCTTGGGAAAGTGGAAAAACAATGCCCAGGTTACTACGGATTGGGAAAGTGTGACAAGCACTCCTCAGATTACTGCAGGGGAGCAACCTTACTGCCATGCCAAAACCTCCTACAGACACCTCCAGAAACTGAGGGGGGATGAGTCCTAGAGAAACACTAAGGATGAGGGAGATCCATACTCCCAAGAGACATTGCTGTGACTAATGTACACAGCTGGATTCTCAGATCCTCAGGAACATAAGAGTGTCACATCTTCCCCCTGCCTGGGGTCCAGGCCATTCCCCTGCCCAGCATCAGCTGGTCCCCCCATGTCATAACACAGTCTGTTGATGGAGCCAAGCCAGGCATATTCATGTGGTGTCAAATTTTGATCAAAGGTCACAGAAGGAGGATCTCTCACCTAATGGACAGCAGGAAAATCTCATTCACAGCCTGCAGTGGGAGGAGGCATGTTTGTTCCAGATGGCACACTTGCAAAAAGGATGGCTTAAACCACTTACACTGAGTGACAAAGATCAGATTATCTGGCAGCTGATAAAAGGTTAGTTACAGATCAGATCTATGAGCATTATTTATAAGAATGAGTTTGACCAGGGGAACTAACTGGAAATTTCCGTGCTGAGAACAACAGAGCAAAAGGGTAGCATGAAACTATTCAGACTACAGGATGGATTCTAAGACAAAATCCTTCTATAAAACAAGAAAACATCCAGCTGTGGGGGCCTCATCGTAAGTAGGACATGGACCTGCTGGAGCCAGTCCAGAGGAAGGCCCAAAAAATGGAGAAAAGGAGGCTCCAGGGAAACCTTATAGCACCTTCCAGTATCTAAAGAGGGTTTAAAAGAAAGTTGGAGTGGGACCTTTCATGAGAGCACGTAGTGATAGGACATGGGGGAATGGCTTAAAACTGAGAGTAGGTGTAAATTAGACATTAGGAAGAAATTCTTTACTGTGAGGGCTGTGAAACACTGGAACAGGTTGCCCAGAGAAGCTGTGGATGGCCCATTCCCAGAAGTGTTCCAGGCCAGGCTGGATGAGGCTTTGAGCAGCCTGGTCTAGTGGAAGTTGACCCTGCAGGGCAGGAGGGCTGGAACTAAATGATCTTGAAAGGCCCTTCCAACCCGAATTATTCTGTGATTCTACAATTCCATAACACTTTTTTTACTCTAAATTGCAGCCCAGTCTGATATTTAAGCTTAGATTTTTACTTCCATTTGTATAGATTCTTTTAGCTAATGCTGATTACAAGCACATATTAAAAACCATCCCTGAAGATGAGATCCTGCAGCTCTGCTGGAATTCCGGTAGCAGGTTTGATTCCAAAAATGACACATTTATTTAAAAGAAGAGGGCAGAGATTGACTCATATTTTTTAAGAAATTTGCAACTCATGATTTAAAGGCATATTGGTATGAAGAAACCCTGCTGAAAGAAGTTTCCCAGCAGTCATAAAAATGAAAAACCATCATTTTAATACAGCAGTACACTTGAATGTTGGGAGAATATTATACAATTCAACAGACTGTAGTGACCTATCACAGCATTTCAAAATTTTGTAAGGTTTCCTCAAGAATTCTGAATTCTCAGAGGTCCTCAGTATTTAACTTTCAAAGCCCTATTCTTTCATGTTTTATTTTGAAATTATTTTAAACCAACAGTGTTGCACCTATATTTTTTTACAGTCATGTGCAGAGGGAGGTTTGTTTATGTTTCACAAAAAGATAATCTTCTTAAGTCTGTGATTTCATGGGGTGAAGGGAAGGAAGAACTATCTTCTGACTCACAGTGGAGAATGATGGGGATTTAACCTCACATCCTGTCATTCCTTCAGAAGCTCAGCAAAGAGCAGAAGAAAGAAAGAGGCTGCTCAGGAGCACATCAGTTCCTCCATCACAACACTGAGCGCACTGTGCTGGTGGGCGCCCATGGAGCTTGTCAGGGAAGGATGTGAAAGAGATGGATAAAGACTGTGTCACCTAAAGGTGAAGGTGCTCACTCTGACTAGAAAGAAGTAGTCAGACATGGGCTTGAATGAAGCTTGCCTCCACCTCAAATATATAATTCAAACCCCAGGCTGTTTGTGACTCTCCTCTTGCCTTTCTGTCTGGGATAGAGATAATCTTCCCCAGCAGCATTGCTCCTGAGCCTTTCTGTACTCACAAACAGGACTTTTTGAGTGATTTTTAAAAATTTTATTTTAGCTGATAAATTCCCAAACAGGGAATGCACAACCTTTCTCACAACCTGCTTTTGCTTTAGATGTCTCGTAAGAGCAAGATGAGCAAAGTTGAATTAAAGGCTCAGTCCAACAATGTCATCTGTGAATGGGATAAAAGGGATTCCTTTTCTCACAGAAACATTGGGCAATTACCAAATATAAAAGTACTGAGAAGAGCTTTGGTAGCCAGGCATCTCTAAAAAACAGTCTTTTGTTTTATGAAGGCAGCAGGGAAGCAGGAGGTTTAACGTAACTTTTAAAAAGTAAGTTTAGTTTCCCAGATAGTTCAGCTGACACTCTCTCACTGCTCAGCCTGCTGGCTCTGTGGGTTGTAGAGTTAACAATGTTTGAAGCCGAGCTGCAGCTACCTACAGGCTGAACAAAAGACCTATCAAAATTATTTCAAAATTACAAAATTCCTGGGTTTATTCAAAGTAGGTTGCAGTAAAGAAAGTAGTAATACTTCTTAGCTACCAATAAATCCATGGTTTTATACTTATATGTCCTGGTTGCCAGCTGTGATCATGGTCTGTAAAATTTCTTATGTTTTTCTGAAAGCTTCAGGTATAGAAGACAAATAACTATGCAAGAGTTACATCTTCCATGTAAAATTAATGACGGTTTTCTAAGCCCTTGAGGCTGCACAGGAATTACTCATTCCAAAGGATTACAGCTGACAGTCTAATACCTCAGTGCATGGAGACCACCCACAATTAGGAAAACCTTAGGAAGGCAATGCTGGGAGATTTTACCCAGATGATCCAAAGGACCAAGTTCAGGCTATCCTCATTCTGTAAGTAAATGGTGTAAGGACCCTTTTTACATAAACCCGTGGGTGATCCCCGTGGGCCTGACCTGGCAGAGAGCCCTCAGGGTGTAGCTTGGGTGGAACTGAGCAGCTACATGGCAATACCACTGCAAACAGAACTGGCACTTTTCCAGAGACCCTTTCTTCCTGTATTCCTTCAGTGCCTTCTGGAAACAGCAAGACATTGCTTAGCAATCATGTCCTGCACATGTGCATGTAACTAAACTACTATAAAGTGAACCTATGCCTTCCATTCTTTGAGGTTAAAATCTGTTTATTAATTTCTTTCATGTTGATCTTTGTTTCATTTGGTTTCCTTACCATATAAACCCCATCATGCACTGGGAAACAAATCACTGAACTTTTGTTGCCTTTTAGCTCCTCTCTGTGAGTTTGTAAAGCACTACACCAGATGTTAAGTGTCCTAAATCACAGTTTCTATAGATAAATCAAAATTTCACAGCAGGTGTAGACCATGGCATCCTTGAGTCCTAATCAGTCCCTCCTCTGTCCACATCATCACACAGCTGAGGAGCTCAGAACTGGGGGCCATTCCTGGGGCCACAAGATAAACTGCAGTTTATGATTAACGCAGATCCTTTAACAGATAATACGCATAGAATAAAACCAGCATTTTAGCAATAAATGTGATTCACAACCATTGCACTCCAGTCCCTTGAGTTTCAAGTCCAAACATCACCAACAGATGAGGACTGTCAAAGGAATTAAGGCGGTTAACTAAAGAGTCAGAAGTATAAAATGAAGCCTTTAAATGGATTAATATTACACAATGTTTGCCATCTAACATCCTTACCGCAGTGTCGTTGGTGGTAATGTACACCAACACATCCGAGTTGTTTCTGCCATTGATGTATCGGTAACAGTTCCACACACAGCTTATCAAGTAACCCTGCAAAGAAAAGGGATCTATTATTCTGTGCAAAAAATAAACCATGGATGTTCTTCTGATAGAGCATATCCATTCTTTATAAATATGAACATCAGCATGATGGAAGCATGGGACAGTCACATTCCTGACTGCAGTGACTGTGAAAGTGTCTGGGGCCTCTGTGAGTAATCCAATGTCATTCCTCATACTGATAGAACTGGGGTTCTTCAGAATTGAGAAGGTTCTGGGGAGACCCTACTGTGGCTTTCAATATATAAAGGAGGGTTACTAAATCAATGTATCCCTCGTGACTGGAATGGTCTGGGGTCTTGGTATTCTTGCCTGACTAGAGCTAGTTGCCAAAGTAAAAGCTTTTATTGACATCTGAAGTTGTTTCTGACATTTTAAACATTGTTAAAAATACTGGGGCGTTTTTTCTCAGTGTAAAACAAAATCCCTGTAATAGCAGCAATAAACCTGCTGCAAGGTCAGTAACTTCACTGCTTTTGTTCTTGGAGCTTGGGTACTGCTGCTTCCTGTCAAACAACTAATTGTCTCCACTTCTTTAACCGGCTGGGCAAAATGCCCACAGCCACCACCTCCTTCACAAGCAGGAGAGATTCCAGTTTGGGCACCAGAGACAAGCAAAGTGACTGGAAGGAAGATAAGAGGCAGGAAGACGTGGAGCAGCTGGAGTCAGATCCGCAGGATGTCTATAACACAGCTGGCAAGACTAAAGCAGCTCTCTCTGGAGCTTTCTGCTTCCCATTGTTGGAGGTTAGGGTTTTTCCTTTTGTTTTCTTCCAAATCAAGACACTCATGCAATCACACATGATGGTGATGAGGACAACTCTGTGTTTTGGTAGTGCCCAACTTATATTTTTACTCAGTAGGTCTGCACAGCAATTCTTCCACAGACACACATGCAGATTAAACTGCCAGCACTGAATTTGCATGTGTGTCTCACTGAGTGAGTCATACTTTTGTGACTCACTTGCACTGATGGCCTTCCAAAACCCTCTTATCCCTTTGAGCTGCCCTGTACTTCCTCTGTCTCCAGAGCTGACACACATGAGCTGTGTTTTTCAGGATGCCACGTGATCCACTGATGGCTTGCTTGCAGATCAGGAAGTTCTTTTTCCGCCAGGGCTGAGCTGGCTAAAATCTGGTTATTTCGCTTTGTCTTTTTTCACAGTACCTTACAGACCCTGGACTGACTTGCAGCTGTTGCAGACTTTGACAGTATGTTTGGCCATCAAATGGGGAGAGAAAAAGTCTTCTGGAGTGAGCTAAGTCCCAAAGGAAGATTAGACAAGCTCTACAGACCAAGCTTTGGGCTGTGCAAACCTACCCCAGGCTACTGAAACAAGTAAAGGCACATACATGGAGAACCATTGCATCTTTTCCAGAACTAAGTAAAACGTCATTGTTAATTTTAAGTGGTAATAAGTAGTTCAGTAGCTTTCAGTGCTCAGATACTACAGCCTGTGAAAGGCTTAAGAGCCAAAGCAGAACAGAGACTGAATATAACACACTTCTGAGGGGACATAGCCTGTCTTTTTAAGAAACCCTTTACATTAAGCCTACCTATTTGCAAAACTATTTCCATACTCCTGTCAGAATTCAAAGTGAGAGAAGTCCTGTTTTGCATAATACAATCCTATCTGGGAGAAGCTAGTGGGAGATTTTTTAATGCCCCCATTCCATGTGGTGAATAAAACACACTTAATCCCAAAATGAACTTCTACAGCTTTCCCAGCTCTGAACCCGAGCTCTAATCAGCCCTGCTCCTGCATGCACGGGCTGTTTCTCAGTGGGTGAGGTATGTTCCTTGAATTAACGAGGTCATCAGCCAGCACACACTAAGGAATTGGCCCTGAGACACTGACCAACATAGGACAGAGAGAGGCAACAGCTCGGAGCATGTCCTTGACCAAGTGCTTTGGAGATTTGCTGCTGGCCTGCAAATCTTGAGTCACAGAAACTTGTTTTCCTCAACCTGTAACTTTATTTAGGCTTGTTCCTAATAATTATTTTCTACCAATACTGCTGCACTGTTAAATGGGGCTCCTGATTCAGCTACCAATTTTCTTTCCTGAAAGACTTCGCTGAGGTTTCAAATACTGCTTCAAAATGTGTGGCTGGACATACAGCATATAAATATATTAATTTTTATCTCAGGAGACTAATGCTCACATCTGAAATTGGCCCTAGATAAAAGGCCTGAACTCCCTCAGCCTAATCCAACCTTTGTGGATCACCTGCCTACCACAGCATAGACTGGTGACAGACACCCTTTGAGGGAGGCTGCCCTAGGCAACCACCACGAGAAAGGACAAGTATGTAAGAAGGTTGAATGTAGAAACAGGCACCATGCCTACTTCTAACCAGCCTTCAGTCTTCCCCTTTGGATGGTGGGACATTATTTGAGATCCTAAGGATCAGAAACCCACAAAACTTTGTCACTGCCTCTCGCTGTTGCAGATGCACCTGCTAAGTTGCTTAATGACAGTAATGAACTGCAGACCTGTGCTCATCAGATGCCTGACCAGAAGACTGACCAGCATCTTTGTGGAAATTAGAGGTTGTTGTATTGTGCTGCTTCTTGTACCACAGTAAGAGAAAGTCTGTGCTGATCTGGGTCACAGCAGCCCTCTGGGTAACCCCTGGCTGGCAGCAAGTGCAGGGTGAACACCACACACCCAGCAGAGCCCCCTCAGGTTAGTAGCTGCCTGCACTGAACCCCATTTGACTACCTAGCTTTGAATTTTCTGTTTACAGAGCTGGGATGGTCTTCAGTAACTGGTGAAAATGAGATGAAGATTTCTACACAAACTGAAATTTATATGAAAATTTCAAAGGGATGCTAATGGCAGACCAGTTGACCACATGTATTTCCTGTGTTGGTATTGCAGAAAGAGAAACAATGGGTTCCTGTGCTGATAAAATCTGCAATTAAATCCATCTTCTCAGCACACTAGAATGTGTATCTTTTGAGTATAATAAAGCTATATAAGAACAACTGCTTAGAAAGAAATGCTGTAATTGGAAATAATTAACAATATTAAACCAAACCACTGGTCTGCAACACTTTATGTGACACCTTACAGGGGCCAGGAGATCAGCTGTTTGCTCACAGTCACACACACTGGGGTATCAATTCAAAGCAATTGATCCTTGTTTTAGACATGCTTCTCCCGTAAGTATCCTGTCATCATCAGTGCTGGGACTTGTCCTACACTTTTGTGGAACAGGTGGCAACCTCGTGGTTATGTGTTGGCCATTCCTGGGAGTGGGGATCAGAGCTTGGCTGCTGGGGCTGTGCTCATGGTCCCAAATGCTGTTCCATCAGCCCTGCAGGAAGGTAGCCCTGCAGGAAGGTGATGTGCTGCAGGTCAGGGCTCCCCCTGCCAGGAAGAATGCCCTGGGGCTGAGATACCCTTGACCTGAAATCTCTCAGGGTGAACACAGAACTTCATTCTTATCCTTTCTTATCTGCTGAGGACACCAGGACATGCAGAGTGGTCTCATCTCCAGGCTCAAACCTTGTAGATGCAGCTTACAGGCATATTATGGAGAACAGTGCTAATATTCAGTTTGCTGAAGACCAGCCTGTCTCACCGAACTGGAACGCCTTTTGGCTCCCCTGCTGGCAGCTACCTCTTCATGCCTACTTTTCAGAAAGAGAAAGGCCAAGGAAGAAGCCATACTCTGAAGCTGTAGAGTGCTTGGGGCAGCCTGGGGAAAAGGCTTAATCTGGTTGTGTTTGTGCTCATCTGAGCTCATTTGAGCCTAAGGAGCTTCCCCATGATGGGTAGGTTGAAGCCTCAGTTGTTCTTTCTCAGAAGCTGAGGTTGGCTGGAGGAAACCAAGGCCCTCTTCTCCAAACCAGCTGCAGAGGACATGATTCAAAAGCCACTGTGTTGGCTATATGCAATTTGAAGTCCTGTGTACATGTATATAAACACATTTGTGATGTCCTTCCTCAGTGAGACAGGAAACACCTATGTTTCATGGTATGCAACTCCAGTTCAGTTTCTAGACAAAGACAGCGAGCAGAATAATGTATTCTGGTCCACTCTGAAAAGTGTTTTGTGTGAAACCACCCCATTAGGGTGACATTCCCATTAGGTGCTTCAGATTGAAGTAAATGATAAGGACGAAAAAGACAAGTGCTTGTGTGTGGCTGGCTGGCTTGCTTTCTTACCACTCTCTCATCTCCCTTCTTTTTTCACAAATCCATGACTGCAAAACACAAATGCAGCATCTAATACTTCATAATCTTGCTTTCTGCTCAGTAGTGTTCTCCTATTCATGTAGCTTTACCCAAAACAAAAGTGTCTTAATACCAAATATTTCTGAGGAATTAGGTGATTCTGTTTTGTATTTCCCACCAGCTGAATGCAGCTTTTCCTAGGTCACAATGTTTTGGTTCCTCTCCCTGTTTCTAGTTGGAACTCCAGAGGGAGAGGAGGCATATTTCTTTATACACAGTACCTTTCCAGTTTGAATATATAAATGTAGTACCATCTGTTAAGTCTATCAGAGATAAAATGTGATGCATCTGTGTGTATTCAGCTTTCATTTGATGGAGCAGATTCTGTAAATCTGCCTAACAGCTCTTCTGAAAACATAAGAAATTCAAATGAAAATGCTAACTGGAATTTAGCATGTGTTTCTTTGTGAGTCACATTTTTTGTGACTCATTTATATGATAATATGTTGCTAGAATGAGCATTTTAAGAGCCACATATACTCTAGGATAAAACATGTTTTACCACTTAAAAGCAAAATGAGTCTTTGGCACTATTAATTTCTTAGGTTTCTTGTCTCTGTAGTAAGGATCTTTGCCATTCCAATTTTAGTTGCCTTTTTTTTTTTTTTTTAAAATAAGCTCGAAGCTTTCTTGATATACTTCATCAATGAAACACCAGACCCATGTGGGGTAAAAACAAGCTGTTGGTTGCATCTGAGAAATTTTTTAGATCCCATTCTTTGTGGAACCTGAAAAATCCAAGGATTTATTAAATTCACACACATTTCTTAGAAGTGCAAATAAAATCAGCTGTACAGTTGTGAACATATAAGGCCAGAAGGCTAAACTCTATTGCTATATCACAGAAAGTGAGCACAACTTCCAATGGCACTTTAATACACCCTATCTGTTGTGTTTCTTTCACCAATTTCAAAGTAGCTTCAATAACCTAATCTTACCTCTTTTGCCACAGTAACATTCCATCTGTATGTTGTCAAATGTGTTGTCTGGAAGCAACATCTTTGGTGTCACTGTGACTCTGTGGGACTTCTCTAATCTAATGCAAAATTGCTTTGCAGAGAGAGCAAGACTAATTTGAAATAAAGTCCCACACAAGAAATACAAAACCAGCAGCACTGTGCTGTGAGAAACTTGCAGAAGTGTGCAAGAAAAGGGCAAACACACCAGCATATTTTACAAGAGGTCCAACTGCACATATTTTACAAGGGTACTAGTTGGAGCCACAGGTGGTTGTTTTCCCTACATTAATTTGTTTGATCTTATTCTGAGCTGCTTTTGGACTTCTGACCCACAGCACGTGGGGGCTGCCACACTGGACAGTCAGCCTGGAGGTGGTGGTTCCACATGAGCCCTTTCCAGCTGCTCTGGGTGATGCCACATCTCCCCTTTGCCTGGTACCTGCCACCTCCAGCCCTCTCACCCACTAGGTTTGCATAACAGCAAATAAATTCTCATTCCCTGTGTCCTTCTGTTGCCTGGTCTGACAGTTCTTCAGGATGCTCCTCCCAGGAGAGAGTGCTTGGATTTATTACCTGCTCTACAAAATTCTTTCCGAGATAGGGCACCAGAAGGGAAGTCATGCTTCCAGAGGTGGTAGGCATCAAAACTGGCTAAGAAATGATACCATTTATATTTTGGTTTTTCTCTATTCCTTTCTTAATATTCTTAGCATTTGATTTACTTGTTTGACCAGAAATGAGCTAATATTTTCACAGGTCTATCTGTAACAGCTACAAGATCCCTTTTATAGGTGGTCACGCCTGCTTCAGAGTCCACTGCAGTGTTTTTGAAACAAAAGTGTGCTTCCTCAGTGCCCACTACTCAGAATTTTTCACCACTGAGTTTCTCTACCATTTCCTTGTTCAGTTAGTCCATCTCGTGAGATTCTCCTGCAAAGATTTTTTTAGCTAATTATTTTCTATATTTTGAATGACATTGCAAAAAAATATTGTTAGATTTCCTTCTCCTTCCGAGATCTCTTACGAATGCACCGAACTGCATGGGTCGCAGTGTTGGAAAGACTGGTAATTTATCCTTATTCCTTATTCCCTAGCTACAGTCAGTGAGATTACCTTTTCTCCCTACACATCTTAGGGTGGTTTTTAAACTTTTTCATGAGACACACTGCCAAACACGTGCTGAAAAAACAAGAAGTCTGTACGAAGAGGTTCTCCCTTGTCCACTAGATGATCTACTGCTTCAAAGGATTCATGAATTCCTCCTGCAAGCATCACACTTCCCCATTGTGGACTATATGTTCTTGTGCTCGTCTATGAGATTTTTCACAATTTTTTCATGATTCCTATAATCTTGTTTCATATAGATATCAGGCTACTGGGGGTGTGGTTACCCAGAACTCTTCTAAAGACAGACCTCCCAGCAAGGGACATTCCACCCAAGACCAGAAGTGGACTTTATACACAGTAGTGCACTTACCTTAAAAGCCAGAATGATGCTTATGAAAAGGAGGATAATCACAACCAGACACGTAGGGTTCACAGACATGATCTCTTCCTTGTAGGGAAAATTGTTGGGCTGCACAAGCAAAAATAAGCAAAACACTGCGAGTCAATCTCACAAGTCATCAAAGAGCCATACAACCAGTGCATTCTATAATTAATAAGAGCTTTCTGTGATCTACTAAATCGGGAGCTCTCCCCACCAACCACCAGTTTTAATAAGTGAGGCTACAACGGGCATTGTGAACACTCAGCTGCCAAGGTTTCCTGGAGGGCTGAGGGATTTGCTTTTTGATTTGGATGTGGTGTGGGCTCTCTCTTCCTGGGTTTGTATCTGACACAAACTAGCAGAAGTCTGAGAGCTTTGCAGCAGGACATCTTCCACCAATGGAAATGGCAACAAATCTCGTACTTACTGAGTAATCATTACACTGGCACTGGTTGCCAAAGAACAGTGGCAGCTCTTTTCAGAAAGTCAAAGCAGGAAAAACTGGACAGCATAATTCTTTCACCTAATATTTTATGACATTTCAAAATATATTAAGTCTATTCTACTCCATCTTATTTTGGCTAAATTTGGACTACTTCTGTAGGAAGACTTGTTAGTGCTGCTGTCTAATGTGTGTCCCATGGAGTCACAGTCCTACAGGGGAGCCACCTCATGATTTCAAGCTGAAATGTGGAAATGTGCCCCCAGGCCCCTCAGTTACCACGTACATTAAAAGGAGGTGACAGATTAGCACAGGCTCTAGTGATTTACATCCGAGAAACACTTTAGGATCAGTGACTGAAAAACAGCTCCTAAAAATGTTTTACTGTATTTTTATCGCTTAAAAACTCCACCCCCTTTAAAATGAATGTTCCACATAGTTCTGAAATACTGCAAGACACAAGTTCCTCTTTCAGTTAGAATAAACTATTGTTCATAGACAGAGCTGTTCTCCACAAAAGATAGCTCCACTGCAACAGTAGCTCATTATATCTGAATGCAATAGTTCCTTCCATACAACTCCCTTTTCCCTTACAGGTCTAATTACTTAACCAGGCCAGCTCTGCATCGTTGTCAGGACAATTAACTAGACCGAGCTATAACTGTATTCTTGGCAATGATGGTGTAAATCCAGAGTAACCCCTTAATAACCCTTATTCCAGCACTCAGCCCAGTGCATCAGGAAATTATCTTTTTTTTGGACAGCTGCTACTGAGAATAGCTCTTTATTTAGCGCTTCCATGAACTGTTCACAGTGGTTAACATCAACAGCAGCTGTAACCGTTTGCAGATAAATGTTACATAAGCACATTTTCCGCTTCTTGACAGCAATGTTTCTGTTCCTGTACTGAACTCCATGGCTGAAGCTGTTATCATGTTATCTTCTTTGTTGAGGTACAGTTTCTGTAGGGAACTAGCTTGCTATAATTCATTAAGTTACTGTTTGGGTTTTTTTTCCATTTCTAAATATAGTGGATGCAGTCACCCAGAGACCAAGAAAGCAAGAGGATATGCCAAGGAACGACACACTGCAAAATTAAACTAAAACTTTATATGCATAAAATTTAAGTATTAATGCCCCAACCTGCCCTCCTGCCTGCAGAAGGGACACCATAAGTTAGCAAATTAGAAAGTCCAGTCAGTCAAGGACAGTTACAGTAAATCTGAACCCAAATGATTTTTTCAGTACTGATCTACCATCAAAAAATAGTCAAAATAGCTTGCAAATGTAATAAAAAATTCATATTAAGACTTTGGTTCTCCTAAGAAGAACCTGGTTTTTGAGAACCAGTTATTGGTCAAAGACTGGATGACTGCATGCTGGATTTTTGGCCATTATCTAATGGGCTGTTTTGAGACAGCTCAAAAGGGATTTGCATGGAGGCAAGAGGAGGGCAGGCAAATGACCAAGTTCCCACTTCCTTGAAAAGCATGAACATCTGCTGGAGCATGAATCCTGGTGAAGTCTGGTGCAGGATGTGCTGCTCAGCAGTGCCTGGCCTTCCTTTCTATCAGCACCAGTGTTTCAGCAAATATTTCAGCAAAGCCAGGAGAGCACATGAAGAACAAACACTGTGGTTTGTCCACTTCAGGCTCAGCTTTCTGAGTCTCTGTCCTCAAGAGATGAGGGGTGTAAGCAGCCCCAGCGAGGCCATGGGTGCTGCACCTGTGCCATGGTCATCCCCACGCACAGGTGCCTGGGAGATCTTGGTGCAGGCTTTGAAAACTGAAGTCAGTCCCTTCTGGATTTTCCAGGCTTCCTGTGTGGGAGATAAAGCTTTCAGTTCTCTGATGGATAGCCCAAGAGCGTTGGGTCAGCATGGAAGAAACCCCTTTATCTTTTTTTCCTAACTGGGCTAGGCCATCCTATGAACAGTCTGATCTTAAGTCACAACTACAAACCCCTTTAGTGCTGTACAAAAACCAACTTATAAAACCTGCACCTTTAGCAAACAAGCGGGAAAGATGGTAGGGAGCATCTCAACTGGCTCCAGTCCCACCCAGTACAGGGACCATCATGGAACTGGTGCCATTATGCAGCCCTTGGGGTCCCATCCCATGGCTGCAACCGTTCCCAAAATCTCATTAATTCCCACTGAAAACAGATACCAAAAGTGGTTCAGATGAATCAAACCACTGGCCCTCACGGACTGTGATGATGAACTTAAATAGTGATGTGGATACATAAGGTGAGACCAGAAATTCTGCTCCTGTCTTGGGAGTTTGCTTTCCTGTGGGAAGAGTAGTAGCTGAAATCCTGCTGCTGGGAAGGCAGGTGCTGCAGGCTCGGTGCTGCAACTTCTGGAAAAGGATCAGTGTCAAATGTTGTGCAAGGTTTGATGAAGCTGAGACTGAAATACATCTGGGTGGGAAAAATCAAGCCTATCACTGTAAACACAGGAGTGATTTTGGAGCAGAACATGATGCAATTTTCTATGCAAACAAAAGATAGTTGTAATGGCGTTGCACTGGCATGCTAAAGTCATAATTAAAGTGTCATTTATAACCTTGTCATGGACATGGAGAGGGCTGCATACACAATAATACACCCAATACACTTCTAATTAAAAAAAATACTGCCTATTCATATCAAAGCCCTATTAGATAGACACTTCAAAAGATTCTAAAACGTGCATGGAAAGTACATTTCTACTGCATTGGCATTGCACAAACACAGAAGAATAAAATGACAAAGGCTAAAGCCATTTCTCATTCCCTCAGTCTGCTTGCATACCCTTTCAAATCTTCCTTCCCCCCGACCACAAAAAATCCACTTTAAAATACAGTGTGAATTGTCATTCCAAGTCACAATCCTCCAAGTATCAAAATCTTACAAAATTGAGAGAAAACAGCAATATGTCTCTAGAATTTGTAAAGCTCTGCTATGAAGTTACTGGTACTTCTTTGGAATTATAAAAATGGCATTAAAATGTCAGAAAGGATATTTAGGTTTTAAGCTTTAGTTTATGGGTAAAGATTTCTTTAGGTTAATCTCTTTTATGCTCTCTAGGCACTTCTCCATGGATTTAAAAGCATGACTGGTACCACCTGAATTGCTGGGCAGCAGCATTGCAGGCATTCCCACAGTAAAGCTACTTGATATACTTTGAAATTTTGTTTAGATGAACTGTCATGGTCCTGATTAGAAAAAGGTTTGCATAACTCAGTTGCAGACCAGCCTGTTCTGCACTTCTGCTTCAATCCATTTCATATGCTGTTATCAGATGACAGAAGATGGAAGTGTTTCATTTGAAGGCTTTAAAATGCCCATATATCAAAGATTTAGTGGGGTTAAATGAAAGAAATATGCTTTAGGTCAAACTGCTTTACACCTCTGCTTAGACCAAGAACTAAAATTATTTTTATTTTACACATGTTGGATTTGCTGTACGCAAAAAAAGGCAACAAGAAGTTTCCAAAGACACTGCTCCTAGGAAAGAAGAAGCCAGTATAGAGTGATGTTACTAAACACCCTGTGAACACAATTGCAACATTTTCAGCTATGGCCCTGACCAGCTTCTTGATATGTACTCATCATTTTGCTAAAAGTACATGCAGAGTTTCACAGTAGCTGTAACTTATCACTGACAGACTGAAATCTGGCAGACATGCACTAAGATAACCATATAATGATACCACATACTAGTGAAGTAGAAATGGTTAAAGAAATAGGGTTTTCCTCACCTTAGAGTAAACAAAAAGGTTTTCTGAGACTGCTAAGTGTATTCTGTTACCAAATGCACAGTTTCTTCCAGATATTCCAAGAATGGATTTGAAGAACAGTTGGAGTTTTTTATTTACCTTATGGAGCTGTGCCTTCTAAAATATAATTTCCCAAATGCAATGCAGTTTTAGAGGAACAGATACTTTAAGAATGCCAGGAAGAAACACAATCCTTGTTTCCTGCCTACCCTGGCAGACCACTGCAAAGGAGGTGAGGGCAAGAAACCCTAGGGCTTATTTGCAAACCATCAGGAAGGATCACACCCGAATGGCACTGCAATTATGGTGTAATTGCTTGCATTGATTTTCCTCTTGTCCCATGTCTGAGTATCTGATAATGGTGGATGTGCCCTTCACATCTCCCCTTTGCTTCTGCCCACTCAGAGTGTATTTACTCTGAACCAAATGTAACAACCTTATGCCAACAGATGTAGCCCTTCCAGGTAAAGGGAAAAGGGGTTCCAGTTGAACCATTTGTGCTTGGGACCGCAGCTAAGACACAGGAGGCATAACCAGCTTCAAAGCAGATGCAGAACAGCTTTGAAACTTTTTTGAACAGGTGACATTAACTGTTCACAATTCATGACAGCTTTTGGTAGTTTTTCCCCATCACTAATCACCAACACAAATGATAAAATACAAACTAATCCTTGTTTCCAAATGAACTTAACTTGGACTAGCTTCCAGCTGCTCATTAGCATTATGCCTTACTAATTTGAACAGCCTTTTAATACCTCATTATTTTGCATATGAAAGCTCTAATGGCACTACCTCTGGTCTTCTTTCTCAGTAAATGAAGCAGGAAAAGCTGTTTGTTTCTCACCATACTACAATATATCCAGCTTTCATATAGGGTTTTTTAAGGAACTTTTTCTGCATGGTCTCTGACTTTTAAGCATTGTTTTTTTACAACCAGACTCCACAAATAGATGGGAGAAAATCCACACTACCAACAGAGAATGGAAGTCTCCTCTACCTTATAACCTTATGCTATTTTTTCTGTCCACAAATCCCAAAAGCAATTTTTACAAACAGCAAAACAATTGAGGGACTCTGGTTTTGCCCTTAAATCCCTAGGCTGCTTACAGGGTCACTGCATCCCAGGCACAGTTGTCAAACTGTATGCTCATCTGTATTGCTCAGGCTTTTATATTTCTTTGCATTTATCTCTGTAGCGCACATTGGTGGCTGAACTCAAGTTCTCAGGCAGTCTAGCTCAGTGTCAGCCACGGGTTCTACTGGAAGTGAATTTGCAAGGAAAAGTCACAAGTACTGCCACCGGGAAATGCAGCTATGTGCTCACTCTAGGCAACACAGGGTAGGATCTCTCAGAGGATGACACAACAGCCACATTATACTCCTGCTCACAACCTCCCACCAAAGGCTCAATCCCTCTAGACAATGAGCATGGAGAAGCTCTCCCATGGCTGACATCAGCTTTTGTGAAGTGCCTCTTTGGGGACCAACATTATTAACGGAAGTCAGGAGGAGCATGAAATCTACTGCTGATTCCTAGAGACCTTCCTCATCTAAAAATAGAAACTCACTGGCAGATGGTCAGCTTGACCAGAAAAACCCTTTGCAGTCTGCTAGCTAACCTCTCCTAATCCATGTGATACATCCTGTATTGATCTAGTGCTTTATTGATGCTCTGAGCATCATGCTGCAAAGCCAAACATCTCATGAAAGTCCATTATGCCCCTGCCTATCTTTATTGACGAAGTCAGTAATCCTGTCAGTGAAGGAAAATGAGTTTGCCTGCAGGACTGATTTTTCATGAAACTGTGCTGGCAGTCATTAATATTTTTTTTCTGGTCTAATCCATAATCAATTGACTGTCCTCTCAGGCCCAGCCTTTCTGTTGTTATTCTGCTTGGTAGCAATGTCAGGCTAATCAGCCTATAATTATCCTGGAAATCTCCCTTGCCTTTTGAGCACTGACAGTTTAGTCCTCCTGAAGTCCTGTGTCATTTCATTACCAGTTCACAATATGATTTACAACAGCAAGACAAAGATGTGTGCAACCAAAGATTCAACACTCCAGAGTAGCAGGTCACAGAATGCTCTGTGGCACCATACCAAATCCCTTCCAAGGCCTGCTCTTTCTATTTCTGCTACAAAAGGACCTATTATTTTTTTATCTGCAAGGAAATAAAGGGATGTTTTAGCACACATTTCAAGAGGAATAGCTGGTCTTTGCCCTTCCAGTGAGTCAGCTCCAAATGTAGCACCAGATTTTCAGCAGGATAGCAGAGGCTTTGAAGTGCACATTTCCCAGCCCATTTTTGTCCCCGTCATGTTCTTGCACAGTGACCAAGACTAAGTAAAATCTGGTTACAACTCATGCTCTGGGAGGTGGGGGGAGTTCTGCAGCCACACAGATGTTTGTGCTGCCTCAAGAGCAGGACTGGCATTGATGCAGCAGCAAGGGTCTGCAGGCAAAGGACAGGCAGGAGGGCTCCAGCAGTGGCAGTGCCAGCTTTAGCAAACCATGGCTGTAATTTGCTCTTTTCCACTCGTATCTCTGAGAACCCTTTGATTTATTCCCCTGCTTTGCTTCCAGTGCACCATCAGCTGTGAATGGAGGTGGGTGTTAAATAAGAAGACGGATAACAGGCTCCTGATGCATCCCAGCTCTCACTGGCATGATCCATTGCCTCTTCCTGCAGATTTCTGTGGCTACTTATCTGCCTACTGTTTCTCATTGCCTGTTATTTATACCAGCCAGCTTTCCATCCACACAACAAAGTTCACAGCCAAGCTAATCTGTATTCAGGTTCTCAAGGCAGATTTTCAGAGACATTTGCAGCTCTGGAGAAGCCAGAGCTCTGTGACTCCACGTGAACCCTGCTGGACATGGGATGTGGTCCTGTGACGAGACAGGGGTTGGTGGGCTCTTGTCTTTGCTCTAGGGGGTTGTAATCATACCTTGTACACTTATGCAATACCAGCCATAGATGTTTGGCCAAAGCAGAATGAGAAGGGAGCTTCTGAATGTCCCTAGGACAGAATACAAAATATTTTCTAGCAAAACCAAACCTACATTCAAACTCCTGCCTAATTAAATGTGTTATAGCTACTGAATAAATTAAAAGGAGCAACAAAATATCCTTGAAATAGTGCCAAAATAAGCTACTGGATATGAACACAATAACTCTGAATGCAAAAGCAATTATTTATCATCCATGTCTTGCAATATGAGTCTCACTGTGAATGGTGCTGAGAGCTTTCACATCATTGCAAAACTTCTGAGATTTTCACAAATATTGTAGTAAGTTAGTAATGTAGCCTTGCAGGGATGTTGAATTCAGACTGGCAACGACTGAAAGAACTTCTCAGGGACTGTATGAGAAGAATACCACAGGCTAGAAATACAGCTAGAAAAACTGCACCTTAGAGTTTTTTCCCCCAAAGTCCTGTGAACATCAAGTGATTTACCAGCTGACGGAGGTAGTCCTGAATTGAGCTGGGATAGACGAGTACACTGATGGCAACCAAAGTGTTGAGAGCAAAGTCAAAGATCTGGTAACAGAAGAAAGGGATGATCCAAGCTGCATGTTGCTAAAAAGGAAATAAATGAGAAACTCATCAGCCGTAAGTTAAAACAGAGGAATATATGTCTTTCTACAGGAATCTAAGGAATATTCGACATTGTGGAGCATTAAATCAGCTACAAGAAATATGACATTGAGCCAAAAGGTTTGGCCAAGGCAATTTGGCTGCTATACTGCAGTAATATGTACAGTGCAACTCCCACAATTTGTTACATTAGGAGATTTAGAAACCACACAATACTTTCCCTTTCTAATTAATAGGATTAATGTTGGGACAAACCACAGGCTTGGGAACTGAACGGGAAAAAATTCCCTAACTTTAATAGGTAAAGATTCAGTTCTCTGAATTCCCCATTTGCCCAGAGCTTACTCTTATGTGAAACTGCAGACAATCAACACAACTGCAGCATGGGACCCTGGGGTACCACTAATCTAAGCAATCAGTTCTGCTGCCTCTTCAACTTTTTTTTTTTCCCCCGTCTCTTAATTTTCAGCTAAACAAGTAAAAATCCAATTGTCAGAAAACACTTTTCTTAATTTTGTTTCTGTGGAGTTGTGTAGCTCACTTTATTCATGTCTTCCCCAAATATAATGAATTACCTTATATGCGCCATACGTAGCCATTGCACAGATCAGAATCATAAGCAGAGAAATTGCGGTGGCAATGCACATATCTGGAAAAGAGACACACCAATGATGGCAGACAAATTCAGAGCTTGGTTCAGTTATTTTGCCACGTCCATATGCAGAGCATCTCAAAGGGCAGGGTGGGAGATGGGGTCAGGTGCATCATTCAGCAATTGCTGGAAAAAAATCTCTGGCTTTTGTGCAGAACTTCCTAAATACAAGAAGCACAGACAGTGCTTCTGTCTGTGCAAGCCTGCAGCATTACACTGTGCTGACACTTACACCAACACTGCAAATCACTACAGCCTCTATAAGACCATGGAGGCGAATGGTCTAATTTTTCTAAAAATTTTCAAATAACAGGAGTAGTTTTGACAAGACTATTTTACTGGTGGTGCTGATACCTGTAGTCAGAATGTGTCTGCTTTTCTGCAGTACAGATTGTTTCTTCACCAACAGCTGCTGGATACCATTGCTCATATATCTCTGTACTGGTAAAGGAGCAAAACTGGCAAATAAAGGCATCTTACACCAGAAATAACATCTTGAAAATTTTAATTTCAACCAAGAATACTACAGAGATATATTTATTAATGAAAATGCATAACTGTCAGGAAAGTTAAAGCAATAATGGAAGGGAAATATTCTTTAAGGGTTTGATTGGAGGAATTACAGGACTCCTATCTTTTTCTTCTACTGCTGATCAGCTTTCAATTAACTTTTCATTAGATTTAAGAAGCTCCTAAGTCATGAGCAGCTGGAAGGAGATCCTGGTGGAGAAAAATTACATTTTGGTCTTTTCATGCACCTCTCTACACATCATTACAGACTGCTGTCAGGAGATCAGAAGTGAATTTCTGAACTCGATCTTACAGTGAGTTTGGGAGTGCAATGGAACATTGTGCCTTGTCTGTCAGTATTTCCAGCCTACCAGAACCATCATACATGAAAAACAGAACACCCACTCCTTGATCCTCCTGTGCCTGAGGGAACACAAACTTTGCTCTAGATGGCACTAATCCAGATTTCTGCTGGCCCTTGATGCAGAGAGGTACCTGAGATTTGTGAAGCTGGCAGAAAAATGAGGAGGAGGAGACTGCTGCTGGCAGGTGAGGACATCTCCAGAGCTACTTATGCTCTCTGGTTCCTTGGGCATTGTACCTCCCAACAGCTGGATTATGGACTTCAGAAGCCAGGTCTCTCCTTTTCCAGAATCCAGAACACTGCCTGCATCCTAGGTTTCAGGATTCTTGTTCTCTCTCTCTTGCTCTCAAAGTTTGTCCTTGTATTGCACAGGGACCCAAATGCCACCGAAGAAGTCCTGTGGCAGGCTACTTCCTAATTTAATGGATTAAATTTGAAGGATAAAGTGCCCTTTCCTGGCACTTGGAGGAGCACTGTAGTCTGATGAGGCCCTGGAGCACAGATGTCCTTTCTCACAGTACAAATGCTTGAATCTTTGTCTTGTTGTCAAAATAAGCAGGTCTCACTCAGGAGAGGGGCCTGCACTCAGCAATGAGTTTAGCTCACCCTGGCACTCCCCTATTCCTTCACAGTGGCTTCCTGCCACTCAGCTCATGGGTGCTACACAATGCCATCAGGAGGCACTGCTCATCATTCAGGAGGGAATGACATCTCAGTGCATGCCAAAATGCTCTTCAAAGGCACTCATTCTGCTCTTAGAATGTGTAGAGAATCCAGACAACCAGTGCAGTGTTTGAGCTGCATTACCTTGACCAGTCTCTAGGTTTTTAGGAGCTGTAAAGGCTGGGCTGTGCCTGTTCGAAGTGATCTGAATTCAGCCCTCAAGAGGAAGAAGTATCCACAAAATACACCTCTACTAATAAAAAGTACTGCAGCCTCTTAAGACACTTCTAGTTGTGTGGCCATTTACTCTGGCTGCCTACATACATCCTGTGAAATGAAAATTATTCTGAATAGACCAGGTACAATTGAGATAATGAAAGAAAAGAAGTGTAGCCACTAACCTCAATTGAAATTCTTGTATAAGAGGCTCTTGGTTTTGATTCTAAACATTAGGTTGGAGGCATTGCTTATGCATTTGTTCTTGATCCCTACCACTTACTTCCTGCATCCAGGGGGAAGCTGCTGTCATTGTCTTTTGCAGCAGATGCAGGAGTCACAGGTTTCACTTTGCTGGTGACTGTGGCAGTACTGGTTCAGAGCCAGAGCCCAGCAAACTGTGATGAACTTGACATTGAAGATTTGGTCTGACACACTCATGCTCCCTGTCTCCAGTGTCTCCCTAACAGTGCTCCACCATGCCAAGTCGTAGTTGGCTCAAGCTAGTTCTTTCTCATTTAAGGCTTCATTGGGTTTTTTGAGCTGTGTCAGCTTCAATTAATCAGAATGAAACTAGATATGCAGCACATTAAATGAGAAACTGACAGGAGTGTGTGATTTTTTTTTTTTTCCAGCCATGCTGTGCTTTCTATGGCATTCATGGCTAGAAGGGCTGTACTTGGACTGCTGAAGGGGTTATCCAGCCTATTGTCCTAGATTTTTTTTTTTTTTCCCTTGGGTTTAAAGAGCCCAGCTGAGTTTTTTAATTCTTATACTTTGCAGTGACATCCTACTTTCGTGCCTCTTTGGAGAGAAGATGCTGCTGGGGCTGGGCAGAGCTCCTCTCATGGGATGTGCACAGCAAGCTGCAGCTCAAGCTCCCTCGAATCCACCTCAAAAGTTATTCCATGCCTTCTCCTCTCTTGCAGAGGAGGCTGATGGTGGGTGCTTTAGGGACAGGGAGGAGCAGCCAGCAAGACCAGTCCCTGAGCCAGGATGTGTGGAGTGATGAAGACCTCAAATCCTCATCACCTGCCCCAGCCCTGGAGCTAATCGCTGGCTCACAGCTTTGACAGCAGAGGCCACAAAGGTGCTGATCAGCAGCCTGCAATCCTCAGGCAGTTTGTCCCACTCTCCCAGCCTTATTTATCCAAGAGACTCCTAACTGCCAGCTAAGGATTACCCTGCTCTCTCCTCTAGGCTGCTTGTACAAGCTTGTTGCCAGCCACTCTGCAGCCCCCTGGGTCACAACCTGCACAGCAGCACCATTTTCTCCCTGCAAAAGAGAGAGGGGCAATGAGAAGGAAAGAGTATTCTGCACCTTTAAGCCCAGCACATTTACTCCAGAGTATAAAATTAAGAGGGGAAGATGCTGACCTGAATATCCTATGCTGGGAAGGGATCAAGTTTTTGCCCCTCTCTGTATCTGGGACTTGTACTACATAGGTGGTGTTGAAGGACTGGGACAGGAATGTACCTACTCCACCACTTTCATTTATCCCCCAGCAGAAGTCCAAGCCTGCTGTCTGTAGACTTCTTTATAATTTTTTCTATTTGAATTAATATTTTTAAGTCCTGGGTGCATGTCATATTCAGCAGAGAGATCATCAGATTATTCTCTCCTGCCCTGAGATGTCTGCTTGTCCTGTCTGCCCATCCAGGGCAAGGACATGGGAACATTTTGACCTAAGGTGATGACATCGGTGTCAAAGTTCCCCTCAGTTTCTGTAGGGCATGCAGAGGATTTTAATCCTTGTTGTCATGTGGCTTGTGAAGTATCACACACATCTCTGACACTATGACAGCAGTAAATAAAACCAAGCAACACCCACTACTTGTTTGGGCTGTTGACATGTCAGGATGATGGTCTGTGTGTCTGAATAAGCTGAGCAGAAGGCTCAGGCAAAACCCTCTGGGAAGTCAAAATGAATTATAGGGCTTTTCCATCTCCTGCTCTGAGATTATTAGTCTTTTAGCAGCAGCAGTATTACATTGAGCAGCTCACACATTTCTAATTTTCCCTAGTCCAGCTTGTGAACTCCCTCAGGAAATAATAAAAAGAAAGATGAGACTAAATGGGCTCAGCTGAATATCCAGCACAGGAGGAAGCCCAGCACTTTAACCAGCTCCAGGATGTACATCTTGGAGAGCCACACAAACCACACACATTGGTGTCTTCCAGTACCTCCCTCTGCCACATGGTTAAATCTTGGCAGACTTTCTTCTCCCTTGCTTCCTTTTCTATAACAGAAAGGAAAATAAATAGCCTAGAGCTTTTTTCTAAGTGTTCAGGTAAATCCTTTCTCTGACTAATCAAACAGGTATTTTGTAGCCTTCGGTAATGCCCTTGGAACCATACTAATTCCTGGAATTAGAACTGATGTTGCACTGGTATCTTCAAGAAGTTTGCACTAGACTAGCTGTGGCTCTGCTGACGGCAGGAATTTTTCCCACTGCTGGAAAAGAAAATTGAAAATTCTCCATAAACCAGGCACAGCTAGAAACAACTCTGAATACAAATACTATGGGAATCCTGGTTTCTTGGAAGTCAAGGGAAACCTGTCATTAACTTCATTTGATACTATGACACAGCTGATAAGTTTTTTTCCAGATGATATTTTCAGATCTTTTATGAGGGATCCTCTTGCAGGAGAGGAGAAAGGGAGTGACAATGTAAACTCTCTGTCTGCATTTTTTGTTGTTTGCTATTGATAGGAGGATCAATAGTAATGAAAATAATGACTATTAGTGTTTGTGTCACTATTATTTGTCATCAGAAATACATACAGGTAACAACTTTGGGACCTTCTTTAGCATAGAAAATTACGTATCTTCCTGTATTTCATACACACGGTTTCAGTGCATGCAGCTAACCGGAAAAACATTTCTTCCAAAAAGACAAATAAAAGTAGGAAAAGAGTATGTGGAAGTTTTTCTGATGATTTACCTCATAATAAAACATTTCATTGCATTTGAACAAATAGAGTCATGCTTAAAGAAAAGAAGGAAGAAATTATCTCCTGCCAGCTATTTCCAGTAACCATAAAAGTCAGTAGCTTGATTCAACTGCCTTTCCTCAATAAGGCACCAAACCAGAGGGGGTCAAAGAATAAAAGGAGACATTAATTCAAGTGCTCATTCGTAATTTAACTGCCTGTGAAATGTTCCCTTTACCAAATGGAAATGAGGTTGCTTGGCCCATAAGCCATCCTTTCAGCGTCTTGCAGGGTTCACTTCAGAAGCCTTGATAAAAATATACAGAAAATACAATTTTCAAGTGTAGATGGAAATCCCCAATGTACTTTATCTGACAGCTACTGCATTACAAAACAGAATTACAATTTTAAAGCCTTGGGCACTGGCAGGCCTCTGATGTTGGCTATATAAAACCACACTGACAGACAGTCATTACCAAGGTTAATCTCTGAGAATTAGGACAAGGCAGTCAGTTTTAATATGTCAGAACCAGCTAGGAGCCCATCTGTATCTACTATGGTCCTTACTTTCTTAAATCCAGTTATATAAAAAGATTTTTAGTCGGAAGTTGTAGGTGGTTTTTCAATGAAGACACAATAAAGTAGCAATCATCTCTTATCATTAATTCAGTGTAGACCATCAAGGCATATTTGAATTAAAGACCATGTGAAAATAAGCATCCCTTAAACAATATTTATTTTATTGACTTCAGTAGGAAGGCAATTTCTTTTCTCATGTGTGGGGCTATTGCTTCTCCTATTTTTATTGACTTCAGTAGGAATGAGGAAAGGACTTAGAACCTTTAGCTGTGGGGGGATTCTGAGCAGAAAGACACCAGTGTGATTAGCAACAGACCTTGTTTCAGACTACTATGAGAAATGCTGAATGTAACTATCTTGTGAGCAGAAACGAAAATAAACAGACATTTTTATCAAAACCACATTGAGGGAAAACTTTACTAGATATGAATTCAACAGTTAAATCAACAAACCACCAAATAATTTGAAAAAGTTATGGAACAAGGAAACATTTGCAAAGGACAGGAAGTTTTGTAGGAGACATAAATGGCCCAGCTTACCCTTCTTTAACTATATTGAAGATTTTCTATGATGCCTTTCAGTAAGAGAAGGAATTGCTCTGTGTTATCGCTAATATGCCTGTGACTATACAGTTGATATTTGTATCTGCATCTATTCAAGCTGGTTTGTGCAAGTCATGCCACATGCACAGGGGGTGATAAATACATCCAACAGGAATGAACGCACTCAGCTGTCTGAGCAGCAGGGTGGGCTCTTGTGCACATGCAGGCACCTGGGATGTGGTGCTGGGAGGTGCAGAGACTCCAGATCTCCCTGTGTCTTGCAAAATTCCCCTGGGGCTTTCAGGACCATATTCATGGATACATCTCCCTGCCAAGGGCTGGCTCTGCCCCTGCCAAACCATGACACAGCAGAGCAGATAGACTGATTACTAATATATAGGTGGTAGATAAGGTTACTACTAGGAAACAAGTTTGAACTGTGCCTTGACACCTTTCTCAATCAAAATGCATCTGTAAGATACAAAGGTGAAGCAATAATTAAAAGCACAGTAATTACTGAAATGATAGGACAGTTATGTAAATGCTGGAGCAATGAGTGCTAGTAATTATGGAATTTGTACTTACTGGCATCATCCATAAATTCAAATTCACCTCCTAATTCGGCACTAGTCAGGTGGTATTGGTCAGGATCAGTCAGGGCGCTCAGCAGAATCAGCAAGACCACTGAATTTATAATCTACAGAGAGGAAAAAGGGAAAAGGATCCGTTTGTGAAAGTAATCCATGAAAAACCTTTGAAGCATAGAACCCATGAAGCATATACCCACCATGTTTCACACCAGCTATGACAGAGACTGTTTTCCAACAGTACAACTGTAGTGTTTAACTAACACTGCAATTGATTTCTCTAAGTTGGTGTAAACAGGACATATTTCTTCCCTAAGTGGCAGCATGAAAATGAAACCAAATGTACATCTTTTCATTCCCCCTCTATTCCACACCAGAAAAGTTACCGCTGCTCTTTCAGACTAAAAAACATGCCAGCACATCCACCAGTCATTTTGAGATTATTACAAATGGATGCTGTAATCAAGGACTATCAGCATGGCAGAACTAGAATTGGGGACAGACCCTGTAAAATTGCTAGATGACCAAAGAGGAGATTGATTACTGGAAAATGCTGTGTTTTAAGAGGCCATGAGTGAGGGTCTGGTTCAAGTGAGCTGCTACATGAGGCCTGGGGAGGGGGGTGGGAGGAGGTGGCAATGTGCGCCCTGTGTCTGATGCTCACATTCCCGTGTCATGTGGTACAGATGGACATTCACATCCACCAAGGCCTTGGCTATGAAATGCAGTAAGTGCATTAAATGCCAAGAATATCAAGTGATTCAGTAGAAGTCGATGGTCAAGTATCAGCTACGAATGAATCGGAGAGGTAGCAAAGAGCTGTATTTTAAAACAAATCTGAACAAAATGCTCATATCACTTTGAAATGAAGAGAGATAATTGCAGGAAAAAAGATTGCTCAGCATGAAATAATGCAGCCAGGCTAAAAGCTTATTCTACAGAACTAGGAAGATAACTGATGAAGAAGAAAATGGAAAGAAAAAAGCTGAAAACAGTATGCTTGGAAAAATGGATTTTATTGCTTTGGTTCTCACTTCAAAGTCATCCTAATCTGATCACAGGTTACTAACAGCAACAAGAAGGTGTAGAAACACAGGTTATTTCAAGACATAACAGGCTAGAGAATTCCTCAGGTAAGATAAATTCTTTTTGATAGGTAAATTCCATCAAGTCTAGCTGATACCAGATCTGTTAGCAATCTTTGAAAACTGCTGAGAACAGATTGAGTTCACAAGACAAGAAAAGAGCAAGCACAGTTTATGCACTTTCAAAGCAGGAAGGTCATGTGGTGAATTTCTAGACAGACTGTGAGATTTTAGAACAAAGTAAGAACAGATAATCAATCTCCATTAACACTTCAAATTTGTATGGTGACAAGTAACAATCACCATGGGCTTGTCAAGGACTAACTGTAAGTCATTTATTTTCCTTCTTTGACAGACTATGAAGCCCTATGGACAGGGCAGAAGCTGTAGATAACATCTCTGCATCTTAGCATACCTTTTCATATTATGAGATTCTCATAAATGAGCAAGGAAAACCTGGTTTGGTTGAATGTGCAGTAAGGGGAAAGCACTGACAGCTGGGTAACTGTACTGAAAGAACAGCTGTCATGGATTTAAGGATTCACAGCCAGCACAGAAGATAGATTGATTAGGGTTTTCCAGTATTGTTGAGAGATTTGTTATTTCAAGTCAATTGTAACTTCTACCTTTCTCTGATTTGCAGACAATGCCAAGTTGTAAACACTTCGGGAGACAATAAAATTATTTTCACCAACTAGAGCAGAATTCAGACAACAGAGCACAATTCAGCACCGAAAAGCATAGAGAAATGCATTTGTGAGGAACTTCAGAAGAATGTGAGGCAAAAAACCTAAGTGACAACTGCTAAGGGAGTCTGGGTGTTACAGTGAATTAACTGACCACGACTCAGTGGAATCCCCTAAGCTCATCTTTGTGGCTGCATGTTGGTGGGCACTGCTGCAGAAGCCTGGCTGTTAGATGCATAAACTATCCTCCCACTTGCCCTCCATGGGCCTCTGCAGAAAGGATTCAAACTCCTTCTAAAATGGACAGGGAAAAATCTTGGAGAAGATCCTGCATCAGAACCAAGGGTAGTCAGACATCTGGAATGTAGGGCAGATAAGAGAAAAAACTGGTGTTGCTTAGCAAGGAAAAGGTAGGAGCAGGTGCTCTCAGTCTTTATGAGCAGAAAGGCTGGGGGAGGGAAGAACAAGGCAACAGACCTTCCTCCAGATTCACTGGATAAACAGATCTGAATTATAGCAAGAGAAAATTTAAGTTAGACAGCATGGTGAACAATAAAAAAAGAAGCAGATAGAGATGGTCTGAAGGGGGTTAGAGATTGCCATTACTGCATTTTTACATAGAATAGTTAAATAGCCTTGTGTTGGGAATGCTGTAGCATGATCTTGTCTTGTTTTGCTCTTGGTTTTAAAGACATCAGATGACTATCAAAATTCAAAGTTACATTCCATAAATCTTACTGAGTCTTAACATTATGTATAACTCCACACTGCAACCTAGTTCTTGTTTTATACTCCTTTGTAGAAAGCTAGAAGACATAACCTAGTATTAAATATGTTACCTAAGAAGAGCACTCACAATATCCAAGCAACTAGAAACCAAAAATGCATAGTGTTGCTACTTTAAAGATCTATTTTTTGAGTACAGATATAGCCATGAAAATTCATAAAATACTGACCTACACACTCTACTTTCTCCTTATGGATATTTCCTGATTCAGATAATGTGATTGTCAGCATTGCCTTAAATTCTGTATAAGACATAGATTGTGTTTGCCTGATCTGAAGTCTGCTGCAGTCAGTAGGAATCTCTCTAATGCTCTTTAGTTTATTACTTTTCTATCAGTTTGTTCTCTTGGGATCCTCATAATCATTTGAGCACTTTCCAGCTGTGCAGTCAGCAGTGCAAGTGAAATACACCATGTGTTTGCTCCCCCTTTCTCCTAGAAATGCACGCACAGTTGGGTGCACTGCGTTCATTAGGGTTTTTCTTTTGTTTTGAAAGCGATGTGACTATTGAATTTTGAAAAAAAAAAAAAAAAAAAGCTTTAAGCCATAAATTCAGTGTGTCTAAAAAGTTACAATGTAATATTTTCCAAGGACACACAATCAAGGACAAGAGCATAAAAAATTATTCCCTGTTGGTATATGCAGTTGGTATGAGAGTTGAAATACCCATTTTAGGAAAAGCAAAAGCTATTCCTGTGCTCTTTTGATAGGGCCAAAATTTCCTTCAAGATGTTTTACATTTCTTCAGCAACAAATAGTGTAATAACCAATTAGCAATGCTTAGAAAGCATTTTAATTATGCAAAGTTCAGGAAGCCGCTAAACCCTATAACTTCCCAGTGAGATTCAATGTCCTCCTTTTATGGATGGAGAAACTGAAACATGTTCACAGCCATACAGCAGTGAGGTTGTAGCAGGATGCTCTCCCTGGAATGGGGTAAAATAACTTGATCAGTGTCCTATTTGCAAAGCTATCAGTGGTAAATGAAGAAGGGGGATTCATGCTGCCTTTGCTGTTGAACAATGTTGAAGCCAAGTCTGACTCAATCCTGAAGTTAAACATTCTGATAGCGAGATGAAAATGTGGTAGACCTGGTAAAATATGTGGATAAAGGAACAAACAAGTGACACTGCTGATAGTTCATCTAAAGCTGCTGAGCTGACACAACTGGCCTGGAGACCTACTGGCTGACAGTCAAACACCCAGCCCCAAACTTGAACCGCATCATGTTCCACCATATTTCTTCTTGGAGTGCATGGGTGGAGACTTCTCCCTTGAGTGGGGCTGCCCTTAAACGTTACATTTTTCAAGGCTGAGTGAAAGAAACTGGCCCATGGTCATTGATATGCGTGAGTAAAATCAATCTGTTATTAATAATTAATTATCAATTAATAAGGTTTTTTGCTAGCTTTAATACAATTGCTTCAATATTCATGGTCTACTTCATGAATACTTCATGGTCTACTATAATATAGCTCCTATACTGTGTAGTAAATAATTCTGATTAAGATAGTTTTGTATAATAATAATAATAAATATATTTATTTAAATATATCTGGTTTGCTGTAGTTTATCCTGTGGGACAAAGTTGTATAAAGGTTCAATTATATCTATATAATCCTTTAGACATAAACCGCTGACAAAGTCTGGGATTAAGACTGGATCCAGCCATACCCAGACTCTTCTACAAGGAGTTTAAAAACCAAGGGGATCCTTTCTACACCTTGTGACTCAACAGGAGGGCTTCTTTAATAAACTGTATCCGAAGTTCCCACTCTGCCCATAACAGGTGTTGAATAAGAATAAATCGCAAGACTTTGCACTATAAAGTCAGAACTGTGATCAGGGGGTCCTACGGCTGATTGCAGCCCCAGTGCTGGCCGGGGTGCAGGAGAGGAGCTCCAGAGACACTACCAGGCCTTATTTGACCTGCACAGCCCTAGTCTGGGCTTCTCCACACCCCTGCCCAAGGCCCAGGACCCCATCCAGGTCAGCCTGGGGTCATCCCAGTGGTAGAAGAGGTCAGCCTCCAGCCAGGCTTCCTGGGTGGACCCTGTAAAGGCATGTTGCAGCTTGTCTCCAGTCGTGTCCCTGGTCCCAGCCCTCTTTGCTTTTGGTTGGACTCCCTGGTTTATCACCTGCCCTGGTGAACCCCATGATCAGCCCCAGTTCTGGTTCTGGGCTCAGTCCCTGCTTGAACAACACACTGGACAAAGATCCAACAGAAAGTCCTAAAAAATGCCCAACTGTTCTCTTATTCTGATATGGAAGTAAAATAATTATTTTTTAAAAATCTTAAACTCTTACTTCTCTGGCAGGCAGATGGAACTACATCCACTTTCTAATCAATGAAGGGGAGGAAAATAGCTGCTTTATAGAGACCACAGAACGTATGGAGCCAAGGGGAAAGAAGAAACATTATGGAAGAGACACCCAGATACTGGAGCAGTAACTGGAGTTCCTGCTGTGGGCTTACAAAACGTAATTTCAGATTTGAGTAGAAGATACTTTGAACAGCAACAGCTGCGTGATGAGGAAGGTGCATGCAGGCACGAGCAAGACAGGCAGTAGGTGATGAGACTGGGACTGGCACCACCAGCCATTGATGCTGCTTCCACCTGCACCATGATAAAGAACCAGCAGCTTAAGCACAGCATGAGGCAGTCCTGCTAGAGAGAATGTCCAGTGTTTAGGATGCAAGGACACAACCTCATGTCTTCGACAGGCAGCATCCAGCAATTAAAAACTATATAATTAAATTTCATACTTCTACTGTCAATAAGTCACCTTTTTTCCATGTCATTTGTCACAAAGGTCAGCAGTGAACTGTGGTGACCCATGGGAAAAAAAATGCAGGGGAGAGGTGTCAGAAACCACTGCAGCAACAGGTGATCAGAAAACAAATATCACTATAATTTCAGGCCTTTTGTAGAAGTCAGCTGTATGGTATCTATCCCAGCTTATCTAAAATCAAATTAGTTCCAGTAGCTCCTAACACTGATCTAGTGATGATCTCTGACTCAAGCAGACAGAGAAATTCTTTCGCCAGCAACTTACATAAATGTCTGTAAACATGGAAAGAATGGCCAGGAGTTACAATGGCTCTCAGCCAAGAGTCAAAATAAAACAGCTTTAGTAAAAGAGTTTTAAAGGGGAAATATACTCACTTTAAATCAATACACTGCATCAAAAATACAGTGATGTTTCTATTGAAGTCTACAGGGTCCCTTCTACAAATATTCTACTACAGTTGTCCCAAGACTTTCTAATGCAGTGAAGAGAGATAACTGTATTTACACGAAAAAAGAAGAGCCCCCCCGTTTAGTTCTATTGAGGGTTCAATTTATAACTGAATCCATGCATGTAGCAGTCTGAGTGTTATGGGTGGTGAAAGATGTTCCTACAGTTTTAATTCTGTGACTGTTTTCAGCCTCACTGAACTCAAGAGAGATCCACTTAAGCACCCTCCTTAAATCTCAGCATTGGAGGAGAACTAACTCCCTGCCCCTTTTTACAGTTCCAGAGCTGGTTTCATGACACACTGAAGCCCAGTCATATGTAGAAACTGGCACACAGAGTTCTGGCATATATTTAATATCTCACAAAACTGGCATTGTTTAGTTTGTTGTCCTCTACAGAGATATTAAAGAAGCAAATTGCCAAGGACATTAATTTTAGTAGTAAGAAATCCTAAACATATTTAGTAAAGCTTAAGAAAATCTCAAGCAGAACCCACATACCATCTCCTGTCTCCAAAAAACTCAAGGCAATATTATGAGTCTAGGTACCTGTTCTCTACAGAAATGATAGAAACTAAACATCAGTCAAACTACTTTTGCTCCTTGAAACTAAACAGAAGAGCATTTTCTAGCACTTGGCTATTTGAAGTCAGTATCACTATCAGAAAAAGTAAGAATGAATGGAAAATGTCTAAGTATCTCAATGTCTAATTCTCCCTATCTACCCTCCCCTTCTCACTAGACACGCTCTTTGCATATTTTCTTCATTTTTTCTTTAGGCATAGAAGATATTAATAAAAGCAAGAACAGTTTTGTTCATCAAAAGGACAAAAGAACTCTACAAAGCAAAAACATCAGGTTCAGTATAACTAGCTCACTCTCTGGGGTGCCTTTCCCAAACTTCTCTGTTAGTGTAGATAATGAATTAAGGCCCATATAGGAAGATTTTTCTATCTGTTCTCTGTCTCCCCTGTTAGACAAAGTCTTGTGTTTGTTAGTGTTCATTGGGGGCTTTTTCTGAACTCTGACTGAAGAAGAAACAAGGAGGCAATTTTATCAATAAAGGTTTTAAACTGAGTGCTGTGAAGAGCAGGCAAATAGCACATAAAGAAAGAAGATGTCCTTTCTGCATTCCCAAGTTTCTTGACAAGTCTCACAGCAGTGATTCAATCTCTTTCCCTCTCAGGACACAGGAGCTACATCTGAGAACACCATAGCCACTGGCTTGAACTCTAGGAGTGGAGGAGCAGGAGAACCCTGGCTATCAGAGTAGACACCTCTCTCTTTTTTCTGCCTCATGCTAATGAAAATGTTTCAACTTTCCAGTGCTCAGGGACAAGCTGCAGATGTGTTAGTGATGCACAACTTAATGAGTGGTCCAAGTTAGAAACCCAGATACACTCATCCAACAGAACAAAACAGTCTGAAGGGAAACAGAAAGACGGACACCTGAACTTGGGTTAAAATCCTTCACTCCTTTGACCAGTAAAACTCATTATCAGGCATTATTATTAATGCCAAAAGGTTCAAGGAATTCAGAAAAGGATGAGCTATTTATTAAGGAAATGCAAGTGTTTAGTCATATCACAAAAGATCTTAAAAACAAAATACAAGCCTTTCTGCTACAGGCGACTGCCCAACCTTAATATTACAGGAGAATAAAAGAAAATGTCCTTGAACAAGTTGTTCTCTTTCCCTGTGTGGTTTCTCAAAGTATGGTTCTGGCTGCTATCCGAAATACTGCACTGGAATAGGGAGAGCATTAGTCAGGTCAGAAGTAGCAATTAGGTTTTCATATTCTTTAATTTGGAGAAGATAGGGTAGAGTCTGCAATTCTTGACATTATTTTTCCATACTACTTATGAGAAGGCAAAGAATCATCCAGGCAGGCTCAGACTAGCACATTACAAAGTCCATATTATAGAGAGTGTGTAATAGAAAGCTGCACAAAACATTTCAATCACTTTATATAGAATTTCAGCTTTGATTGCTATGACACTAAACACTGAACTTTAAAGACTATGCTAATTAAATTGACATAGGAAGTACAGAATAATTTATCAGCATCCTTCTATACAAATTACTCAACTACTGCCTACTGCCAGCCTTTTAACAGCCTTAAAACCCAAACCACAAGAGGTCTGTTATTACTGAAATATGGTAAGGTTAAATCTGTTTTAAAAAATAGATGGACAGATCGTGGAATATGCACATGAGAGGTTTCTGCCTTCCTAGAGATAGAGTTTCATTTGTTATATACTTGTGAGAGACTGAAATGTTATCATTTGTGGCTTACATATTTTTATGAAGGACTTTTTGCCATGATGGTAAAACCGTATAAAGAAGCTGCAACCACCAAAGCCCTCCCCTCCCTGAAGACACCTCCTGATGGGAACTTGGGACCATGAGTTAAGCTGCCTAAGGGAACTTGAGATAGATAAAGGTGACACTATTGTTGAATCATCTCAGGTCTAGGGAGAAGGAAACAAGGCTAAGGGAGAAAAAAGTAACCCCAGAAAGCCAAACCAAGTAGCTGTCCTGAAAATCAGCTCTGGCTGGTTTGAGGTTTGAGGTGGGGGAGGCCACAGGTTTGCACAGACTCTTCCCCAACCAAGGAGGGAGGAGGAGAGTTTTGGGTGTGTTGCACAACCTCAGGTCAGAGACACTGAACACCCATCCTCCCTTACACAAAGGGCTCAATTGTAAAATCCCCCTCCCCAGGAAGGCCATATCCACGGGACATTCACATGAGAGGCAGCTGAGGGGGTGTCAAAGACCCCCCCAAAGTGCTCCCCAGACCCATTGCTGAGGCCTTGCACCCGAGCACTGCAGGCGATGCAAAGCGATGCAACTGCTCCAGAGCCTGTTGCAAGGGAGGGTGTCAAACTTGTTCCCCGCAGGGGAGGCCCCTGGGCATTCCCACCTGGCCTGAGTGCGTATTAATCCATTGAACTCCGTTTTGCAGGACCCTTACCACCAAGACCAGAAGAATAGGACCAACGGGATGCCATCAGGATCCACGGGAGTGGTGATATTTTCTACTTAATCTGCCTCTCTGTCACTCTCTTCTCCTCCCCCCTCCTTTTTCTGTTTCTTTCTCTCTCTTTCTACCTCCCATTTGCTGTTAAATAAAATCCATACTACTGACTTTGGCACATGGTCTTGCTTGCCCCTTAATTTGGGCAGAGGCATCTTTCATAATTTTAATAACTGGATCGTAGCATTATTTAGTCTTATCTCTTTCCTGGTCTAAGGAATTAAGCTATTTGTATACAAATTTAGCAGTGGAATCTTTGTTACTTTCCCATTGTATTTAAAGAAAGATTAACCTGTACCTAAGGAAAGTCCTGAAAATGATGGCTGAAGTCTTCTCCCCAGCAAGACCTCTAGGGAAATACTTATGAGGAAATATAATCACATATACAATTATATCATTGCAATATCAACTCACAATTTCATCTAAAGGTCATCTTGGTTCAAGATGCAGTGGAGAACTAGAAAAGAATTGGTATGCAATAAAACCTTATTATAAAAAGGGTTGTTCAGCTGGGATGTTTGCTTTCTGCATTTCTCCTTGACTTCCAAAAATGCACGTTTGAGCCTTGCAGGTGACTGTGAAAGCTTGAGGCAGACCTGCTGAAGTGTGACTGTGATGTGAGTCGTGGCGGCTCCCACAGATCCAGATTTTGTGTGGCCTTGTGACACAGGATGGGCCAGGCAACATCGCTGTAGCTGTTTCCCTGGGCTGGACTGTCCAGGAATTCACTGGCCCTGGCCAGCACACTGTGTGTCCTACACCCAGAGCAGCCACAGCGCTGCCTGTGCTCAGGGTCCCCTCCAGCCTCTCTGGACGTGCCACTGCACTGCTGAGAGGACTGTGCTCTGCTTTGGAGAGCAAGCCACATACAAAAACTTCACCAAAAACACAACCTAACAAAAAACAACACCAAAACACACCAAATCATTGATCCATTATTCTCATGTAGCCACCACAGGCAATATGCACAGAAGCTATATAAGTGACTGCACCCTTGAAGCACTCTGCAACCCAAGGCAGGGATTTAGTTGCGCAAGGAAAAAGTGGAAGGATGGTACAGTACAGATAATTACTGAAATAGTAAAGAACACTATCACATGCATCCTGTCTGTCTGGCCACAGCTGTTTCACTGTTGGGAAATGCATCTCTCCAAGGTGAACATCTCCCACAAACCTGTGTTTCTGCCAAAAGCATTTGTCCTGTCTGTTTTAAGCAGCTTAATATATCTCTGGACAGAAGAAGACCTTGCTCAGCACATGCCAGCAACAAAATGTGAGGTTACTGTGAAAAACAGTCTCAGCAGCACTCTCGAAACCCCTTTCCAGGCTGAAAATCCAGGATGAGAATAGTTAGAGCTGGCTGCAGACACCTGAAAAAGAGCTGACCCACAGGAGGTCCAGGAACAGTGCCCTAGGCTCGAGTCCACATTAATTCTCCAGTGATGCCTCTCTAGCAATTCACCTCACATTGACCGGGAGCACTCTCTCACACCCTCAGACACAAGCGTGGGGTTTTGCTTCTTATTCTGCTGTTTGGAGACTTGGGACTTTAAACCTCCAGCCCTGCTGGAGAACAGCACAGAAACTGCCCTGCACATTTTCAAGCCTTGGCCATTTTAAACTTCCAGAGTTTACAGTCAAAGCACAAGCCTCACAATAAAACAAGAGAAAAAGAAAGCAATCAAGGAAATTAATTCCTGGCTATTTTGCAACATCCGTTCCATATGTCCAAGAATATATAAGACTAATTGCATTTTCACTGACGTCAGTCTAATCAACGATCAGTTTAGGAAGCTTAACGTGTTCTCCTCTGGCTCACTAGGAGATACACATTAACCTTCAACAGAAGTTCCAAACACATTTTACTTGATTAATGTATCACCTCCTCTCCTTTCTATAAATATATTCGTGATTTTTTTGTATAAAAACCCAAATGCAATTAAGCATACTGAACTCTTAATGGGATTCTTTCCTTCAACAAGCATTTATGTAAACTTTGCTCCTCTTACAGCCAACCATCTGTTTTCTTACTGGACGGAATTTATTATCCAGTTGAAGGCCTTAAGAAGAAAAAAAAGGGTATTTTACAAAGGTTTGCAGTTTCTGAGCTGATAACTGTATTGATTACATGAGACAACTGTGTCATTATCAAGAAAACTGATGCAGATTATCAGCTGTCATTGCAATGATTACATACTCTATGAAATATCCTACCAAGGTATTTGGGGATGTAAGAAAAACTGCGTGTGTTAGGGGATTAGAGCTTAAAGACATTCTCATAAATCCCTGTGTTGTCACAGACTAACATCAGTAAGTGCAAGGGCTGCCCAAAAGACATTTTCAAGAAATTTTATCCCTCCAATGACCTAAAAGGTTTTTGAAAGAAAAAACGTTTTTAATAAATGTTTTCATGTCTTACTGATGCATGACAGAGTCTCGGACAGACTAATAAAATGCTGCTTCTACTTCTCTCTGCAGCACAGTAAACACAAATCTGACTATTTTCACCTAGAACAGAAAGCACAAGTAACTCGGGATATGGCGTACCAATGAATCCATCCTTTCTTCAGATAACCTTTTTGGGCCTGTTCAGGGATGGATTCTGTCACACACAGGTGAGTGATTAGGCTCTTTGCAAGTTATCTTATTGATTGTGCCATTTAAATTCCTCCCATATTTTGCAATTCAACTGAAGAGCGCCTGAAGCATGGAGAGAAATGATGGGATAAGGTCCTGCAGTGCAGAAACCAACCTGGGCTTGTGCATAGCAGGGAAGAGTTCTTTAAGTAGAATTCTCCTGATGCCATTCTTGCAGATAATAACTGTTAGAAGTTACAATCAGAAAGTGGTCACTGAGAAGGTCCTTCAGCTAAGATCATTTTGTTCATACTAATGATCATTAATGGTCTTTATGATATGAGGGACATTTATGTATATGAAAATTCAGAGTTTTAAAACAGATTACTTAGCGATTTTGTAGAGGTAGATCTGTAGAAATAAAGAAACGAGTTCTACCAGAGCACATAGGAATTTAGTTACTAAGCTGGTTGCTACGTAGAAATCATAGGGATAAGATATATGTTGGTGAAACTCAGCCAAGCAAGACCATGGTATTGTAAAAAACTGACAAAGCAGAACTTGTGGTTTTTTAAGCCAGCAAGAACCAGGCTCCTGGTTTTGGCCAGGACAAACTGACCTGGGAATCAGTCAAATCCCTACTGTGCCTGCCCAGAAGTAGGGGTCAAATAGCGAACACCTGGAGGAAGACTTCTTACTTTATCAGAAGACCCCTGCCCATGACGATCAGAGAGGGCTGCACAGAAGGATTTTCTAGCTCATTTTAAAGTGAGGCTAGGTGGGGCTAGGTAATGAATATGTAAAGACATGTTGTGAAATTTCATGCATATATAGTATTTCAGGAGATAAATAGCTGAAGGACAATCACCTGTGGAGGAGTGATCCCCCAGCGACCAGTGCTGAACAAACACACCTACTTTACAACTATCAGCAGCTGCAGAGTCTTTTACTGCGCATCATTTATTCTTTGCTATGACATACCTGAACTGCATACACGTGCTTTCAGTTTGTTAAGAACATACCACAAAGGGCCTGAGCAGGTACTTGTGTGCAGAAATAGTAATTTTTCCCCCTAGTCTTGAAGATCATGAAATGGATGTGATCCAGTCCAAGACCATATACCCTGAACCTCCTCTGACTCCAGTCTCAGATGAATATTCAACATATACATCCATCATCAGCATTTAAAAGTAAGATTCATATTCTCCTTTTTTCATAATGAATTCCACGTTTTCTCTCCACTCTCAATAGCAAGCATGTGCATAAGAAGAGTCTAATGAGTTACTTGGGAATGTTACTGCTTTTTTTCCACAATCTTGTCTTTCACCTTATGAAGTACAGACAGTAGAAAAACTAATGATCATTTTATAGACATGGCACTTGGGACATAAATATTTAATCAATTCAGCCATTTCTATTAGAAGAATTGGGAATCTCAAATAATTTCACATTATGACACCTTCACTTTTTAGTGGAGAAATTTCATGTACTGCTGACACTACATCTCCTACCAAGGAATGGGAATTAGGAACGTCATTGGTACCACCCAGCTCTTTCCCCTGGATATACAGCCCGAGTCTTGGCCATAGACGGGCAAACACCTGGTGAATCCACAGCAGGCCCTGTTCTGCAAAAATTCTTTCTCCAGCATCACCAGTACTGGACTGTCACTGGAGGTGGTAAAGGTGGTGTTGCAGGATAATCCGACCCAGCCCCCAGCTGTATCACACTGGCACAACATGGGAAGCAACATCCTTGGATGATATGAAGGAAATGAGCCTTCAGTGAGCTGGCTACTATGACCCTTCATACAGACATAAAGTTGAAAATCCTTTCTTTTTAGTGCACTTTATTCCATATAAAAACAAAGCAAGCTAATTTTCTAAGTAAAACACGAGTCCTCGTATTTGTATTCATGAACGTTCCCACAACCTGACACTGAGATAACACATCAGGCTTTCTAATTGTGAAATTTTGCTCTTTTCAAAACTTCCTTTTCAGTTCCTTTTTTCAGTTTTCAAAACCTCCTGATTCTCACAGGTTTGAAAATAATCAAGAACTTCTTCTTAGAGTTTATTAATTTTCCCCTAAAAGAGCCTTTACACCCTGCTTAAGAGACCCTCAGTTACAACTGTTTGCTGATCTGAGTAGTCTCAGACAGCATAAAGGTTGCAGGAGTGCAGATGGAGCAGCTTGGAAGGATCCAGTGCAAGGGTATTTTGTTTACACGAGCAGTCACTGTTGATCTCTACCCCTTGCCAAGTAAGCCAAGATTACTGAATCTTCTAACTGGTATTTAAGCACATTGCCATACATGCTGTTTTGCATGAGGCTTGCATTTGCACCAGGGCACAAATATGGCCTAGTCACAAAATATATATTTTTAATTCTCCTTTTGACATCAGATCAAGGGCACTCTACTGATCTTGTCAGGGTGTTCAACCTTAAATCAGCGAGACCATAGCATGTTGTGCTTTTCTTTTGCTTTACAATAATATAAGTCTACTACCAATACACTTTTTCATCACTAGGATTCTATTCTTTTATTTAAAGAAAGTGACTGGGACAGAGATAGATATTAGACATGCTTTTAACAGTATATTCAGAAAAATCCAGAACTGAAATGTCATGACTAGCAATTCATGCTGAGCTTTCCACAAATAGCAGCTCAAGCATTTAACCTGGCTAAAAATTTCAGCTTGCTCTATTTGTGTTCTTACCGCACATCCTTCGGTGAGAGAGACAACTCGATAACTTGTGGTTATAAAAGGTTCTCAGCCTTCCATCAGTTTTTATTTTTAGCCCTTCACTGTCAGGACCTCAGGGAGCGCAGAGGGAGGGCAGTGGCTCCCCAAGCCTGGCAGCAGCTCCTGGGGTTCCCGAGAGACTGTGGGACCATGGGGAGGAGCAGCCTGTGCCCAGGGCACCGCTGCTAACAAGAGGCACTGGGTACACAGAGCTCAAAAATGAAGCCTCCTTCTTTTATTCTTAATTTTTTTTTAACGGATACCTTACAATTTCATCTTCTCCCCACCAAAGTCAATCAGAAATAATCAGAATTCCTGTTATCCCAGATCGTGTCAATAGATCCTCAGGGTGTGCAGAAATCCCACTGCCAGGAGAGTGGAAAATCGTTCCATGACACTGTCAGCATATCAGATGCTGTTCCCTCTTTGTGTTTTAGACAAGGAACGTGGAGTCCATTTCCTCAGGAAGAAGACATGCTGTGTTTATAAATGCTGTCACTGACAGGGGTGTTGTTATTCTGACTCACCAGCATTGACTGGGTCACTTGGAAACAGAAATGCCAGTTTTCCCCTGGACTCCAGCACCCGCTGGAGATCAGAACTTAAGTTGGCTCATTTCAGCATTGTCACTGCCCTGAACAGCATAGTGACAAAATTAAGCTGTTGGAAGTGACTTTGGTTTGTTTTTTTTATTTTTATACAACACTTGAAAGATTTTGTGCCCCAAAATGTTACTGCATTACTACTGTAACCTCTGATTTCATGTCATAATACAGAGAAGTGTACAGTCCATCTCAGATAAAAACCCAAAAATTAATAACCAGCCAAACCAAACTGGTCCTCAGGTTTGAAATAAACATTACCCCCAGCCAGTCATATTACTGACATTTTAATCCGCAGCATAATGTTTGCACTTAACATTGCAGCACCCCCTGTTAAGCTTTACGCCCCAAGGCAGCACACGAAGTTCCTAAAGGGTGGGCTATTCTGCATTAGATATTCTTTTCAGGAAATTTCCCCTGGCTACTCCAACCTTTACAAGATACTTTTTACACTGAAGTACCTCAGTGTTCAGTGACAGTATGTATATTGCATTATTATGCTACATTGCAATATCATGCAGTGGTGTGTTATATTACTCTAGATGTAGTACCAATGGCTCTACCAGGAAGAAACTACTGAAACACAAGAGAAACATTAATATTCTGAGATCCATTGTGTTCTAAAATAGAGTAAAGTTAAATATTTATTTCCCAGCTATTGATATGTTATGAGACCATTGTAAGTGTCTGCGGCTGCTGTGCCTGTGTTGGAAAAGCACACTCTTCCTGCCCCTTAATTTTGTGGGAAAACTCCCTCAACAGCAGCACTGATGACTCCACGTGCACTTGGCTTCCCACTCTTCCCACTATTTGTAGGATTCCAAACACCCAGTTAAAACGTTAAAACTAAAGAAGCCCCCAGCTCCTTGATGGGGGGGATAGAAATGTTGAGACACAGCCCGGATGCTGTGCCAGCACTGCTCCGCAGCAGCCACAACACTAGTTTGTTATCAACACCTCTCCAACTCCCAACCCACAGCATGGCACTAGGAGGGTTGCTATGGGATGATAAATTCCATCTCAGCTGCTATTTTTCCCCATTTACTCAGACATTAAATTCTGCCTCCTGAAATTAGACTAACTCAAAACTGGTTTAACGTGTGAAAATGTTGTGTTAAAAGTCTGCCAAAACTTTTAAGCTACTGCTTTTTCCTCCTTCAGATGTCTCTACTACTGAATGATTGTATTCATGGTCATAGATTTCACAAAACCTACACTTCACAGGTAGTGAAAAATGAAAAAGCAACAAGAAAACTATTCATTCTCTAGGTTGATGTTTTTCCTCAAGTAATTTCCTGTAAAGAATAATGGCAAAGAGTATATAGAATACATGTTGGTGTTGCAAAAAATTAGAGAGCGTTTTTGAACTTTGGAGTAATGCTCATAGGTCATGTGTGGTTTGGAGTAACGCAATCACCCAAAATGCATGCAGAGAAAAAAAATGCCACCAGGACATTTATTTTTATGTTAACCCCCAACAGCACACGGTAACCAAACCATAACCGTTCTTCTGAGCCAAAAAAATCCACTTGTATATGACTTTGCCAACCAGATCTTTCAACCAGGGCCATTCCTTCAAGGAGCTACTCCTTCCTTACTTATGGTTTCCTAACATAATAAGCGATCAAAAAGGTTTAGCATTTATTATCTACATGCATCTAAGTATCTATTCTTAATGATTAAATTTAAAATTCAAATACTTGCAATAGGGAAGAAAGCACAGAAAGAAATGTGTACCCATATCAGTTTGACGTAATTTAGAAATCCACCCTGAAAAAGTTATGAAAGCAAAAGAAGCAGGAGGTGTAAACTAGGAAATACTTGCTCATAAGAAAGGAAATTTAAAACCAGATTTTGCAGTAATATACTATGTGAAACTGGCCCACTGGTATTTAAATGTTTTTAACAAATTAGGTAACAGATATATAACAGTTTATAACAGATTAGTCTAAAAAGCTATCAGGCTTTTCTTTGTATCCAAGCCCAGGTGATGCACTTCTCTCTTCCTCAAATAACTTTAGGTCCACTAACAGCTAAAATACTCCTATCCCTGTCTCTGTAGAGCCAACATGAAAAGGCTTCATTCAGCTGAAAGCAGAAAGAAATAATAAGCACCCTAGAAGAAATGTTCAAAAGCTTTCAGGTCATATTACAACTTAGCAAAACTTAACTGCAGCCAGGCAAAGAGAGGCATCTTTTACAATACTGTCAGTATTGTAGATACTGCAGGCTGTGGATGTTGCCACTAACCATATTTTATTAAACCAGTAGCAAGAAATGGTTCAACTAATGCACAATTTTCTCCGTGTTAAAATACATATTTTACAGGACACAGAACATTTTATACGATTTCTAGGACATAAATGTCAACCTAGCTTTTTTATTACACTGGTTGAATTTATTTAATGAGCTGCCCTTCAGTGGAGGCTAGCCCTGCATTTTTCACTTGCTTCTGCAGGGAATTTCAGTAGTTAGCAAATAAGCCCGGGTCTAATCTGCTTCCGTCTGCAACCATTTGAAAAATGATGCTTGGCAAACAGCTCTGCACAGCCTTGCCATCAGACAGAGACTGATTCCTCACACCAAGAGACTGAGCAGGCTGAGAAGTGCATCTACGTTACCTACAGCAAACAATAGTTCTTTTTATTCCGAAAACTCTGCGACTATGGCCGGACCAGCTCTGGGAAAACTGCTTTTCCCACATTGCAAAGGATGGAGGAACAATTGTCAGAGAGGAACTGAGGGCTTAAGGTGGCTCCTCCTCACCGAGTCTTTCCCCAAGGCAAATAGCTGGGCGTCAAAGAGCCTTTGGTTACTGATGGTAACCCAGGGTGCCTCCAGGGTAAATTCCTCATTCATGTCCCATAATCCTGGAAGAGGAAAGATATCTTTCTAGTACCTGCGAATAGCTGCCTGGAAGGTTTCAGCTCCCTATCAGGCAGAGTAAAATACTGCCAAACGATTACCTGCCACACAGGGAACAGCAGCAACAAGAACGCCCGACTGCTTTATGAAGCAGCGACTAAAGATGATAAAACATGATTTTCTGCGCGGTGTGTCCAGGGCCCGGGCAGCCTTGCTGCAGCGAGTGCACCGGCGGGGCCCGTGTGCTGCCGCCAGCCCCAGCCTGAGACCACCCCGAAGTTTGGGGGAAAACCTTCACTCCACGGGTCTTCACTCATCATATTTTCAACCCCCACACAGCCTTTCGGTTGAGACCCTGTCGAGCCTGCCCGTTGACAGTATCTGCTGCCCCGCTGCCCTGACCCCCGCACACGCACACGCTTCGTGCCCCAGTTTCGGAGAGCCCGTGCCCGCCGGGATGAGCGGCGCGGAGAGAGGCGCTGCCTGCGCATTACGCTGCTCTCACACCGCGACTCCCCGTGAAACCCGCCTGGGCAGACCGAGCCGCTGAGATCGGCATCCCCATCCACGGAGCCCTCAGACTGCCCCTGCAGCCGGTACCGAGCGCCCGGACCGAGGGGCTCACTTACCAGGTACCAGACGCCGAGGATGATGGTGCCGGTGCGGACATGGCAGCAGAGGCAGCAGCTGTTGGAGTAGAAGCGTGCCCAGGGCGAGCTCAGCATCTCCGCGGCTCCTCCGTGCTCCGCCGCTCCGCGCTCTGTCCGCACCGTTCCGCGGGGCGGGGCCGGGCTGGGGCCGCCCCTCCGGCGGGCGGGGCCGAGAGGACGATCCGACCCGGCCCAGGGGGAGCTCTGCGGGCCAATGTAGCCGTAGCGGTAGCCCAGAGTGGGCGGGCCGAGGGGCTCGGAGTGCAGGTTCCTCGGGCTGGCAGGCCGGCCTCAGCGCTGCCGGCCCAGGGCCCTGCGCCGGGGGATGCTCCCCGCCCGCTGGCTGCGCCTGCAGTGAGCCCCTTGAGGGCGAACCGGCCCGCCGCTGCCTTGGCAAAGCTGGTAGTTAGTCTCGCAATTCTTGCGCGGCAAAACAGCAGAAATAACCTTCATTTCTCTATAAGGAAAGATAATATTGGAGGAGATCATGGAATGTTTTGAATTCACCCCAAATTCCGCAGCCATGAACATTTGTTTTCTTGTGCAGTGCCGTCCTAATCAACTCCCAAAGCTGCTGCTCTTGGGGCGGCTGGAATTTCCCCCTGTAACTGATACACGAGGTAACATTAATCTCATTGCCACTAGCTGTAGTTAATGCCCTGGTGACAGTGGGGTGTGGGGGGCCACGCATCAATAGGAGGAAGGACTCAATCCTGCATATGCAAGTATTGATGCAAATTTGAGCTGAACTTCCACCCAAGGCTTCCTACTTTTCATGTTTTATTATTTGCATTATCCTCCAGATGAAATAATGAAGAAAATACTGTCAGGAGGTCTGTATGTCTACCCTGACCCTAAGCATAATTTATTTACTGCCATTCCTCTTGGCTTGCTACCAAATTCCACAATTTATCATCAAAATATAACATTGAAAAGTACTCCAGTGCTTCCCTATATAGTTGCTTTGGGGCTCTTCATTATTTCATACATACATACATACATCTGCACAGAGCAGGAACTTCAAGGTAAAAGCTAACTTGGCACAGTTAGAACATTTCTAACTGTGCTTCATCCCTACTTAAAAAGCCACTATAGTAAATTAAACTAAAAATACTTTAAGTAGGAACTTTACATAACCTCTGTTCTTAGTTTGTCCTTTTGAAACTGGCAAGGGGTTGGCAGGGGGTTTTGTGTATAAAACAAAAAGCCACTTAGCACTGAATTTATAATTTTGACTAGATTCTATGCATAGGCCAAATATTTTCAAGATTCATGTTCAAAAATGGAACTAAAATTCTTGTAAAATGTAACATCAGTATTGATATTCAAGAGGCCCAAGGGAAATCACAAACCATGGGGTCTGGACTATCTCACTGGTAACCTTGAGAGACCTTGTCCTTTGGTACCGGAGAGTAGGAAAGTTAGAGATGAATGCATGCATGCCTTGCATGCCTTGTGGAAGGTAAGAGCATCTGCTTCATGAAGGCTATTGACCAAGGACCTGACCTTTTCGAAGCAGAGGTGGCAATAAATTAGGGGGGATTCGATAAAGAAGGGCACACATGCAAACCTGGTGGAAAAAGGGCAAGAGAGACAATGACAAAACCCAAAAGTGTCAGGTTACTGACTGATGGGCCATTGAAGAGCTTTGTGCAGGGTCACCTGGAGTTTGTAACTGATAAGAAGGGGCAAACAAGAACAGGAGGGCTTGGGATGTTTGAGGGGGACTCTACAAATATTGGAAGGAATAATTAGAGCAAGGGGAGTGTGAAGGAGCAAAGGGGAGGGAAAAATTAAAGGAGGGGGATCAGGAAGGAGCAGAGGGGGAATCAGACAGAAAAGGGTATAAAAAGGGTCAATCATGTGCAGAGTCTGGCCGAACACTGCCTGCTCACCCTCACTTCTTATGAAACCTTTCTTAAGTGTCTCTCTGTGTAGTTTCCACTCTCCACACTCTGTGTGAGGGCTGTAAGGAGCAAGTGTCAGCTGCTGGGGGGATCAGGGAGTGATCAGTGGCTGGGTGGGTGTTATTTGCTTGCAAGCATCAAGCTGGACCAGCTGGTCTGTACTTGGGTCTTCTGTGAGTCCTACGTGTAGGAGGCACAGATAAAGGCAGCACCTTCCTTGTCTGTGGCCATCTGTGCAGCTGTCCCTGCTGGGCTCCTGTGCCTGCAAACGCGAAAGCAGCAGCTACATCCCTCAGCCTGCGATGGGCACAAAAGCTGGGCTTTAGCAGCCAGGCAGGAGGAGCTCAGGTCCTGGAGCTGTGAGAGGCAGAGGCTGTTTATAATACCCTCCAGCACCGCCCTCGTCTCTGTAAGGAGAAATTAAATGCATGTCTGCTTTCACTTATGGTTTCCCATCAGTGGCTTTAACCTCTCTATTCTCAGAAGAAAAAAGGAAGAAAGAATAAGCAGCAAACACTAATCACTTCAGAGTAGTTTCCTGTATAATTATTAATTTCCATTCAAAAAGCCTGATGGGAAGAGCAGGAAACATCAGGCTTCACATCACACTCCTGATTTATAATTAGCTGTATTTGGTTTGCTTGGCAAGATTTTGGTAGTTGGGAGATTCAGACCCTGAGTATTGCCACAGATACAGACCCTCCTCAACACAGCTTCTGTAAGTAAAACTTTCATGTCTCTCACTTTGCCTTATAAAACAAGAAATGACAAACACTTGTTACAGAGGTGGCTGTGAATCCAGAATACCTGAATTTACACCCTGATGGTGGAAGATTATTTGAGATGCAACAGGGGCAACTTCTGAACTGGATGACACCTGAATTTCGTCAAGGTTCCCAGAGGTAAAACAGATACTCGAGATTGTCATCTTTATTCATCAAAACTTGAACAGGACCAGTATCACTATCTTGCTCAGCAAGTGAGATAAACTCAAGAGAGTTAACAGCTTACAAGCACTTATTTCAGCTGTGCTGAAAAAGTAGGTAATCTTTGCAGTGGGATCCATATGGTAAGAATTTTTCCCAAGGGAACATTTAATGCTGAAATTAAACGCTGCACAGGGTCAAAGCCTGACACACCCTTGCTCAGCCGCTGGTCAGCGGGAAGGCTGTGGGATGTATCCAGAAAAGCAGTGCAGGCTCATGGCTCCTGCCTGCCCCTCCTTACCACAGCAGAGCTGTAGATCACTAAACTGCCTTCATACAGCCACTCATTCCCCACAGCACGCCCTGAGAGCTCTGCTAGCCAGCTGGGAAGGGACACAGCCCGACTTCGCTGCATCGCCCGCTTTTCTGTCTGCTGCGAGCTGTTTAACAAAACCCAAACAAATACTCCGTGCCCTGCTTCTGCTCTGTATTCCCCATGTCTCTCCCGTGATCTCACTGCAGGGACGACTTCTCCCTCCTGCCAGAGGACGCCTTGGTCTATTTAGTATTTTCTTGGGGTTTCTAGTGCTCACTAAAATTGGTTACTGGTTAACTCAACCTTGTTAATACCTGTCTTGGTATTAACAAGATTGCTGGAGGAGGACAGTTGGCTTAGAAACTCTCTGATCCCCACCTTCTATCTGTACTCGCAGCCCACAGAGGTGGTGCAGCATAGTTCAACTGGCTTTGAATAATTCAATTACACTGTTGTCCAGCATTGCCTACAGCACATAAACAAAAGGGCAGCTCAAGAGAATCACATCTTCTGCTTGCAGGATTAGCCACGTGCTCCAAAGTGAACAAAGGCGTTGTTAATTGTTTTGTATTTGGCAAGTTAAGACAAGATAAGAAAAGGGTTAAACATTGTCCAGAAACCAAGTTCCGGGTATTGTCCTCAGACACAAGGAGGTGACGGCTTTGGGGAAGTGACTCTTATGGTAAAGAGCCATTTTAAGAGTCCTTTTGTTTAGCTTGCTTCAGAACCTGTGTCAGGATGGCTGCAAATGATTCAAGTATTCAGAGCTGTGGAAATATTTAATGCAATGGAGTTTAAAAAATACCTGTACTTTGTAAAAGAAGTAAGCCTCCAATGAACGTCTGACACTACCCCTCTGCCACAAAGACTGGCCAACATGCAATCAAATGGGACTGCTGCTACGATTCAAATTGGGTTCAAGAGGTCATTCATCCCCCTGGTTTGCGTAAAAAAGGATCAGAGTGAGAACACTATTTTTCTCCAGCATGTTACAACTCAGAACACAGAGCCTGTAAGAAAGCCATTGCAATGACACAGCTTGATCTGCAACTGCTTGCAGAGCTAAATTCTTGTGTTTGAGCACCAAACAATAGTTAGTTGGTTGATGTTTGGAGGTTTTTTGTTTCTTCTTTCTTTTAAAAGTTCTGTTTAAATCTTTAAAACTTGTTGAGAGAAATGCCTGGAACTTTTTAGCTCACTACTGGGATATTTTGCCGTGATTTATCATATAGAAGATAGTGATTCTAACATCTTAGGAAATTTATATACTTACATATTTTTCTTCCTGATGGTAAAGTGTATTTGTAACTCTAGCTTCCTTGGGCCTCAGCTTCATAATTCTACTTGAAGGTGGTGGTTTTAAGAAACATGTCATTAAAATATTTTGATATGTTTCCCTGCCAAGAGCTCAAATGTTCTCCAAGAAAAAGCTTGCTTTACTGCATCCTTCTTTTTCCCCTTTTCTTACTTGAAAACCTCTCAATTTTGCTCTGAAGGTATAGGACTCACAAGAAGGCTAGTGAGTTCTAGAGTACACTGAGATTCAGCTCTTTTTTCCCCTGGCTTTCTCATTCATGCCAGCCTCACAGCTTAATTTTAACATTTTGGGTGAGATGAAATAATCTGTGCTACATTTGCAAGAAATCTCAAAAATAAACTGGGCAATTATCTAATTATTTTCTTGGCAGCAGACTTGCATTTGGTAACACATTCCTCAAGCTTTTTCTCAGATACAGTTTGCTTTCCATGGGCTGCAGTCTCATCAGAGGAGATCTGCTCCACATGGAATGCCTGCTTCCGAAGGTATGTGGCTCTTTTGTGTCCACTCCTGTTCTCTTCCCCTTTGCCCATGCTGTTCTTTCTTAATCCCTTTTGCACAGGGCTTCCAGAGACTCACGTTTTTCCTTGCAGAAGATGTTTACATTGGAGTTATAGCCTGGCTCTACCAGTACCTTAACAATAAATAACTTTCTCCTTTTGCCTTGGGAAGTCTGTAAATTTCGATAATAGCTTTAGTTCTCCTGTTTTTCCCCCTGCTGGCTCAGCATGCTTGAAGATACTGAGAAGAGGAGACATCACCACAAATTACAGCTGTTATCTACAAAATCGGTGGGTGCAGGTGTCCTGTATCCAACTGAAACTCATCACCTCTTCCTCCACCAGGAAGGCTAATGAGCCCTTTTACCACCTCATATCCTAATAATTTCTACTCTACACAAATTCTTCTCCAAGATGTTTGATAAATTAACTTTCTACTCATCAGACACTGCTTTCAATCCTTTACGTATGTTTATTGCTTCCCTCACTAGTGTGGGGATCTAGACAGTTTTGTACAAATTTTAAAACTGCAGGCATCAGACATAACAGTATTCATTTAATCAATGGACACAGTATTGGGTTTGTATCCCCATTCCTGTTCACTACTCAGATTAAAACATCCCCAGATTTGCAATTGACCTTTTACTACACTGACCCAGGTGAAGGTCATGCTTGGAGCTTTTTGGTCTTTTGGCCTGAATGCTTATGCTGGACACAGTATTAAACTGACTGGGACATTTTATCCATAATCTGTAGCCAGTTATAGAACATAAAGTACAGCATACAAGGATGAGACAGGGCTCTTGGATAAATTGGTTGTTGTGTTGCCAGCAGTCTCACTGCTTGCCAGATTGCTTGAGCAAAGGAAATCTCAGTGAAAGTTTTTAATACTATGTTGAGTTTGCAGTCAGAGAGGTCACAGGTCTTTGATTGATAGGAGTGGCAAACCTTCTAAGAAAAGCTAATATACATCAAATAGCATTTACTTCCTTTTAGTTCCATTAGTTAGATTAGTTAATGTTTAATTTATGGATTCATTTGAGTATGGCTCAACACTGGGAATGTTGCCAGATTTAATTCCCTTCTTCATTATGTGATTATGGGTTTCCCCCTTGTTTTAAAAGACCACTTTTTTTTTTTTTTCTTTTAATATAAAAGAATGTGGACATTCTCTCCCAAACTCCCCTCCCCCCCATCCCTCCTCCCACCCAGATTTGATCATCAAGCATGTTTTGTTTACATACCTGTTTGGATTTTGTTGTTGTTGTTGTTGTTGTTGTTGTTATATCTAGTAGAACTCATGACCATTTTGTCTTCTATCAACAATCTCAGTCTAGTGATAAATCATGTCCTTCCATTCTATTGAGAAGCAATACTGATTTTAAGAACAGTCAAGAAGAATTGAAACAACACATCTTCCACAACTGTAATTTATTACTGCCTGTAACTTATGCAGGAAACCCTTTCCAGTTTCAGATTTTTAGATGCCAGTCAGGTTTCAAGCAGTAATTCACCACTTTACCTGGGGACCTGATTAGACTTTCCACTAGGTGCACTTTATTCTTTAGCATATTAAGCCTAACGTGCCAAACGAGCTTTGAGCTACCACCAACTTTAAAGCAACTGAAAAGCATCAGCATCATTATTTTGAATATCTATGGAGTTATCCCTCTTTTCCTGCTCTCTTCCAAGTCTGCTGGACTCTCAAGCACACTCCAGGGAATGCCATCCAGCTCTTCTCAGCTGTGTTCACTGCAGGAAGAGGTTTGCCATGGAATATCACAGAAACTTCCAGTCTCACATGTACTGTTTACTGTGCTAAGAAAACCACTTAACTTTCTCATAGTGTCACATCCTCTGCTTGTTTACCCATCCACTGCTTATTAGGGGGTCACCAATGGAGATCAATTGCTTTCCAGCCAAGCCTACAGAGCATGCTATAGGAGTTGGTGACTTTATACTGTGAAAATATCAGCGGGTTTGTCCCCTTCAGCTGTCTGTCCTGAATCCCCTTGATGATTGATTAGCTGAGCACACAATAGCAATTCAAACCCAGTTAGCCAATATATGCCTTTTTCTGCAGAGGCAAACTGCAAGTACTGCACATGCAACAACACCTTTTATATACGCTATAAGTAATTACAGGTCTGTGATATGTCCTTCATGAAGTGCAGAAATACAGCACTGATGATATTACGACTTCAAGAGCAAGGGAAACACTTCTGTACTGTGCTGATGGTGCAGAAAGTTTAATTGGATTAAGTTTGTTCCAATTTATAAATATTTTGTATGTATTAGAAAATGCAGCTAGGAAAACTAGATTTAAAGCTACATAAGATGGAGCCACTGGTACTATATATATGTGTGTGTGGAATGAGAAGGAAGCTAATATGGTATATTTTATATTGTTTCTTCTAAAGAAAAAAAATATCAAGACTGCTAATATTCTCCTAATTATGAAAACCAAAGATACTCTTGGCTGCTCTTCATCACACTCTCCAGAACATCCTAAGATACCTAATGCCAGAAGCAACAGTGATTGTTTAAAATCATATCTCTAATTTTTCATCTTTTGTATAGCAAATCACATAAAAAATGCTAAGATAATTCTACTGAAATAGCATTACTTCCCAGCTGACCTCCAAGTGCAGTCTAAACATTGTTTCAAAAGCATGTCTCACAATCACACAGCTTTCTGCTGTGTCCCAATATAGGTTATCAATGTAGATTACTATACTGTGACTGTAAAGTGCTTTATAGGCATGCACATCTGAACATGTTTGATTACAGCCTTAGGCAACTTTGGGAAATTCTGACTGAGCCAACACTGCAGAGCTGTCACAACTCACAGAGGTATTCAGTAATGGACTAGCGAAGGCACAGAAAAAGTGTAATTGCAGTAAGACACAATTGTAATTCATCGTCTCCTCTGCAACTCATTTAGTGTCAAACATCTATGCATAAACCTTTGGAACACCAGAGGTTTAGTCTTAGCATTCAGAAACCCCGTCTCTGCAGACCAGAATGACACATTTGCCACTTTGGAGAGCACTTTCTTTTCATTTTTAACGTAAAAATCACTGATCACCAACGTGACATTCTCCAAACCCAAACATAGTTTGAAAATATAAATCTGCACATTTTCCCCCTTCCCTTTTGATGTTTAATGTATATGAGCCTTTAAACCACTTAACTGCCGTAGTACAATTTCATATTTGTAAGACAGCATCCCTCACTGTGAGTTTTATCACGCTGATGCTGATGGAGACATCCTTAAAGCCCTGACAGAACACCCCGCTGATAGCTCACTTCATTTGGAGCAGGGCTGAGCTGCTGGTTTGCCATAAGAAAAGAATTTGCAATTAGGAATTCTTTCTTTAGTTAAACTTCAGGTAACTAATGTGACTCGAGGTGGACTGCCCAAGAAATATTGGGAATGATTAAAGAGGTTAAAGCCTCAAACAAGATCATGTTCTCCCTACAGCAGCAATGCAAAGTAGAAGTGAGACTGTGTGAAAGATAATGTGTGGTGCTCTCAGGACATGTTAACATTACTTTAAGTGCTCACATAAGAAAATATGTTCCAGCACAATGCTCTCTGGCAGCACAAATTCCAGTGGCATACTAGTGCAAATTCAAGATTTTTAGAGATGGAATTCTTAATGTAAAATGAAGCACTGGCAATCCTGCTTTCCCATAATTATCTTGTGCTCCACAGCTGATGTTCTGCCTCAAAGTGAAACAGACAAAAAGTTATTCTAATGTGACTTCTAAGTTTGACCATAGTCTAGCATTCACATGATGTGATTACAGAAATCCCAAACATATGGCAATCTTTGGGTATGTAAAACCTGCCTCTCTCAGTCACCCGTGTCAGGCTTTAGAACCCTTCAGGTATGCATTTCTAAAAAATATTTCTTATATTCAAGGGAGTACAAGTTAAAGCGTTTTAATCATTACAAAAACAGTCACTAAATTTTCTGTTCTGCATGCCTGCTAAGGGCTTACAGAAAAAGACATACTCCTAAAACATCATAAAGAAGTTCCACAGTTAACAGCAGGCTGCATGAGTTGGATGACTTTGAACTGCATGTCTGTAGTATATGAATATAAAATAGCACAGTATTGATTTGCCAGCTCAATTCTATCAAGCGCTGAGCCTACTCCAGAAAAGCACTTAAATACTTTTTACTACTAGTACTACTGTTCAAAAGTGTTCAATATGCAGGTCAAGTCCAAGTAACATTATTTTTGTTTATCAAAAAGACAGGTTTTCCTTTTTTTTTTTTTTTAATTAAATAAACATATTTGTTCAGAGCAGACTGCTGTTTGAACCTCCATCCTTGAAAAATGCAGAAATGCATTTGAAAAATGCAGAAAAGAATTCCAACAAAAATGGAGAAAATATTGAAAATATCCACTGATTAGGATTTTTAATGTTTAAATGTTTTAAAAATAACCAGCCAGGCATGATGGTGACAGAGGGTATCTACGAAGGTGGACCCTCAACTCTTAAATACAATTGGGCGAGTCTCATACTTAATGCAATCCCAATATGAACCCTACTCTACACAGGCCACAGACTTGACTTACAGCAGAAGTACCAGAGAGCCAGATGGCGTAAGAGTAACTCTCAAGTATCACCACAGCCCTCACCTGATTTAACAGCTACCTTTGCCCCTGAGGAGGTGAGTCAAAGGGGCAGGCACGGCTTAGGCTGAGCTGGCATTGCTGCTGCTGCTGGGTGTTGGCCACTGCTCTGCAAGGGTCACCATACAATCTCAGATTTGGTTTTCCTTGAAGTGGCTACTCGGACCATGCAGGCAAGTGTTCATAGAGAAAGAGTTTGACCTGAAAAAGTTTCAAAGCAATTGAAAGCAGCCCAGCTAAAAGGCAGTGTAACTATGGCACAAAACTGGAACAACATACTTCAAAAGTCAAGTGAAAGATGATGCTGGCACAGCAGGGTTACTTGTAACCCATGACTTGAAACAGGCACCTGGGGCAGCTGCCCTGTCCTAAACTGCCCCTGACAAAACTCACTTGGGCCAAGACTACAGCCTTTTTCATCACTGAATTTATAGGTTTTATTCCCCCTCACACTATCACTGATGGATTACATTCTTCTGTAATTCAGAAACCACATGGTAGTGGTTATGAAAAGGATACTGTTCAACACTGCAGTAACCTAAAGAGTCTTTGAAGAACGCATGGACCTGTCAAAGTCTGAAACTTCTGGGGAAAATCACCTTGATAACTGCAGAATTTTACTGATAGAAATACAGTTCTTGAGATGCATTTTATGCATACTACAGGAAAAAACCCAAACCACTTATGGAAAGACAAGTAGCAAGCAGTCATGTAGAGTTTTATTGTAGTCTGTTTTCTGTTCATATTTTACTGCATTCAAATAATAATGTATCAGGCCAACTTTATGGCATTTGGTGGTGCTATTGTTTTTTTTTTTTTTTTT
>VWYP01006382.1:163969-180897 GCA_013400435.1 Pycnonotus jocosus
GGTGGTTTTTTTTTTTTTTTTTTTTTTTTTTTTTTTTTTTTTTTTTTTCTTAGAGTACAGTACAAGTATCATCTGATCCAACCTTTCTTGGCAAAAGCACAGTTGAGACAAGATGGCCCAGCAATCTATTCAGCCGGATCTCAAAACTCGGCAATGTTGGGGAAACCCACAACTTCCCAGGGGAGATTATTCCAATGGCTGACTGATCTCTTTGTGAAAAAATTTCCCCATGTGTCCAATTGGAACTTGCTCAGGAATAATGTGTACCCATTATCCCTTTTCCATGTGACTTCTTATAAAAAGAGAGTCTCCATCTTCTCTTTAAATAGTGGAACTTGGTGGTAAGGCTAAGCCTTCTTTTCTCAAAGCTGAACAAACCCAGTTCTCTCAGTCTTTTTCCCTGTGACAGGCTTCCCAGTCTGTGGCTCTTCTCTGGACCTTCTCCAGCCTGCCCACATCTTTTCTACACAGCAGGGACCAAAACTGAGCACAGTGTCCCAGTGTGGCCTGATGAGCACTGAGCAGAGTGGGATAATGGCTTCTGGATCTCTGCTGGTGATGCCCTTGTGATGCAGCCCAGCATCCCATTGGCTTTCTTTACCAGCACAGCACGGTTTGCTCATATTGATCTGATTGTCCACCTGGAGCCCCAGATCCCTTTCCACAGAGATGTTCCCCAGCTGGGTAGATGCCACCCTGTGCTGCACACCTGGGTTATGTTTACCCAGGTACAAGACCTTATGCTTGCCCTTGCTGGACATCTTCAGATTCTTGTTAACCACTCTCCAGCCTATCCCAATCTTCCTGCAGGGTGGCTCCCTCTTCCAAAGTGTTCACTTTCCCACTCAGTTTGGTATCACTGGGAAGTTTGGTACACTTGATCCCATCTTCCCAATCACTTTATGAGGATATTGAACAGTGCTGGGCCCAGCATTGATCCCTGGGATCCCCACTCGAGCCACGCTGCCCATTGGGGAAGGAGCCATTGACCAGCACCCTCTAGGAGCTGCCTCTCAGCCAGTTCCCACCACCACACAGAGACTCATCCACACCACAGCCCATCTGTTTCTTCAGAGCAAGAAAAATGGAAAATCATAACTGAAAGCCTTGCAGAAATCCAGGAGGCAATGTCCACCACCCACCCCACATCAACCAAGCAGCTTACTTTGTCACAGAGGGTGACCAGGTTTAGGCAATCTATGTTGGCTTTTCCACACCCTGTGCCTCATCTGACTTGTGATAGCTACCAGTAGGATTTGTTCCGTAATTTTCCCAGGGACTGAAGCAAGAGGGATGGGCCTAAAATGCCCTGGTTCCTCCTTTAAGCAGTTCTTGTGGATGGGTCTATTAGCCTTTTTCAATCTTCTGCCATTGCCTGAAGTCCACAACTTCCCAAAGATTATGGAGAGCAGCCCTGCAATGTCAGCTCCTGTAATAGCTCACCTCCCACTCTTCCCTGACTGACACTGCTGGATCTGTTTGCAGCAGCCTGGACTTTCAGTCCTAAGGCCAGGGGCCTAGCAGTGCTGGTGCAGACAGAAGAGAAGGAACTGGCGAGAGCCTCTGCCTTTTCAGCGTTACCAATGACTAATTCTCCTGTCCTGTTTTTCAATGGGACAGTATTTGCCTTCTAGTGCTGCTTGCTGTTTCTATACCCAAAGAACCCTCTCTTGTATCTTTTGACATCTTGGCCAAACTTAATTGGAGTTGAGCTTTTTCTTTTCTAACTGCATCTTTGCTCACCCTGGCACTGTCCACATAATTCTCAGTGGGTATTTATCCACACTTCCATTTCTGGTATGCTTTGCTTTGGTGTAGACTCAGAACCTTGCAGTTAAGCCAAGGGGGCTCTCGCTCCTTCTACATCCATTATCTTTAAAGGGGATGAACTGTTTTTGTGCTTTCAGAAGAGTATTCTTGGAAAAGTCCCAGCACACATTAGCTTCTTTACCCTCTAGGGAAGCTTTTCCTGGAATCTGTCCCTTCTTGAAAAAAATTAACACTGCAGTGATTTCGGGCATGACTGCAGGTGTTTTCCACATTTACTAGCTGCCTCTGTGAACAGGTGAACATGTGAGCTTACTGATCTTTCACATTGCCTTTAAAGACTTCCGAGAGCAGAAGCAGAGCTTGCACATGTCCTTAGGTATATAGCCAGCCCCTCCAGCAGCAGAGGGACAGCATCTGACGCAGCTCCTACTTTTTTGGCGAACTGGCTACAGCTCAGAAGGGCACTGGTCTCCTGCCCATGCCTCTTCAAAAGACACAGTAAAGCCTGGCTATTTGAGAGCAACTCCAAGTTACAGAATCACATCAGAGAGGAATTCTCTCCCATCCAGAGCTTTGTTTGCAGACATAGCTCAAGGCATGACTTTTTTTGTTTCCTACATAGGTAAGTTTGGCCAAGGAAACAGCAGTCATGAAAAACAAATTGTGGCAGCCTTTGTCAGAACAGCCTCTGAAAAAAACCACCTCAGTAACACTGTATTTGGTTTATACTTCACCAGGTATTTGAAAAGATGAATCACTTGAAGTCAGTCTGTTGAACAGTTAATTGGAAACACCGTTAGTCAGGACTTGCTATCTGTGAGGAAACACGGAACCAACCTCATACTAGTCAGTTCTGAGTTCATTGTGGCAATCTGGTTCTGAGTGATCCATGACATCCTCTGCCACAGACTGAATTAAAAATACTGACCCAAGTTAAAGGATCACTTAATGCTACAAATAAGACAGAAAATGTGTTCTTTTATAGCTGCAGATGTTCCTGAGCATGTTTTTGTATTGAGAGTATTGTACGGATTCTTGAAACCATGAGTTTCACGCTAGGAGTTTTAAATGCACTTTTCAGAATACACCAACATTAAAGACATCACAGTTTCAGTTAAAAAACCAGTTTTCAGTGAACAAGAAACCTTCAGCTTAGTACAAATAGCCAGAAATTGAAAGAGGAGAAGTTCCATAATTTCCTCAACTGAAGAGACCCACTATGAAAAACAGAATTTAGTAATTCGACCAAGTTTCAACAAGAACCCATTAATCATTAATAAAATGATACAGAACACAGGCAACAGTAATTCTCACCCCTCACCCATGAAGAAACAGAAATCATCCCCCCTTGGTCCCAACATCCATCCAAACTAACAGCAGTTCTGTTAGTCCTGCAGCAAGCAAAATCCACTGTTACCACATTACTTTCAAATTAAGAACTATCAGTCACACCGTCCTTCCTGCTCCTTCCCCCCCAGATTCATTTGGCTGATGTTCTTTGTTCTAAATGAAGTAACTTCACTCAGTATTTTAACAGAAAAATATTTTTAGCAGAGTATTTTAAGAAGCAATTAAAATTTTCAGGATTTCTTTCCTTCTAGTTACAGCAGAACAATGAAGAAATCTTTTAGAACTGGCCTGAAAAACCAGAACTGCTAATTTTTATTCAGTGGTCACCAGGAGGAGACTCACAGGTACGAGTGTCTATGGGAGACTTGCAATTTTTACCAGCTGAAATCTTGACTGGCAATCTAGTTGAGTTAAAGGCACAACAACTAATAGATGAAAGTCTGCTTAAACCATGTAATCTGATGTCTGCACTTTTCAGAAGCCTAATTCACAGGAAAATCCCATGGCTAGGATCTATTGATAGGGCAGTTTCAAGGGAGATACAATTCAGTTACAACACAACAGTACTAGCAATATTTCTATAAATTTTGAAATGCTTTTAATATGTACATTCTTTCTTAGTAAATATTAAAGTAGTGCTCTTCACTTGCACTTTTTTCTTTAGACTTCTAAAAGGGCATCAGAAATACAGTTTTCACCCCCCTCCAAACCAATGCACAGTTACCTTTGTAACAAGCACATATGAATTCTGTACACCTTTCCCTCCCCACAAAAGAAAAAATATGCCATGACTATCCAATTACACATCATCACAAGTTTAAATTACACATACAAATAATTCCAGAGTATTTAGAAAAAACCAACATATTGGATTTATGAAACCATTCCATGCATTCAGCAACAGAAAAGAAAAAACCCAAAGAAAAAAGAAAAAAAATATTAAGTTTCTTTAAAATGGTGGTTTTTTGCACTATCCAAGTACCAAAGTCTGGATTCAGTGTATCATTAAGACTAACCACTGTTTGAATCATAGAAACATGACAGTACATAGATAACCAAGTTTCTATTTATAGACAATGATATAGAATTACTACCTCTTCAATGAATGTCAAATAAAGCAAGTTTTGCTTTCTAAGACATTGAAACTGCACATCGAGAAAATAGCAAGAGGTGCTGCTAAATAGGTAACAACCTTTTGAAAGGAAGGCTGTGTATTTATATGACCCTGCTTAGCAGTAGCAGTTAGTTAGCAGGGTTCCTAAGTTTTAGCTAGTTTGTTTCTTTTTCCAGAATGATAAGCTATTTGATAACCCAGAAATATCACCAATTTTATTTTCAAGAGAAAAAAGAAGATTTTATGCAATTAAAGTCCTTGGGGGCAGTCTTTTTCATTACATAAAATCTTTGTATTTTCTATAAAAGAGGCTCGTAGCATAACACACAGATTGGAAACAGATTTCAGACATACATTAAAGACCTGAATTCAAAGGGTATTTTTAAACCTTTACTATGAGGACAATAAAATTTTATTATTATTTACGTGCAAAGGACTGCATGATTTCATAATATCCTATTTTTCATGTTTAGCCTAAGATACTCCTTGAAAAGCTGTACTTCAGGTCTAAATTTATTTTACATGAATCATGACAAACATCACTCTTAAACATTCCTCCCTCCCAGTAAATAAATCAATAACGTCAATATGCTCAATTTATTTTAACAGGTCAATTTAGAGTGTCACGTTCCTGATATACAGGAGTTAATACCTGTGCAAGTTAGTATCCATTTATTAGGAAAGCTCTCCATTAGCGGGCGCATTTTCAGTACAATTAAACCCAGATTGCGGCATTATCTGTTCTTGCCTTGCAATACTGTCAAACTGCAGTTGAGTACAGTAAGAGCACAAGATTGTTGATCAGTACCACATGTTAACAATTCTGTTTGTGCCACAAAACCAGAAGTCAATAATTTGAAAAGAATCCTGACTCTTTAACTGAACTCACCAGGTGATGTTAAATACCATCCTTAGCAAACCAGTTTTTGTAAAGGCTATTTACAGTGTACATGGCTGAGCATGTACCTTACAGACACAAACACATCTCCAGTTCAATAACATCATTACAGTGCCTGAAAATGACAACACATCTTCAATGCCATTTTAATTAACAGTTTCCAGCAGGAAATGGTCTTTATTTTACAACTGCTTTACTTGCATAATTCTTTTGTTTTTTAATATAAAAACACTAACTCCTGTCCAGAAGTCTAGACACATTCTACATACTACAGGTTAAGGCAGTAAAAAATGTGTTCCTGATAACTGTTTTTGTCAATTAAAGCTGTCTGAAGCTACTCCAGTTCTCCAACAGATCTCTGAAATCCAAATAATTTGTGAGTGAAAAATTCACTTTGCTTTGTTCAGAGTTTTAGTAATATAGACAACAGAATTGGGTACAGTAAGTCAACAATTGTTAGGAGAAGGAAAAGTTTGATTTCAGTTCATTTCATGAGTTTAGAAGCTGAAAGAACAGTTTTTAGATGGGATCCTGAATCAACCAAGAACTGTAGGGAATGAAAACCAATTTTATGCACATTACTGCATTCTTAAAAATATACTGTTATCTTCAATAATTCAAGTAAGGTAATAGACATTATAAAAAATAACTTCATGAACCATACTCAAGTTTCAAATCACATTCTCAAACTTTTAACCCAAAGCAGTTTTATTGTGTTAACTTCATATAATAAACCATGAAGGTCTGACTGTACAAATGGTTAATGATTTGCACTTGTGATTCCTGCGATAGCTAGCAGATTTGCTAACCAACTTACTGCAAAGATATGGCAGATTATGTATTTAATCAAAGCACTTTGATTTAGGCATGAAACAAATTCAAATGGTTGACATTCTGTGCTTCTAATGCATCACTCATAAGAGAGGCAAGAAACACCCATTATTGTACAGATGATTATTTTTACAGAAAACCCTTTCTTGAAATTAATCTTTTATCCGCAGCTGTAGATGAGAGTATAATCTGTTGTAAACAGGGCACTGTGTTGTAAAACCAGTTTTTTTAAATTAAGATCTCTCTCCAAAAGTTGGAAAAACAGATTCTTCAGAATGTCTTTCAAATGTAGCATTTTCTGTAGCTATATCATAAAGTTACTTTCATTTGATTCCTTTTTAAAGATGTTTGTGTTCACAGCAGTTCTTTTAAAAATTGTTTGAAATTTATATAAAATTCTGTACATGTTCACAAATTATTGCATAAACAGCATAATCTTCATGACAATATTCAGCAACACATGTCCATCTCTGGAATTTCACGTTTCCCTTCTTGCTTTTTTCTTCTTTTTAACTTGTTTGGGAGATTCCCAGCTTTCTTCAGACTTTGCTAAAAAACAAAACAGAATTATAGTGTTAGGACTAAGCACCAGTTTTTAAAATCCTGGATAATACAGACTGTATTATTAGGAAGTGATTCAGATCAATCAACTAGAAGTTTTATTCACCTGCTTCAAATGAAAATCATTTGAAATGCATCTAAAGCAATGCTTGCCAATTTCACCCTACTTTTTTACCCCACAAATACTTACGAGTGTTACACATCAAAGGTAATTAATTTTGCAAATGTATGATTTGCAGTAGAGTCATTGTTATTTTCTGGCCTACTAGAAATAATGTACATGTACAAAATTGACATTAAATGCTCACTTTTACCAGATTACACTGCTCTTAACCAATACATATGTGACATGTCAGAAAAATATTTTTAGAAGTATTGAACTATGTAAAGCTGTGGGTACATGAAATCCGTAATCCATTACAGAAACACAAAGATCTTAATAAAATAGACTGCCTTAAAATATGCTGGCTGCCAAAAGTGGTAAAAACCGTTAAGTATTGTACATACTGAACCCAAGAGATGTTCTTCCAATTGCTGAGGCATGAATCTATCAACAAAGATTTCATATTTTAGAACCAGAACAGGAAGTTCTAAGTTGATACATTGACTTGAAATATTCCATTGTTTCATGTATTCAAAACCAAGAAGCCAATTAATGCAGCTGAATGAGATTTTGCAATTATAAAGTTATCATGTTTCTTCTGCAGTCATTAAAAACTCATTTAGTACTTCAACATGTAGCCAGCAACTAATTACGGATCATCAGTATTTATTAATTTGATTAAAGAATCTGAATCAAAACAACTTTTTTTTTTTCAAGCAATACCTTTCACATCCTCACTTCCCTTCTGGATTTCCTGTTTTACTGTGTGCGTACTTTTGTCAAGTACTCCAGTGCTTGTGAATACGAACACTTTTGTCAAGTACAACAGAGGGTACATTTGACATTTCTGGGCACAGGATTATTTTCAAAAAAAAAAAACAAAAAAACCCCTGCAGCAATTAAGCCTCATCTATGTGCTGTTAGACTACAAGAAAACCTCTACCCAATACCTTTCTGCTCCCAAATATGCAACTGTTTCCCTCTATGATTACATGGAAGCATATGGAAAAAGATGCTAATGAGCTAAACTGAGAAATCAAAAGACCTCAGTAAGCTGAAAATTGAATTATTTGTATTTTCCCCCAAATTTCTGGTAGTTAAATATTCTGTCAACTGCAATGTCAGTAACCATCTGTTCTCCACTGAAGACTTGCAAGCAGCCCTTTGAAACAGTGCTGGCAGAACTCCTTAGTCACAGCACGGAGCTCCAGTCCCAGCGGTGATGAATACATCCAAATGTCTGTTAAGGACTGGACAAGGCCAACAGACATTTTCAGTCACCCAAGCATATGAAGCCAATTTTTCCTCACAATGAAAATATATCAAGGGGCCTTTAACTTTAAGGAAGTTAAAAATATGGCAAGATGTATAAATAAGACATACGGTGATCTGATACGGCACTTTTAAATCAAACCCCAGGGCAAAGCACTCTGTCTACACTCTATGGGGGAAAAGTACATCCTAACTTCAAACAGATAAACTGCACTGAGAGATACTTACTCTGTGGAGGAGGCACACTGTTTTGCTTAATATTGGGACTAGAAACTTCTGTCTCTTGCAGCATCTGTGGCACTTGGGAAACGATCTTGTCAGAATTGCTCTCTGATACAATTACAGATGGCTCAGTAGAAACAGCAAGCAAAGGAGCCTCCTCGGACTATTTGAGAAACAAAAACAAGAGTTTCCAAAAGTTTAAGTAATACAAAAGTAAAAACTCTTATATGGTATTATTTTGGCAGTATACTTAGCAGCTGCTGAGAAGATGGCATTGAAAAATTAAGTCAGTGTTAAAATCCTTACAAATTTTAAATTGAGGCTGTAATACTATGACTGCCATCTAGTGCCTAAAGTTTCAATTCAATACAAGCAAAGACAAACGACATTAATTCTTAAAATACAGCACATGCAAAGAAAAGGAGACCAATCTATAAATCACCAAGACCCTGAAAAGTTTCTAGAATATTCAGAGATGTGAAACAGTGAGACATATGCATTTGGTTGCAAGGTAAGCAGGCAAGTTAAACAAGACCAAATATATAACTCAAACCCTAAACAAACAAAAAGCATCCCCAGTCATTCCTATGCTCAAGACACTATATGTTTATAGAATAACAAATATTGGTGAGAGCAGTCAGCAAGTATTTCAGTGGAACTTACTGCAGGACTAACTGCCAAGTAAAAGACATTTGTAGTATTTTTCTTTTCTTTCAATTATCTAGTTGATTCTGAAGGTTCCCACTACAGAGACAAAATATAACTGTACCCTAGTGTGTAGCACTTACTGTAATTAAAATTACAGCAAAACAAATATTTCGACATTCCAACAGGAAAGTCAGAACATAAGAAATATAAGATCCCACAGCAGGTCACCAGAAGACAAAAAGCTTCAAAAAAGAATGTATTAGAACACAGTGTCTCAGCCAAGCAATAAACCCCAAACTTTAAGATGTTATTAAGAAATCATAATTGAAGCTGTGTTACAACAGCCAAGACCTGAAACTGTGAAAACCAAATAGTGAAGTCTACATTCCTGGATGCAGATGTACACATCCTATGTCATAACCGCTTTGATAGAAGTACTGCTTCTATCACTATAATGTAAGCATCTCAAAACTTCAGTCAGAACATTCAAGAGAGCAAAAAGATACAGATTTATTTTTAAATTGTATCAAACTAAGCAAGAAATTAAACAGCTTTAATTGAAAAAAAACCCCAACACATGAATTTGAAATATAGCAGTTTTCTAACCTTTCATGAATAGTTTGCTGTGCTCTTACACATCAATTGAAACAAGTTTTTTTTTATATCTGGAATTGCAGTATTTCTCTCAATCTACTGAAAAATTAGTAATATCAAGTATTTTTTAATACATCAACCATGCTGATAAAATGAACTCTCATCTTACAGGAATTCCAAGCTTAGCCAATTCTAATGTTGTCTAATAGTTACCAACCACCAGCTACATAAATAAATGAACTTAACAAACTGTGATTTCTAAAACAGAAGGAGGATATAAAGCTTCTAGTGCAAGGTAATCAATTCAGGTAACTATTGCTATCACAGTTTTGTTAGGGCAGTCACACTTGACCAGCAGGTAAAGCAACTCAATTAACATTTTAACAGCTCAGCTGTCTCAGTTTGACTAAGCAACATGTTGCAGCTTGAGTGTTATCGCATGCAGTATTACTGCAAATGTAATGATACAAACACATACAGCACTATCTGGACATTTTTCCAAATACTTTTGTCTGAATTTTGGATACAGGAAAGAGGGTAGTGATGAAAACATTAAAAAATGGGTACTACTCTTTGCTAGGACATTCTCTGCTAATTCAGAAAGCAGTCCTGAAACAACAAATAAAGCCTATTTAATATAAATAGTTATATGCATAATTCTATGATTCAATAATGAGGTAATGACTTGTCAGACTGTTGCTTCTTTTTCCAAGTATCTCTCTTCATTTAGAACTTGTGCCTGCTGATAAAATGCAAAAAGTTTCAATGCAGCCCCCAATGTACAGCAGGGGGAAATACCATCACCAAATACTGTGATGTGAAACACAAGGTTCAACATTCAGCTGTTTCTGAGGATATCCTGAATAATAACTTGTTTGTATTAAGTTTAGTTTTCCCTGTATTTCATTGTCATATTTTGGAGCATTTGCTTAAGACTAAACTTTGGAAACTCAAGTCATCCATTTCACACATCAGTCACAAACCATTTCTAAAACTTTCTACAACAGCCAAGTCAAACAACATTGGAAGGCATCTTTGCATGTGTGAAATTACAATGAAGCCAAATTCTATGTCAAGGAGACTTGAAAAAGACTGACAGACCATCTGCATGGCACATACAACAATTCACAAATTGTCCTTTATCAACTCCAGTTCCAGAGAACGCCAACAGTAATTTCGTTTGTCCTTTGCCCCCACACCAAGTTTAATACAGAACACGTCTTGTTTCACAGTTACCACTTACACAGCTACATGCAGACACATATGAACAGACTGAATTTAAGATTCAAGAGCAACAGAAGCCCTCAAGCCACTCAAAAACTGCAGAGTAGGTCTACAAGAGATGCTGATGCCATCAAATCACCAAGGAAGCTGGGTGTGATTATAAACAGTAAAGCATTGAGTGAAGTCTACTGAAACTGGGCTTGTATTTTGGCAGCACCGACAGCTTGTGAGAAAAAAAAATTAACTGCAGATATTTTTCAAATCAGTTTTGATTTCTGAACAGCAGAAGCTCTCTAGGATGCACTATTATGCCTTTTTCTAGAAGTCAAAAACCTGCCACCTTGATGTCACAATACAAACTTTGTCTACACATTTTCAACTAAAGCCTCTAAAATAAGACAAAACCTCACACTTCCAGGAATAAAGCCACTTGCATACACAGGCAGATGTCTTTTCAAGTACAGCTTCAAAAAAACCACCACAAAACCCAACAATACGCTAGTCAGATAGAACCTGTTGCCAACCTTGTAGTAAATAACTGTACTAAAGATCTGCTTTGATGTAGGGTATGGAGAGTAAACCTTAAGTATGTCTGAATGTGCTTTTCCAGACATTTTCAACCAAAAATGTACTTCTGTACTTTTTATTTGGTGACTTGCAGCCTCTTGTAAGATTTCATTCTAATGTTTTAATTTGACTCTTAAGACCTCATTACTTTTAGGAAACTAATGCTTAGCAATTAAAAAATAAAACTCAGTATTCAGACATATACTCTCTTGTATTGAACTGCCGTGTCACTAGTGTTGTTCACTCTTTACGGAAACAAAAAACCAAAAATCAAAGCCACTAGAAATATTAAATATTTCACACCTTCCTAGAATGTGATGCTTTGTAGGGTAGCAGTACCTAAGAAAGCTGCTATTTGAAGAAAGATGGAAAGAGCATTTGTATTCTCTAGAATATGTTTCAACTGTGAACTGAAGCAAACAGTCTGTGAATTGGTTCAAATAAAACCTGTTCTTATCCAGACATTAAGCTCAGTACAGCTATCAAAAGTCAATTTTAGACTGCATTTAAATCAGAATACATTAAGTTAGTAACACTTCATTCTGTTGCAACATAACAATAGAATATGCCACTAGTCCTGTGCTCAGACCTTTTAGTTCTTAGGTTCCTACATTTCCAAGTTTTAAACCATTGCTTGAATATTCAAACAAGAAAGTAACTTGACAGTTAAAGTGACTACTGATTGGGAAGATACTGCTTTTCAGCACAGACATACTTTTTAAAACTCATAACTAACCTCTACCTATAATTCAACTGTTCAATTACCTATATATTCATAAACATACAGCCTGAAACAGTACTCTTACTGTAACCTTATCTACACAAATTAATGTGTCAAATGATTTGAGCACTTCCAATCAATTGTAACATAAATCAAATTTTACATCCCTACCTTAGCTGGTTCACTAGTACTTATGGTCTTCAAAGAAAAAGCTCTTTCCTGCTGTGCTTGAACTTTTGAGGTATCCGCCTGAAATTGCTCTCCAGCTTCTCTATCCAGTTCTTCAGCATCCTACAAAAAGGGGAGTGGGAGGGGAAGAAAGAAGAGCCTGTGTTTGCAGTCAAGTTCTGACTCTTCTCCCCCTGTGAATGAGTTTTGTTACCATAACCAGCTTCAATAACTCAGAAAATCTATCAAAAAGAATAACTGAAGTAGTGGGCTCATACTAGCCTATGCCAACACTGGAAATGTATAGAACAACATAATAAAAAAATGCCCATAGAATCCAATAAAGCCTAGAAAGCAGGATGCTTCAAGCAATTTACTAACAAAAATCCCAGTCTTAGAATGAACTGCACTTCACGCTCCTGTTAAATTACAAGAATGTGAAATTAAAATGAATTTACTCTAAACACATTGCAAAACTATCACAATGACACTTGACTGCTCTCAGTTCTGTGCTTTATTACAAGTTTTAAAATGCAAGATGTATAGTTTTCTATCCTTATTATGCTTTAATATCTTTGCAACCCAGTTTAGTTTGCAGGTGAAATAAACCTCAGTACAGAAACTGAAAATATATCCAAAGCATCAAAGAGTTTCAACCTTTACTCCTTAGACTATCTAAAGTAGAAACTTTTCATTTTAAATGTGGTATTAGTGGCACTGGAAGAATCCTAGGGTTGTGAAGAGGTCTCAAATTGAACTGGAAACACTGTTCCTTCACTCATTTCCTTATGAAAATGCAGTCACAGCCTAAGTCTGTTGATTCCTGACAGGAAGGAACAGATACTGGCTTACTCCAAGCTCTTCACTTAGCTTCTACTGCCTTGACAAACACTGAAGTCAACAAAGGAGTGTGAACATTTAAGAATAATCAATGATAAAGATGAAGATGTTTAAATGAATGTGTTCCATTTTCAGAGGATAAATATACAAATTTTAAATGAGTTTGAAGTAGGACTGGCAAGTTAAATTACTAAACTGTTATTAACAAGGGTAGCTTCTGTGATGTATTAGCAGTTCAGTCTGCTCCTATCAAGCAAAATTCCCATAAATTCTACATAAAAATAATCTACATTCCCATAATTCTACATAAAAATTTAATACAGCTAAGTTCTTATCTGTAAAGTGATGACTTCATAGACTGATGGACTGAAAGAAAAAGTAGCAGAATTGAAATAGTTGGAGAATGATGAGTAGAATAACTAATCTGATTATGTTAATATAGAAAGTAGGACTCTACTTGACGTATGGAATCTTTTTAACAGACAGCTCACAAGCAATGGAAAAAAAATTGGAATGCCCTCACTGACCTTAAGATTCATGTAGGACACTCACAAGCACCTGTTAACCATAACCTTTTAATCTTGACTTGTACTTAAGAGTCATAGCAGAGATCAGAACAGATTTCAATTAAAAGAAAGCTGCAGCCCTAGCGCACCCAGATTGAATTTGCCTCAAAAGAAACAAGAGAAATCAACACTAGCTCCACCTCCATAGACAACTTGAACATAAATTTTAATGTAACAGGAATTCAATGTTTTAGAACTTTTAATAAACTGAATGTGATAACCATAAAAGCAAATCCAAAGCAAGTATGACTGAAGTTTTTGCTTTCCTTCTCTAATTCATCTAGTCAGATTCCACTGAACATTGGTCATTTTGTAAAAAATGTAAATTATGAATGGCTGTCACAATGAACACAAGCAGGATGCATTCTGATCATGAGCTATTAAAAGCTCTTCCCCATTAGGAAAGTACTTGTTTCATCTATTCAAACATGATTCAATTGCCATGTGAAGTGCAATCTGCTTTTGCTACTTTTACAAATCTGTTTCAATGCAATTCTTCAAAAGCTACGTAAGTAACACAGAAAACTCCAACCATCCTCAGTCTGAAAATAGTCTTTCCCCCATTGAAATCAGACTCACAGAGTAGCTCCACCAACTGAATTTGGAGCTTCAGCACTTACCATTTCACATAAATCAAATTAAAACAGTACTTCAGAAAACCATTATATTCTCACACAATTGTACCTGAAGACCGCTTAAGAGAAAACTTCAATTTCTTTCATTCTCCTAACTAGCTATAGTCACCAAAGCAGCTGTCTTTCAAAGGACAGGAGGAGAAGCCTTCCCATGCAGAGGACAACTCCACCTGGAAGCATCCCTACAGTACAGAATCCAGATTTGATAAAAAATAAGTAATTCAGGATAAATACTTTCCATGTATTTTGTGCTTTTCATAAATCCAGCAAAACTATGAATTATCCCATGTTCAACTTGTGAATATAACAAATTAAGGAAATAAAGAATAAAATAAGAATAACTTTAACTCTTGAGAAACAATTGTAGGACAATCCAATCCCATAAAGAAATTCATTCCCGAAAAATAATTTTTGTTCAAGATGCTAATATCCAAAGATAAGGAAACTTTGTGAATTCTTTGCAATTGCCTTTTAAACCATCCAGATTTTACCTGTGCAGGAGAGTTAGCTTCTTCACCCTGCTTCTTCTTTTTCTTCTTTTTTTTCTTGGATTTGCCACTTGTAGAACTCTGAAGAATTGGCTCTGCTTTTTCTCTTTCATTATCTGAAATCTTCATATGGAAGCAGAAGGTATTTAGCATTTAAAATGACAATGAAACATACCTTCTATAGTCTAAACACAAATTAATAGCTATAAGGAATTGCATATGCTAGTGGAAATGAACACAGTCTTATCTGTTCAGTTTGTTCTAGAAAGACCACATTCTTTACATGCTAACTGGTAATACAGGCAGAGGAGTTGGAAATGGAAAAGGCAACAGACCACCAGGCACTTGTGGCATGGAGTGCTGTTTTTCATACTGAGAATTAAATATTGTCAAGAACTATTTATAAAAACAGATATAAACCCTCCCAATACATACTGATAATGTTAGTCCTTATAATTTTGGCAAGACAGAAAGGTTTAACATGGAGCTAAGAGATTTCTCCATAACATTCAGTGTTTTCCTTCTCTGTGCACAGAGTAAACATAGTTGTGCTACTCTTATCAGTGTAACTGTGACGAGAGATTACCTTCATCATTACCCTTTAAGTTACTTTACGAAATGGCAGTGGTAAGGACAAAGTCTTGGAGCTAAGGAGAAAATACCACCTTTTACCTTCTGAGTATCAGATCTTTCTTCACGCTGAGGAGCAGAAGCAACTTTCTCTTCATCTACCCAGTTTCCCCACTCTTCTGCTGGTGCATTCCAATCAGAGCTTGGATCAGCTGAAGAAAGTCCATCTACAAAGATTAAAAGGTTTTTTCAGGAATATTGCCTTACTCTACAGGTGATCATTTCCAGTTTAAAAATGAAAAAAAAAAAACAAAACAAAAAACAACCCCTACACATATATTCACTTCTTGATATCAAGATATACATAGCAATTTCCTGTATTTCTGAAAAAAGGTAAAGAATTTATAGATAAGTGGAGGACTTATCTATGGACTAAAGTAGTGAGTATGACAATGATTTTACAGAGCCTCATCACAGCAGCAGCTAGCCAGATGCAGTTGCTTCAAGATATTGTTTCTAAACTATGTGAAGAGGAACAAATTTAAAAGTTGTTCTCCATCTTAAGATGTTCTCTGTATTTTTTTCTAGCTTGTGAAGAAAATTAGGATGAACTGTAACACTGATCAATTGTACCTTAGTAAGATTCCTTTACAAATGATATATGAGAAACTGTAAATCTTACTGATTTCAGAAGTCCTAACACTGACATTTTTAGTAATTTTTATCTAAGACTCTTAAGTCCATACTCTATTTTGTTATTATTCATTTATGATGGAATGCTAGATTTAAAGGGTCAGTTACATAAAAATAAATATCTGAAGGGAAGAACTAAGCCTTAGACTGTCTGTTTAGTAGAAAGTTGCAGCAAGCCAATTTTAAAACAGAACACATTGTAAAAGATTGCATTTTCATTTCATATTTATATTAACATCATAAATATTTGTCTCTCCCAGTCTGTGCCAAATTGAAGAACAGGCAAACTTGATCTGCCAACTATGGTGGGATTCAATTTAAACAACTGAAAATAAAGGAAAAATAAAAAGCATTAATAAATCCAATTAAATGTATTGGCAACATTATGAAGCCAAAAATACACTAAGAGATCTTAAGATTAGTTAGAATATTTAGAATAGATAGAAACTTTTCTAATAAAAATATTATCTTAATGACACCTATTTCAGCTGCTAAAATTTACTGATTTGAAAAAAAGATTATTACTCAACACTTTCCAGTTTATCTACTGCTGTCTCAGTCATTGCTTAAGAGAAACAATCCATTCTTAGTAATAATAAAAACTAGTACTATTTGTAGATACAGTTAATTTTCTTGTCCTGATCCTGATCAAGCAGTTGGATGTACCTGTGTTTCACTTTGGCCTAAACTTCTGTTAGTTTACTCTTAGTTAACAACTATGATGAAATTCTACTAACAGAAGCTTCAGCCACAAACACTCTACGCTGAGATATGTGAATCAATTATGCTTTTGATAAAATGTAAAACTGATGATTTTCAAATTATTAACTGAAATGTCTTTTCCTTATCCTTAAGCTAGGTAAAACACAAAAGATAAGTTTCAAAATTATCTGGTAACAGACCAATCATGCCAACAGTGGTGGAGTCAAGGACTGCATCGATCTATCCCATTTTTCCAGTAATTTAACTGCAATAAGTTGTTCCTAGAGAGAAGGTAACATGCAAGGCTGCTTTTCTCAACTTCTGGAACAATTCTTCAGGTCAATGCCTAATTAGATGCACTATGCTTTTTAATAAACAGGGAGGAGTAACT
>VWYP01006382.1:180945-201046 GCA_013400435.1 Pycnonotus jocosus
TGGGGAGTAAACACCAGCTTTACTACAACTCCCAAGTAATTTCAGTTATTTCTATCCTGTAGGTGCTTCCTATATACATAAGAACTTCCTAATGTTTGCTAAATGAGAAAGCAAATTAAGATTAAATACAAGAGTCTGATGTCACCTTAACTTCCAGTAAGGTACAAACACGTAGAAACAAACTGACTCAAATTCTATCTACTAAATACATATTTTGCAGACTTGCTGTAGATTTTTCTAATCACTTATAGCAAGACTGTTTTATTACAAAGATTTTTCCACCTTAAAATGCATGAGCTCTCTCATTTCAAGTTTGAGTATCCAAGTATTTTTCTTAAAAATTAACCATTTTCTATCTGAATTTATAAAACACTTCTTTCTAACTCCTTCAAACTGTCAATTATCTTACAGAAGTCAAGTATTCCAGGTTTTTCCCCAGATACCCACCACTGTCCAGTTCAAGTAGCTAATATAAATAACTTTAACAGTAATTAACATTTTGTTAATGAACACTTTAGAGGAACATACTTAACCCAGACCATTCGTCATCAACACAGGGTTGAGCATGACTTAAATCCCACTGAAAATCAGAAGTACCAGCCTGAGAAACTGATTCACTGTTGGAACCTGAAAGGGAATAAATAAAATTGTACTTGTAAGTTAGCAAGCTTCCTGAAGTTTTCTTACAGAAAGAAGTCCAATCAAAGTAAGAAAGGAAGACAAAAGGCTCAAAGAAAAATGTCAGATTTTAAGGACTGCAGAAGACAGGAAAAGTAGTAGGCTTTTGTGCATGAGGTATATTCAGAAAACAAGGAAGTTGAAGAAGGAAGACAAAATAAAGTCATGACAAGAACATGAAAAGAGATAAGGGTGAGTAAAAGCAGTCTCCTCAAACTGTAAAAAACAACAAGATTTTAAAGGTAATAAAATTGTTACCCTGTATCAGTAAGATCTCTTACAGGGAGAAGCTTAAAGATCACTAGAAAGAAACCTTATTAATTACACTGAAGATCAAATAAGTTACACATTACTTAGAAGCCAATTCTCATTTAAAGCAAAGGCTTCAAGAACATAAAAGCAGCAGGACAAACAACAATAAGGCCAATACCAGTCATAAAAGAAGGGGTTACACATATAACAAAACTGCAGAAAAATAAACAGCAAGCAAAACCATTTCATAAAAAGTAAACAAAAACTAATTGCAAGAATGAGATAAATTAATATTTTACTGTATGATGAAATTTCTGAAATTCAGTTTGATTAGAACCTGGGTCTCAATCTTACATACACCTCCACAAAAGATACCTCAGATGACGAACATGGACACGTTCTCATTTCTTATGCAGTCACTTTGCATTACAAAACTGTTGGCTAAGGTGCATCAAAGGAAACTAATATACTTCACTTTTTCACATTTCTCTTAGAGTTGAAATGGTGGTCTTGCAGCTGAATCTTAGCTAGCATGCCATCTTACTTTATTTAATAAAATTTCGTAAGTTTTAGCTTAGAGACTGAACTTGGATTCAGGTGGCTGCTTGGGACTTTTTTGTTGTTGTTAATTAAAACTCTGTACAATTAAGACACTGGGCCTGAGTTCAACAGCTAAAAAAAGCCTGTAAACTGCAATACAAGCAAATATAGCCTAAGTGCATAAGCACTTGGCCAGCTACTTCTGAAAAGAAAACTGCCATGGCAAGCTCATGGCATAAGCAAGCAAGAACAGAAAACCTGATATATGATCCCTTTATTGTAGAATAAATCATTGTAGGACTTATGTTAGTTGTGTAACACACAAGATTTATTATGAAGACAGGTTTGTACTCTACAGCACACAAACCTTCAAAAAAGAAAACCCCAGAGATTCACCATTTCCATTTGTCATACAGAGAAAAGATGCAAGACTTCAAATCCTGCCTATGGAACATATTTTCAAAAGTAGTTTGAAAGTTCAGTTCCTTGATGGGGAAAAACTCAGTCATCAAACAACAAACCTCCCAGAAGGCTGGGATAAATGGGCTTTCCTAGAAAGAAATCTTCAGATCCCTATCTTGAGACATGGCAATGCTGAGCAATCTCTTATGCCCATTATTTAGACTTAACACACAAACAAAAAGGCTAAATAAGATATCACAGAATCATAGAATTATTTGGGTTAGAACATGCCTTAAAGATCACCTCATTCCAACCCTCTGTAGTTCCAACATTCTTACTAATATTCTGTGATTGATCTACCTTTTGATCATTAACTTAAAACAGTTACTTTACTGCACAATTTCAGCATAATGAAATAGCTTTTTAAGTGTCTTCCACCTCTTTGCAATGCTATTTTCAAAGAAAAAAGAGAAAAATGCATATTAGTAACACTTGGCAAACTCTATTCCACCTGGTAGAGTAGAAGAAAGTAGAAAAGCCTTTGGAAAGGCACACATACCAGAAACTCCAGGAGTTAATCCAAATGAGGAGAAAGAAGTAGAATTCTGTTCAGAGGTATTAATCCTTGCATCCACATTCCAAGCAGCTGTGGGGGAAGGGGAGAAAAAAAAATAAAAAGAGCATCACACACTGCTGACAATGTTGAAAATTTAGCTATTTAATTATGAATTGGATCAGAAAAACACTGGCTAGTCCAGCCATGATGACATTTCACAAGGAGGGCATTAATGCTGATAGAGATGTGACTTCATGAATACATAGCTTGAAACAATTTCCAAGTTTTCCAAGATCATCTTCTCTTTACAGCCTTTTCTGTGTATGAACTTCTCACAAAAGAGAAGTCAATTGTTTCTTGAGCCTCATACTATTATTCCTTCCATTAGTTCAAGAAATATCAGACTGTTATATGTAAGGCAGCAAATATGAAGAAATAGCCAGTAAAAAACTATTACTGGCCTTTATTTAGAATTACATTTACTTAATTGAGGCAAAGGGTCTAAAAACTGGACAGATATTCCAGATGTTGTCCAAAAAGTAGACAATCACTACCCCCCAATTTACTGACTCCTGTGTTAATGCATCCCAGCATGCTGTTGGCAGGATCTTTGCTACTAGGATCTACAGCTGGCTCATGTCCAATGTGGTGCCCAAGGCTTCTCATCCACAAAGCTGCAATCCAGGCAGTCAATTCCCAGCCAGGGTTACTTCCAACCTAGATTCAGTACTTGACATTTGTCCTCCCTGAACTTCTTCAGGTTCCTGTTGGCCTATTACTCTCATCAGGTTTAGGTCCTTCTGGATGTTTCAACTGATTCCTGCCCCCACACTTAAGTTTGGTGTAATCTGTAAACTGGATGTGAATGGTTGCCTCCTCCAATTATGAAGATGATAAACAGGACAGTTCTAAGTACAGCCCTGTGACATCCCCCTCGTCATCAGCCTCCAGGGAGAGTAGGACTTAGTGACCATTACTTTTGGCCTGACCAGTTTTTCACCTGTTCTAGTGTTGAAAACATTAGTCATCATGAAAGACTTTCACTGCTCTCCTTCACCCATGAAATTATTCCTTTTACCAGAAGTTAATCAGCTTGGTAGACATGATGTACCCTCAGTAACAAAACCAACAAAAAGCTGGTCAGTCACTATGAACTGCCTTATTAGAATACAGAGCAGAATACATCTAGCCAGAACATGAAATAAGCCCTTTATTCCTCTTAGCAACAGTAAAGCTTCCAAGGGTATCAGATCTAACTTCACGAACTCCATTTCAATATATGAAAAAATTGAAATAAAAGAAGAGAAATAAAAAAAGAAATCAAAGAAGGTCTAGACTTCAGCAGATTATGGCTGGGTTAGGGCTGTGTTTTGGATTTGTGCAGAAAACAGGGTCTGTAATACAGGGATGTTGCTGAGCAGTGCTCACATAGAGTCAAGGCCCTTTCCACTTCTTGTATCGCTGGCAGCAAGGTGGCTGGGGCTTGTCTTCCCAACAAGAAGTTGGAAGAGACACAGCCCAGACAGGTGACCTTGACTGGCCAACGGAATATTCCCTACCATGTGGCATCATGCTTAGTATATAACGCTGGGGGAAGGAGGAAGGGAGGGACATTTGGAATTATGGTGTTTGTCTTCACGGGTCACCATTACATGATGGAGCCCTGCTCTCCTGGAGATGGCTGAACACTGACCAGCCCGTGGGAAGTAGATAATTATTTCCTTGCTTTGTTCGCACACACATGTTTTGCTTTCCCTATTAAGCTGTCCTTGTATCAACCCATGAGTTTTCCAGCTTTTCTCCTTCCAATTGTCTCCTCCATCCTGCTGGTGTGAGAGTGAGTGAGGGGATGGATGGGGCTTGGCTGCTGGCTTGAGGTTAAAACTCAAAAAGACTGAAGGGACACTGCTGACTACAAAGGAACACTGCTTTCCAGAAGAGACGAGGATTATTACTTAGACGGAACAGTGGGAAGGGCCACGTCACAGCATTTATTAATTTGATGATTGCTGCCCAGAGAGAAATCAAGAAATCTCTTCTCCATTATTACTATGGACAGCACAAGTAAAAAAGGCAGAAAATTGTACTGAGCACTAAAAATCAGGTTCTAATGTAGTGTAACACTAAGTGTCACAAGAGTTGGACAATGTTTATGCCTGAGGCCTAAAAAAACACCTGCCAAAACTGTACACAGTTGATTTGATCATGTTGGACCAACGGAATAGACTTACAACCTGTGTTTTAAGACGTTATTTAAAATAAATTACACTTTAAAATGTCTTAGTAATCACCTTTGGAACTTTATGAAAGTGATATACAACATTGCATTCCTTCACAGAAATAATTTGATGTCAGAAAAATTAAAAAAAACCCAGTTGAACTGTACACAGACACAGAGATGCTAAGCCATCAGAACTTACAGTAAATAGAAATTGTTAGCATTTCACTCAACCACATCAAGATTTTTTTAATATATAAACAAAAATATTTCAGAGATCCACTACTAAGAAACACATTTATGTAAAAATGCTTATGTGAAGCAAGTTCTTGCAAATAGCTTACCAATAGGAGTGAACAAAGACCGCTCTTTCCATGGCCTGCCCACCAGGCTGACACCCCAGTCCTTTCCATTTCCATTAGCATCTCCAGTGTCTTGGCCCCAAGCCAATGTCTCAGTCTTCCTCTTCCCAGCTGCAGCTGAAGGAACAGATGTCCATTTCTCCTCCCCTACACCAATCTGTGAGGAGATTTTTACAGACTTCTCATTCCAGCTTCCTCCATTTACTGTATGGCTTTCACTCAATCCTGGAGAAACTCAAATACAATAATAAAAATATTATTTAAAATAAGAACTGGATGAAGAATTAAAGTATCACTTGTATGCACATTCACTTAATAAAAAAACCCCTGAATGAACAGCAGCTTTGGTACACCAGTGTGATACACAGAGGGTTGCTGCTCTGTTCTCAGCTGATTTTCCAGTTCAGATGATATGCACCATCTGTCTACTAGCTTGAAGAGGGAGGAAAAAACAGCACCAACTGCACTCTCTTTCCTCATCTCCTTCTTCATAGGGCTGATGAATCGGTGAACCATTGTCTCTAGATCAGAAAATGGGTAGGGAGGGTACTTTCAACATTGTCAGCTGATTTCTCTTAGAGTATGGGGATGACTTGTGGAAAAGCCCATGCACTAAACAAAGAGTATTTTCTGCTTCATAACTGCATGCAGCAGTTCTCCAAGCAGGATGTAGATGGAATTACCAAGTATCAGAAAATATTTCCCAAACACTACACAGGATTTACAAAGAACACAGATATCATACTAACCACAGAGTACATCACAGTAAGAGATAAAAATCATAATAACACTCAATTTGTAAGTAACATATTTTATGTTACACTAAGATAAAAGACCACAACCCAGCAAGAGTCTCTGTTACACATTACTCTGACAAGAAATTACTAGCCACTGCAAGTTTAATGCATACTTTGTGAAGTCAGCAGTACACTGAGACAAAGATCATAATACAAGTTTTTTAAATTTATGTCCCTCTAAAATACAAGGGCTAGTGCACCCAGCCTCACTTCCTATATATCACAAACCTTTCTCAAAGTGCTTTGTATATCAACCCCCCTTTCTCTTTTTATAGATGCAGTGGAAAAACCAGAAAAACTGCTCTTCTACAAACAATTAAGAAATTTTTGCATATTACAAGTGTAACACTTAAACAGTAAGCCAAACCCTCATGCACAAGTCAGTATCATGTGCCAACAAAAAATACAGACCAAACATTTTATTTTTCAAATGAACTTGTAACTCAGGCAGCATGAACATGCCCAATTCAAGCTGGCCTCACTGGCATAGAATTAATTAGGTGAGATATGCCTAGAATTTCTCAGACAAATCAGTTCCAAACACAGACATCTCTAAGGTCACCACTGCGGTACAGAAACCTTTCTCTACAGCACTAGCATTACTCCTGTCAGTAAACGTCCTCCTAGCATAATATGAAGTCTTAGGGAAAGGCAATAAAAGAATAGAAGAGACAGAAACTGAACTACAGTTGGTAGAAAAACCTTTTTGCAACTTTACAAAAAGGCAGCTAAGGTCCTGAAACAGGAGCTTGATTATTCTGTTTATTATACTACTCTCTTGTCAAAAACTTCAACTTCTAAATGACCAGCCAGTTTTCACTGAATCACAGAAGACTTAAGATTGAAAAGGATCTCTCTGAGTCACCTAGTCTACCTTCTGTTCAATGTACAACAAGATTATACTACGTTATTGAAGTTCTGCAAACCATAAAGGCTGATTGCCCAGAGATGCTTTGAACTATCTCATAAGGAGCTTTCTTCCTCATGACCTGTACTGAAACTTGATTATTGCCTCCTGTCCTTCCATCAGGTATCTCTGAAGAATACAGCTCTCTCCTTCTGTGCCACAGTATAGGAAGTTTGCATGTGAAGTAAAGCTCTCAAATACAAGCAGAAAGGGATTCTCTTTCTGGATCTGTGTGCTTTTAAAATTCATTTGTTGACTTGCTTATTAACACTAGCTACTTTTGATTAAAGCAACACAGCTAATGTTGGCTACATGTAAGTAACAACCATCTTGATTTCATTATGGCAAATGAATTCACTTCAAATATTATTATGGCAGTATCTGCTATTAGAAAACTGTTAATATTCACTAGTCACATATTTTAAGTTATGTGTATGACATATGTCAAAGCATATTCTTTTTATAAACATGAAAGTATGTAAAAACTTTCAAAATTAATGTATTTATGCATATCAAAGGAGAATGTAAAGAACTGAGTAACTTGTACATTCAACCTGAAACAAGTGTGAACAATAATCAGAACTTGTGAGCTCTTTGCAGTTATCAATACCAGGGTTTTCTTTGGGCAAATAATTCATTAACACAAATAAGTGACTAAGTTTGAAAAGCCAGCATAAAGAATTTTTCAGCAGAGCTTAAAAACAAATGTTACTGTTCTGTACATAAAAAAAATCTATCTAAAAATTTGAAATACAGAATTGTATTTCTATATGTAACAGAGTCTGTTTTCAACTTCTTAAGAAATAACTTCAACTTAGAAGTACAACATTTGCATACCCAAAAGAGCCAGATGTACAGTAAAGTTCCATGTCAGTAACTCAAAATCCTGCACCGAGAGTTGCTGTTTGCACTTCTGTAAAATACTTCTCTAGTTACTTAGGATGTCCAATAATGAAAACTTTTTACCTTGTGGAATTGATGACTCTCCCTTTGCAGGTTTAGAACTGTTAATCTGTGCATTCAAAAGTGCATCACCTGATTAAGAAGTAAGAGGAAACAAAGCTAGATGAAGCTTTTTTGAACAGCAACACCTGTAAAAATCTTGTTAACAATCCATTACTAATATTTTAAGAAAAAAATATATTAGTACCTCACAGTAAATTAAGACAACTCCAGAAAACTTAAGGATAAATTTAAAATGCTTTATTTTCTATTATTTGTGTTTATGATGCAGACAGAATGCACTCCAAGTGACCCATATACCAAGTAACTGCAGATTTCAAAGAACTTTAGCTACTTTCCAAATGAATGAAGAGCATAAATCTAAAACACAGGTTGTCATTCACAAGCAAAGAGTGGCTCTAAGTATTTCAGACCTGTAACTATTTCTAACTTCTACCTTACCATGAAAACACTAGATACAGCTGAATTCTTTTTGGATAAGTCTTGTACAAGGTGATACATAAGATACAAAAATGTAAGATAAAGAAAGGATTCTGACTGGAGAGGTCACAGTAGTTATGGTTAGCAACAACGCATAGAGACAGTTGGAACTACCATTTCCTGAAGCTCTGTGTAAAAAAGAAAAAAGGCAACAGGAAACAACTGATCTAGTCCTCAGGGCAACAATTATGCACTCAGTCAAGGTGCAAATGAGTGTCAATGAAACAGTAAGGTGAGACTATACAAATTTCAATAAATTGTTTCAAGATATCACATACTTGTTAGGCTCAGTCTTTTTGTCACTTTGCTACAACATCAAGTTTCATTTAATAAAAGCACCTGTTTCTCAGTTTTACCTAAATATGAATTCCTGTGCCTACACATGCTTTAAACCAGCCCATGCAATCTTTAGTTTCTGTAACACCAGCAGCCACATCTATTGAATCCTCAGCTACAGTAATTGACTACTAAATCTCAGCCACGTGTGCCTTACCATTATGAACAGCTTTAGTACAGGATGATAATAAATCTATGTTGGGAAAAAATGCCTACACGTTAACCAGTGAATGATATTTTAAGAGAACTTCAGGGGCATAACCTTCCCACAAGGAAGCACTCAAAAAGCCAAGAACTTGGTGCTGCTTGCAGCTGTGCCGAGAATGCCTGAGACACAGAGCACAAGTGAAGGAATAGGGACAGGCCCATGCAGCTGCACAGCAACTGACAGCACACCAGTGTGGATGCTGGCCAGTGTCTTAGCCACTTGCTCCAAAACATTCTCTTGATCTTCCCCAAAAATATGCCAAGAAAAGGGGAGTTTTGCACAATGAGGAAGTACTTTTACAAAGCTTGAAATGATTTCCTCAAGAGTTTCACCTCCAAATTTACCTAACATACAACCAAAAGAGAATCACTATTCTAAGCATTCGAGTAAATTCTAGGACACTATCACAGACATGTCAAGCATCATACCTTTATTTTTTCTGAGACCAGCTGGAAGTGATGATGTAGGCATCAGCTGCTCAATGGATACCGTAACTGTGTTTTCTATACCCTGGAGATTTGATTCTCCTGAGCCACTGTCGTTCAGCACCTTGTCTCGCTTACGCTGCTGACGCTTCTCTCTGTTACTGATTTTTGTTTCCCAGGCTCCTAAAACATCATCCAAATGAAAACACCACTAAGTCAGAGAGGAAGGAAAGATTTTTAGCTTCATATCAAACAGAAGTTTAAGGGCAGTTTAACCAGTCAGCTTCAACCTTATTTTGAAAACACAAACAAGTGTCCAAAGGTAAGCTTTCCTGCGATACTTGGCTTCACAGAGCAAAACATGAATAACATGAGCATCCTACTATCTATAACTTCTCAGTTTTTATAAGATTACTTTAAAAAAATCAGTTGAAGTTACTAAATACTGTTGTTTCAAAGATCAGATTTCCAGATAAAATGTTATGAGTTTATGTTTCTTTATGAACTAAACACAAGTAAATCTTAAACAGTATTTAAGCCATAATGTTTGCATTTTGTTTGTGTTCAGTACCTTCATCAACTTCCTTTCCATCCAGACGAGATGTATCCTGAACCGTTTTGGAATCTCCCTTTGATTTCTTTTTTTTCTTTGACTAGAATAAAAATAAAACATTATCTTTATGATTACTTACTGATCACTTGGCATAGTGATTCAGAATTCCCTTCCACCGCCCCCCCCCTACAAATACAGGAATAAATTTAAAACTGATTCTCCTGAACAACCCTCTGTGAAAGATGTGTGCAGCACAGAAATGGCAGGTGGGGGGGAATATTACTTATGCTGCAGAGTGCAAGGTCAGGTAGAAGAAGCTATCCTGGCAGCATCACACAGAGGAGTGATGAGCTGTTTAGCAAGCAGATCCCACTCTGTCAAAATTTGTTTTGTGTAGAAGTATAAAGTTACACATGGAGAAATAGATAATGCCAATATCTCCTTTCAAACAAAAGGTAAAAAAGTTCCAGCTTGGAAATTACTTCAAAATATAAGCTGTGATTACAGCCCATACAATACAAACTTTCCCCCCCCGAGGTTTCATCGGTTTATTCAGAAGCTATAGGCTTCCTGGACATAAGAGCTAAGCTAAACAAATAGGAACAGACATGACTACTTCTGCAAATAGTTTTGGTGCAACAGGTAGCAACACAGAGTGTTGAAAAGATACTATTGAAAAAAAACCCCAACAAACCAAACAAGATATTGGAAGAAAATATATTGCAGAAAGCCTTGTAGCAAATTGACTTGACTACCTTCTTAGAAAGAAAACACAGTACTGAGAAGCTTTTCAACCTAGTGAAGAGAGGTTATAAGAACTACCAGATAAACATGAATGAAAAACAACAAGACTTTAAAAAGAAATATGGTTATCCACTCAAATGTGGTAAGGGGAACTATTCACTTATTCACTGTCTCTGAAATATTCTAAGAATGCAGCATATCTTTCTGGAATACATCTGCCAGAGTCAACTAGTAATTGCCAGCTGTATACCTGAGTTCCCACTATTTGGTTTTCTAGTCTTAAATGTCAAAGAAGTGTCTAACAATGCCTCTAGGACTCGGAATTGGCAACACCTAAATTATTACCACAGCTGCTGCAGATATTCTGTGGGCCTCCACAATGGCATGCAGTTCATATGCCTTAGAGTTACCATGCCCTGAAACTAAAAACCTGTAGCTTCAATACAGGTACTGAGAGCAACACAGCTTGGCAGGGCAGCAGAGATGATAAGAAGTTCTCTGCTTATTATATGCAATGCTGCATCACCACACCTATAACATTTAGGGAACTGATTTAACAGTTAACTCATGGTTTAACGTACTAGGGGACCCAAACTACAGATGCACCCAAACCGAATTCTCATTTGCTCAGCAGACTACCTTTATGCACATACCAGCTAACTAATTTCTGAAAAGCCTCCAAAAGGGAAGAGCTGGTTTCAAAAGCAAACTGAGAAGAATTGGTTCTAAAAATATGAACAAGTCAAATTATTTGCTAGGGCAACTTTTAAGGAAAGAATTAAAAATGGAAGTCAAAATTAGCATTAAAATTAGTTATAAATTACCTCTTCAAGCTCAAACAGAGAAAGATTGCTAAGTTTCTACCTTTGTCTCCCATTTAAAGCTATATTGAGACTAGAACTTGAGATCCTGAAGCTTCCACCCACAAAGCCCTAACTACCCCAACTGTCCTCTAGACTCAGAGAACACCTGAAATTACTTCAGAAGTCTCCCAGACAACAGTTCAAGATCACTACTCTTCCAAATTGTAACTTCAGTTTCCTTAAATAACTAGCTCCTATGGAAGTACTGCCATCAAATTTTACACTTTTCAGGAAAACATCAAAGTTTGACAGCTGAAAAAGAAGTTCATGATTAATAAACATTGTTTTTAACAAGATCAAGAACGCAAATCTTGAAAACAATGTTTACTTTCCTAAACTGTGTTGCCCTGTTCTGAAAAAGCAGATCCATCATTTTTTATCCAATTAACCCACCACCTGCTAAACTTTCTACTGTACCAGTTGCTATCTCAGTACCAAAGTGACAGAAGGATCAAGAGATGCTACAGCCAGAGCAAGCCAGGCGGTCATTTTGCAGAAGTCTATGCATTCAGACCTTCTGCAACACACAAAGATGGCAGCGTTGGCTCTGCCAACAGCCAAAGAGCACATGAGGAACACTGCAGGCCTGCCAGAATTTTTTACGTCTTTAAGATGCATTGTGCCCCATACAAGAACAATAGCAAAATAAACCTTTCTTCTTGATCCCTAGTTGAGTAATTATTTCTGGTATTCAAGACAAAGCAGTTATGTCTTGCAAACAGAATGGCTGATGACATTTTAACTTCCCACAGTCTCATCCACAGTCACTTTTTAGGTAACAGTCCCTTACACTAAATACTTAAAAAAACCCCCTTGTACTGTGGCAAGTCACTAATTGCAGAATCACAAACCCAGAGTCCAGACATTACCCAAATCTACCCCCCAACAAAGCAGAAAAACATGCATGAAATTCACAACCCTGAAGCAGCCAAGAAGCACAAAGGATTTGTGTTTTTCACTGAAAGCATATACTGAAGTACAAAAAATAACCATGCCCTTCAGGCCATAGATTATATGTATTCATGTATGTACACACATGCACATACAACTTCAATCACAGCCACTGTCTTATACCATCCATCCCAGAGATGGTACACAAAGACATTTACACAGGACCCCTTACAACCTCAGCAGGTTTATAATGTTACCAATGTTACAGATGCTCTGAGAAGACTTACCAAATAATTAGAACCTGTAGGTCAAATGAAGTGCTTAAGTATGCTTTTAATTGAAGGGTAACAATTTACTCCTGACCCAATCATTTTTTGCCCAAGGTCCCCTAAAGTGATATGAAAACACAATTTGAATAATCACCCACATCCCTTTAGTGGTACTCATTTCCTATAGCTGCAGCTTCAGATCCACATTTTAAAATTCAGATCACTATGTTTGCAATTTTAAGCTGAAGCTGAGTTTAGGATTTAAACACCTTATCTACTTGAAAACTGGCAAATAGAGTGATTAATTCACATTCAAATTGCATTATGTTCTTGAGAAAAGACCCAGCAAAGTCAATCTGACGTGCAAAATATGGGGAAGAGAAAGAGCCACACAGCACGAACTTTTAAGGCAAACCTATTTCACTCAATTTGCGAATGGAAAAAAACATTTAAAGCCCCACAGAAAACTAAAAGGATACAGTCCTTTTGCCAAAATACTAACTGCAAAAGAAGTTATTGGAGGGTAGTCAAGTATATTTATTAAAGCTTGAATGAGTTAAAGAAATGACAACAATCATAGAATGGCTTGGGTTGGAAGGGACTTTAAAAATCATCTTGTTCCAAGCCCAGCCACGGGCAGGGACAACTTTTACCAGACCAGGTTGTTCAAAAGCCCATCCAGCCTAAACTTGAACACTTCCAGGATTGGGGCATCCAGAAACTCCTTGGGCAACCTGTTCCAGTGCCTCATCACTCTCACAGCAAAGTGTTTTCTGACTGTTTATACATCATCTTTTATTTTTCCTCAGTACAGTTACAACAAAAGCATTTTATAGAAGAAAATAAACAAAGACAGTGGGAAAATTTCATGCACAGTATTAGCACAAGAACTGAGCAAAAAATTGTCAAAGGCCCAAGCATATCCATGCTGCCCATAAATTACAGCATATATGATAAAATTAGTCCTCACAGCTCAAAAAATAACACTGCCAGTAATATGGTTACCTTTTAGATTAGACATTGCAGATCAATGTTTAAAAAGATATTTTTAATATAGCTATTTAATTTGCATAACAAAAAACTCACAGCAGACTTCAAAGCTCACATTTCTCATCAAAAATCAAGAACTCTAATTACTAATGGATACATCTGGCAAAAGAAATAAGCAGGCACATGATCTTAATCCTTTGAACAGTACTCCCCAATTGGTAGACCATTTACAAGGCACTTAACAATACTATCATTATGCTGCATCCCCATAGAAGCCATCAAGATGAAACAAACTTTATTTCTGTAGGCTTAGCACTGTCACATGATGAACAGAGATATCAGTGTTTAGTGGGGGGCTGGGAGTGAGGTTTCCTTGACAAACATTCTGTGATAAGGCAAGTCTCAGAAGTTAAGAAAATACTACTTTAGCTCTTTCCAACTCCGAAATAGATTAGTACTCTTGAGAGTAAGAAATCTGCCTCTTCATTCATGTAAGTAACAGGACTTCAAACCAAAACCAGAGTTATTAGATATTGAAATAATATACATCAAACTTGAACACTGTTGCTTTGCATCCATAACTAACCTTTTCATTCTTCTTTTCTGCATCCACAGGCTGCTTTACATTGTCTTTACGGACAGTTTGTATTACTTCATCTTCAGATACATCAAGGAAAGACCGTCCATTAGGCTGTGTAAACGAGCATAAATAATAAAAAAATTAGAGAAAGCAAATGAAGCAAAGCTCAAATTACACTATTATTAAAATGCAATTACTTGTTGACAGAAAAATGCCTGTAAGATTATTGAATAGAGCAGACCAAACTGTGGACTGGTGTTCAAAGGATCTACTGCAATTCTGTATTTACCAAACACAGAAATGAAAAAGGAAAGATAACAGGCCTTCTCATTTCATCTCACTCCTATTTAATCCAGGAATTTCATAACAAAAGGTAAATTTCTGAAGTTGACCAGCTTTTAAAATTACCCGTAGCTGTTATGAAAACTGATTCAGAACAGTTACAGTTGTACATGCCATAAATTATCTAATCAACACAATTACCACTTTGTAGCAGTTCAGCAAGAGGACAAATTTTTAAAGGTAATTTCTACCTTGACCAAACATCTGCAATTTCTATCTACGCATATCCCTCCCAGCTCACTTCCTTCACAAGTTAAACTTCATAGTAGAACAGAAATTAGAAATCAAACGTGAAGCATGACTAAGCACGATACCCCATTGTTCTTTTCAGACAGACTTGATTACAGGCGTTACATTAGTCTACCACTTCCCCCTCACACAATTAAGGAAAGAAAAATAGCATGTATTATTCAACATATCAAATTAAAACTCTGGACAATCATTAAATAAGTCTTTACATTACCTTTGACAGCAAAGGCATATGCCTTAGCCTACATATTCCCCACACAGAAATGTAGTTATTTAGAAGTAATTTACTTCCAACACAAGGCTATGACTGAAGTTACTCTGCTTAACTGCAGAAAAGATGAAAATATGCATGTATAATACTACTGTCAACCATTAATTTCACTGCATGAAAAGCAATTGTTAAGAACAGTAATTGACAGAGTCCACACAAATGTCATTGGTTCATGTTCAGAATGACTCTGATAAAATAATGACAGAAAACTAAATAAGCATAAATAGTTACTTTGAAGTTGCTTTAATTCCTGCAATTCTTTCAAAATAAATTTCAAGCTCTATTACCTGTATTTATTTATTTTTGTTGTTATTAAAAACTCAAAAGCTATTTTAACTCTGCATCACACAAACCTAACTGCTTTCAAGTAAAACAAAAGCCATATCACAACTTAGTGTGGCCTATTCCTTCAAATATTAGATCTGGTGACTGTCACAGGCATTTAAGTCTTGCCACACTGTATTATGCTTACAAACCACCACCCTTGGCATGATTTCACCAGTGCATAACATAGTATTGCTTACTGTAGTTAGCAAGCCTGCCAACTTCTTCAAAGTAACTATAAATAGAAATAGATCAGGTCACCTAACCCCTCTTCTCCTGCAACAACCAGCTTTAAACTAGACATTTCATCTCTAATACACAGTACATTTCCCTCAGCATTCTGAAAATAAAGTACATTTTACAATAGTCTGGTCTAGGAACTCTCTATAAAGGTTCTTCTCAACAAAGTCCACTTTATGGGCACATTCCACAGGGATACCAAAGAAATTATATTTAATCTTGAAAATAACTCATTGCCAAAACTCAGGTTTTTTGCCTGTTTTCTCCAGAGCCTGTTCAGCAGTAAAGTTAGATAGCGTATTTGATGCACTGGATGTATTGATGCATATCAAAAAAGTTTACAGTCAAAGAACTTTTTAAATTCTGTACCTGACCTTGCTTTGCTTCTTAGCTATTACATATATACCTTAAATTGAAAATTACTTTCTTAATCCCTCCTAACTATTCAAGTAATAGAAGTTTTAATGTTTAATTAAAAAAAAACAACTCAGCTGTTTCTGTGAACTAATAAACTAATTCATATCCATTAAAAACCCTCTGGAAAAATTAATCATGTGACTGTTCAAAACGCTGTCAGATCATCAGATCATGTAAACAACAACCTCTAGAAATATGTTTGAAAACTTGCACTTTGATACACTTGGGGAGAAATACATTCCTTAATTGTAACACCCTCCTTTTCAGAAGTGGAAGCTTTCCACATTTATTTTCTTCCCATAGATGAATCATAGAATTTTAACCAAAATCCATGTGACCATTTTTGGATATACCAAAGAAAGCAACAGAAGGGTGAAAGAAAAAAGTTTTTCTACAGTATTAAGGAAGGTTTCATTTTAAAAAGACAACCATCGCCCAAAGTTTAGAACTTTCATGGGCAATATATTAAACATCCAGTGACAAAATTAATTAATTCAAAATTGTGCAACTTATTTGCAATATTTTTTACCCTCATCTTAAAGCTGCCAGGCATGATGCAACAAGGCAGAAGTAATGCTGTCAGTAACAGTACTGATTACTGAATGCTTTCCTTGCCTGAGTATCTTAGAATTCCAATACTTAAATAAGCCTTTTCCCACATCCATTCATATGAGGGTGTTAAGATATACCAAATGTAAAAAAGGTTTTGCTTACACTGTTGAAATGAAAAGTACTCCTTAAACATGGTAGTGCAAAGAATTACTCAGTTTCACACTTCAAAGGGTATTCATGAAATTACTATCACCTAAATCTTACAACATTTGCCGAAGTCCTCAGTTGCACATTATAAAGATACACCTGCTTCAAAATCTTTGGCCAATGAAAGTATCTGCTTACCATTATTTTCTGTAAGCTTCTCTTCAGAAAGAAACTAAACAATTTTCTCTCTGAGGCCTGAAGAATCCTACGGCCCTACTTCTGTCATTTGACCACCAACATATACACAAACACATGACCATCAGCTGAAAGTATAAAGTCATTACACAATCTAAGTGCAAATAAGCACTAAACAGCCAGAAAGTTCTTCAAACCCAGAAAGTTCTTCAAATGAATGCAAATGCTTTTACTAGAGTGTGTAGCATTAATTCTCCAGGTGCATGATAAACAATAGGAAGTACATAGTCAATTTGGTATTTTCCACATCTACAAATAGATGGTGTGAATGGCTTCCTAAAGTGGTAGCAGAGCACAGAAGAGGGCTACTCTCAAATTTCTGTGGTGTTTGGCAGATTGCACAGAAACCACGTAAGAACAGCTTCACCTTTTTCTGCTGAAGTACGAGACAGAGGCACAGTAATTATTTAGAACGGGAAGGAATCAAAATTAAATATCAAGTTTTACGGACAGAAAAAATAATTCTTAATGGGGCCAAAGAGCTCTGCCCCTTCCAAAAGTTAAAATAAAAAGAAAAAAAGAAAAAAAAGCAGCTTCAGGTTTACTGCACAGAATCTGATTTAAAGACACCATAATACTTTGCTCCAAGCAGCCTGAGAAAGCTAGGAACTGGCTCTGTAAATTTTAACGTTAATGACTGCTAAACAGTTTCAGCTCCCTTTTGTTCTCAGTCTGTTCACAGCAAGTAAATAAACAAAATCTCATAGGTACTACTGTATTCAGTCAATGCAGTGCTACTCAAAGAAACCTATTTTACTAAGAACATGAGGTAAGTTGTACCCTACTTATACAGGTACTGAATAAAGCCACGTTGCAAGGAAAGAAGCAATGAATACTCTTTCTCAGAAAAGCTACAGTGAAGAGTATTTCTGATCCTGACTGATGAGTGCTACAAATCACCTGCCATCCAGTGAGTTCAGTAATTCTGTATTAAAGTAACCCTACAGCTTCTAATTAGACATCTGTAGTGTGTTCTTAAAGCCACAGACCAGTTGCTCTAAGCTTCTGAAACGCCCGCAATGGAAATCTAGACCCTGGCATAGCAAGCAAGCCCTGTAGTAAATCTACTGGTAATAGGCTTACAGTTTTCCCCTCCCAGCCCTCAATATTAGAATCACAGCACACAAACCACACGATGAAAATGGCCAGGCAGCAATCAGTAAGAATTTCTGTTGCATCTTTATATTTCCAATGTTATTTTGAGAATTTTTCACATGAAACAGTGCTTTTCACAGAAAACACTGGGACATGCTAATATTGGTCTCTCTAAACTTATCTTGGAAAATGAGCACAAGGCAGGCCTATTAAACTTTGCCACCGGTATAAACTTATTTGCACTACAGTTAATGATTCCGTTTGTGCATTTCCTTTTGGAGGAAGGTAGCACTTTTTTCATCTCACCATGGAGATAATACAAAGTACCATAAAAATAACTTTTAAAATCTTAATGATACAGAATGACAGCTTAAAAACGACTTTGCTCTTTTGATTACAAAAAGACTTGCTCTTACATTGCCTTAACTTTACTCTATGCCTATGCAAACCAAGCTCAGTGGAGTACAATTATTTATGTTCACCAAAAATGTCAGTGAGTTTTTATATAAAATTACTGAAGTTTGCTTTTATGAAGCCCTATACTACAAAGCAATGTCAAGTCAACAGTGATATTTACCTACTCACTCGATCTTCTGTGGAGCTGTTTTTTAACGTCTTAGGCAATGACTTGCAAGAGTTTATAATTTGTTTTCATACTGGAGTTTCAACTGAATAAATCAAGCAAAATCGATTTAATTTCTAGGATTAGTCTTTGTTGTCAAGAAAGCACAACATATTTATTTAACACTGAAGTATCTGCTTCTCAAGATGGCAAAAAAATGTACATCTTTAGCATGCCTTCTCCAAAATGGAGAACCTAGCTACACTGGAAAGATTCTGAATCATGTTTCCTCTTCTTGCTGCTCAGCATTCAGTCCCTTGCAGCTTCCAGAAACAATTTCAGTGGTTCAGTGTCCACAGACAGGTTGGTTGCATATGCAGACTTTTTTTTTTTTTTTCTGTTTAAGATGTTCTAGCCTTACATTCCTCATTAAAAAGTTTCCCAAACTTCTCAAATTTTAATGCTGCCACAGACTCAAATGAAGATACAAACCCACTGCCTCTCCCTTCTCTCGTCATTAGGGAAACAATTCAGATTTTATAAAGCAAGATATTATTATATGACACAGTTGTAACAGGCAGGAGACATCTGTTACACTTTCCTTCCTATAATCCATTTGGACATAAATAGGATTACAAACATCCTAACAATATAAAAGCTATAGAAGCAATCCCTTCAAGCCCCAAAACTGTGACAACTGTAAGTTCTAAAAGGACAATTGACAATTTCTGTATTCTACTAGTTTTCTCTTACGTGGATACATACTGTCAAAGATGGAAGGTCCCCACACTACACATTGAGGATTTAAAAAAATATAAATTACAGGAACGATCTCTTTTTAAAGGGCTGCTAAGACAGAGATTTCCTTATTAAAGGAGATGATCCTCACTGTAACAACTAAATCAGACATATTCCTACTGAGACATGCTCACAGCAACATTGATACTAACATGTTCTATTGAAAATACAAAGCAAAAAGCTTACTCAAAACGAAAGTTTGACTCATCACAGCATTTATAGGGCTCACAATGCTGCTTCCAATAATCTCTACCTGTCTCGACTACAACTCCTGGCTTGAAATTCTAAGCCATACCAGGCGTCCACTACTAGTTCCTTACCCTATTATTCAGCGAGTAATGATAGTAATAGCACTCTTCATATAATTTTTGTTTACAAGAAAATGCTTCCCAAAAGCCAGCCGTTTCCTCATCATCCAGGACTATTAACGTGTAGTTTACTTGTGGCAGCGCTGCTCCTCCAGGTTTTCAAAGCAACGAAATAACCCAGACGACACGAGACGGCTCCAGAGCAGTCAGGATCCCCCCCCCGCATCCCTTCCTTCCACAGGCAAATATCGCACGGCGGCTCGGGGGCAGATCAGCGGCACTCAGGTCCTTCCCACCGGCGACAGGGCCTGGGGAGCGGCAGCCACGCCCGGGGCCGCTCGCCAGACGCGACCCCCTCGACTCCCCACTGGGACCCGGCCGGGAGCCCCTGCCCGCCCCGTCCCGCCGTCAGTGCCCTTTCAGCCCCGCTGCCCTCCCGGCCCTCACACCCCTCTCACCCGCGCCGCTTTCTCCGGCAGCTTCTTCCTGTTTCGCTTCTTCTGTTCATCGCCTTTGAGGTTCAGCTG
>VWYP01006382.1:209364-371060 GCA_013400435.1 Pycnonotus jocosus
TATGTCGTTTGCTTAGTCTTTTTTTTTTTCAAAGGAGCTTTTTTTAAAAGGAGAGAATGTTATTTTGAAACAAAAATTTTTATTTTCAAGCTGTTGGCATGTCTGAACAGAAAAAAATTATTGCAAAGAAATTTAACTGTTTCAATCTATATGGATTTCCACCCTGTCTTCCAACTAAAACTTCTAGTTATCAGTTTGACTCGAATTCATAAACACTTCCTTTTAGTTCCATTTTACCATATTCATTGTTAACTGATTTTTCTGAGTATGTTGAGCTTTAAGAAACATTTTATAGCTTCCAAAAGGTGAACAGGTATGTTTCATTAAAAAAAAAATTGAAGGCTTAAAAAGTCACAGGTGTTGCATTCCACATATTTTTCAAGGCATTTCCACAATCATGAACCAGTTGGATCACTGGCAATTACTGACAACTGCAGACTGAATTTCTGAGCAGCATCCCAACTTTCTGCCTGCAGCTATGCTGTCTCTGTGCCATCAGAACATCTTACTGGACTATGGCCTTTGACCTTAATACAATTCTGCAGTCCCCTTTCCTTCTTTTTTTCTCATTCTATTTGTAAAGTCACTTTGAAGTAAAAAAAAAAAAAGAGCAGTCTTCTAACATAAGAAATATATTTTATTATAATTAGGTTTATTATGTGTCATTTGTGTAGACTATTCAGTAGCTTCTCCTTTTTTACTGTCTCTAAAATAGTCATTCTGTTTCCTGTATTAAAATCCTACTCTCAAATCCTCTCATGAAGTGTAGGATATTCTTTTGGGAATTCCACTCAAGAACAGTCAGAAAATATTCTCAGTATATCAGCAGTCTGTGTATATTAGGGAAGAAATGACACTTCTTTACAAGACAATGGACTCCTATTAAAATCCAAGATGACACAGTTATGCAGGTGCCAAAGTGCCTCCAACAGTTAAATTCAATTCCTAATTTTTTAGAATAGTTACATTTATGGTGACCATTTTTCTCAAAGTTTTCTCTGATAAGTCCTGAAATACTGCATTTCTTGCAGTATCATTTGAACAATAATGGAGAGAGGAGATATTTTAAAAGGCCAATAGATTTTTCATTTGTTTTACAGGACACAAATAACATGCTGCATGCTCCAGAGTGGATGTTAGGAGTTTTTCTTTTCTTGTTGGCCCTGTTTCTTTTACTGCCATTTCTGCAACCTCATCTGTTTATCTTCTGACTTCCCTTCCTCCTAGACCTTTCAGTTCCCTATGACTCTGCCATGTTTTTCATTCCAGAGTTATGCCTGCACTCTTGCCCTTTTCTAGTTTCATAGTTCCTGTAATTCATTCCTGGCTGCTTCTTGTTGTAGAAGATATAATGGTATAATGTATAATATAACCAAATAAACCCCAATATAATATAGTTTAAAAGTTTGTGAGCCTTTCCTAGAGTTACTCCATGTGTGTTACAGCTACTTTTTTATCCTATCTGTGTTATCATAAATTGTCAGACGTGCTACAAAAGTTGCCTTAAGCTAGTGAAGAATTGCTGAGGCTGGTTGGGGAAAACATGATCTGAACCTCTTTCTTATCTTGCAATTGGCTCAACTAAGGCCTAACAATGGAATGATGTTCAGAGCCAAGTGGAGGCCTCAGTGCCCAGTGTTGTTCCAGTAAAGCACAGCAGAGCACCCATACTTCCAGACCAGCCATTGGCTTCACTCCCCCTTTCACCATACAAAATAAGACTTGCTACAAATCTGGTCCTTTAAGGAGATAAATATGCATGGAAAAACTCTCTGGTGAATGTCAGAGAGCATTTACTGCTTCTTTCATAGGTGGAGGAGGACCAAAGTGTTCATTTTACTCTTTGTATCAATTATGAGTTCTGAGCAAAAGTAGCCAAGACTGTCATGGAGCCTTGCTTGCTTATTAACTTTCACTTCCCTAAGAATGCAAATGAAAAGAGAACATGCCTTACATGTGTTGTTACAGTCACCTGTAACATGCAATTGTTCTCTCCTTTTGGGATGTGCTAAAACTTATTGTATAAAAGAAGGGGGGGTTGGGGCAGAAAAAGAAAGATGGTAAGAGAGGGGGGGAAACACCTCTGCTTGTTTGGGATCAGTCAATGGACTGTGTCTCTCCTTCTTCCCAAAAGGAAGCCTTTTATTTATTTATGGGAATATTTATTTACACATACATATATATATACATACATGCTTATAATAGATCTGTGTTACCGTACCTTTGGTCACTACACATGTTAAGTCTCTGCAGTTAGTGCATTTACTCTGTCAGTCCAGAACCTTTTTCTTCAATAAACCACAGTTTGTGACTCTGGATCACATAAATTCTTACTGAACTTGGCCAGAGCTCTAGTATCAGAGTGGTAAATCACACTATTCCTGAATCATGCTCACGCACATTTGTATTGAGCATGATCAGACTCATACTGTTGAAACTGCACTACCTGTGAATCTGTGCTCAACAAAGTTCTTATTGAACATGACCAGACTTAGAGTGTTGAACAACAAAGTTCTTATTGAACATGACCAGACTTAGAGTGTTGAACTGATTATAATCAGAAATTAAACCCAGTCACACCCAGCCTCCCTGATCTCTGAGGACCAGCTGGAACAAAAAAGCATTTATTTTCTGTCAAATTTCTATGCTCTTAATGGAACAAGTGCAAATTCTTCAGGGCAGGCCAATACCTTTTTTGATGCATCATTTCCATTTTTTTTGGTGGGATTGGTACACTGGCATCCCTTTTATTTGTCCCTTGGGATGCCTCTACAACATTGCTTTTTATTACTGTTGTAAGGACCCAAACACTTGAATGGATCAGGTTGGCTGAGAAAAGGAGGAAAGAGGTTCCATCTGCTATATGATTTAAAGAAGAACAACATCTTGAAATAAGGAAAAAAATTGACTTAGTATACTCCATTTTTGGCTCTTCTTTAGAGATCTCATATCAGTCTTGGCTGCTAGGGAGTACTTGGCACATTTCCATCCCATTTAAATTGTCTGTCTAGACTGATAACTATCCAAGCCTCAATAAAATTGCATCAGAAATGCAGCTTTTGGAACTGTCGTCTGAAGAAGTAGAGAACTAGAGTAGTTTAATCCTCAGGAGAGGGGAGAAGATGCTGTGGTACTGGAGAAGAACCGATCAGGAGAATGAAGAGTAGTCAGACTTGCAGTGTTAGAAAATTGTTTGCGATAGCTTAAAAAGAAAACTTTGATCTGGTCCCTTGTGCATTCTTCACCAGCCATGGTAGCAATGTGCTAGGGTGTAAGGGAAAAGTGAGAGCTACATTAAGAATAATAATGACATGAAATATGGCTTATTTCCTTTTATTATCAGGATTCCTAATCAATTAAGTGACATTTTAACAAGAAGTAACTGATTAGGAATACTGGATGCGGTTGTGAAGATGCTGCAGCAAAGCATTAGAAAATAAGATTTCCAGGCTTGCATCCATCTAATGAATTTTGTCTGCGGTAAGACTGTCAGCAGCTTTATCCAGCATTGAAAAATGATGTGGCTCACCTAGAAAGCTTTGCGCCATGGAGTCAAGCAGAAAAATCAGGTGAGCAGCAGCGAGAGAAAAAAGACCAAGTGTTGGACTGGTGTAGTTCACCATGCCTTCCTTGCATTAATCCCCTCAGTCAGAAGCCATCAAAAAGAATAGCAGCACTTTACGCTTCTTTTTGTTTTCTGAGGAATGTGCTGATCACGTTTGCATTTTTACTCAGGACTAACAATCTGACAGTGTTGAAAATGTAGTCTTTCCCATTCAGGTTGTCTTTAGATAAAATTCACATTAGACTTGCACATCTTGAATATTAGGTGCTGCTGAACATTCCTTGCAAGTGCAGAATGTAAAAAGGAACAAAAAGGGGGCTACAATTTAACTACTTAAATGAACTTTGGATCATCTAAGTTTTTCAACTACTTTTTTAAAAATTGTAAATTGGTTCCCTTGAGAATCCCAATAATATGTGTAGTGTGCAAACAGAAAAGAAGAGGGTTTCTGTCTACAAGACCATACTTCCTTTAAGAGGAATCTTGCTCGGTATCTCCTGTTACCTCTACTTGTTTCAGAAATACTTATTGAGCATATAATCCTTGGTCATGTTATCCTTGGTCCCAGGCACAACATACAGAAATCTTGAATCCTGTGCACATGTAGTCAGTTCTCTACACAGGTATTCGGTGCCCTCTTCCAGAAATATTTTTGCCATGCCCTTACCCCTTTTGTGCCTCTCTTCTAACTTGAGCACTTTGGTGGCTTTGAAAATTTTGCCTTATTTTAAAAAGTGGGAGGAGTTTACAACAGGGATGAATTACTCAGAAACCAAGGAATTGAAATGCTTCTTAATGGAGAAAGAGGCATAAAGACTTGCCAAGACCATGAAATCATACCAAGAAGAAAAATGTCACAAATGATCCCACTGAACTCAATATGGGTTTTTGCATTGGCATGTGCCTGTGAATTTAAGCTCAAACACTCAGACACTGGGCTACAGAGAGGCAGCAGCAAGTTCCAAGTGAGTCTAAAAAGGTTTTTCTTTTAGCTCTGCTTCAATGTTGCCAGCTAGGAGATGGGGGAGGGGGGGGAGAAGTTTTGTGCATGGGGAATAAATATACATTGCCCCACATTTGCAGTGTATTTTTGTGATTTGGATTCTGTTTTCCAGACACCAGTCTAGGAGAGTGAAATAATTTTTTGATCCTAAAAAAAAAAAAAAGGAAAAAAAATATTTTCAAGATGTCATTATTTTTCTTTTTGGTTTTGTTCCTCCTGAAATTAATTAGCTGCAGCACATAAGACAGAGGTGCACAGCTCAGCTTTTTCTGGGTACTAGGCAGCAATACCACAAGACTGCACTCACATGAACCCAAGACAGGAACAAGCATGGGTGGACTTATAAAGAAGAAAGAAAATATCTTAGAGGAGGTTTAAAAAAGTGGGTTTGACCACTTGGGAAAGATTTGATGCCTGGGAACCTTTGCCACCAGAAAGCAATGGAAGCCCTTAAGTATACATATCACCCACGTAGTTTAAAAGATTTCCTTGTCTGTCACTGAATAACATGGGTTGTTCTTTCATATTTGTTCTGAATCCAGTGTAAAGACACTAAAGATCAGTTGTAGTAGTAAGGCTCTCTTAAAAGTATACAAAGTATACTCTAGACACAAATATTTTAAGTATCTGAAGTATTTGAAATATTTGAACTTTTTTTTTTTGGTTAGTTGGCAAAACATATATTTTACAGGACATTAGATATTTTATATGCATCTTTTAAGGGAGAAATGGATACCTATCTATTCTAAATCCATTCATCCATAATGCTATACACATTACTAAATTTCCTTTAATCTCATGTGCATTTTTCCTCTAATTCTGATGAAGAGCATTTTCACTACAGTCTTCAGTGGATGGGGGCATTAGGCAGTGTGTCTGGATTACTTTTTCCCCATTCCTCAGCTGCATGAGAAAATGACATTTCTCTATTGCTGAAGTCACAAAATAACTGATATTCTAACCATGGTTATTTAAATCAAAAAATGATTTATTACTAATGGTTTTTTAGCAGAGTGCCCCTGAGACCAATGCAGTCTTCAAAAATTATAAGTAAACTGGGGGGGAACTCTTGAGATTTGGTTTCTCAACAATGTAAGTGTATGGCCAGGGACTGAGTGGTATCTCAGTCCCAGTGCAAGAAATGCAGCAACTTCCAGTCAGCCTGTGCTCACTGCCAGCTGCCCACAGCTCTGCTCACGCATCTTGTCCTCTCCAGCCTGTGGTTCTCAATGGGCTGGCTCTCCAAATGCGAGTTTATACTTTTCAGCTCTCTTCATACCTGAAGAAATATGAAAATACTTTCGGTTCATTTTTAAAGCAGCATGCAAGGATGAGGGTGGCACCTCTACAACAGTTTGAGATGGTAGATCACTGTCTCCTCCTTCATACCTCTCCCCCACTCTGTGAAGGAAAGGTAACCTAAGAGAAATACATACATACACACACATGCACAACCTTCCTAAGGGCTGTGGATATACCTGCATATAGCCAAGGTAAAAACAAACTGTCTTTGATAGGTAGTAAGTTTACTAAATTAAATTCTTCATTCGCCTCTCTTAAAAGCACATTTTGGCCAGCAAAGAATCAGTTTTCTTTACTACACTAGAAGTAAATGCATCATCGGAGCAGATGAGTGAATGGAACAGGAGCAAAAGATAATGTGTGATGACATCACTTGGGGATACTCAGCCTATGGCCCATGCTTTAGAAAGTCCACTGAGACATATGTCCCATATTGACCAAGGAGTCTTGAAATAAGTGATGGCTGAAATACTCAGTCTGACAGACTTCTCAAGCCAGTACTAATTTCTGCTCCAACTAAGTCCCAGCTCTACTCCCACCCTGTCTCCTTGACTGGCTGCCTTTCATTCCTCAGCTTATGTTTTCGTGCTTGTCTTACCCATACTTCTCTACTAACTCTTCATCTAGTCTTTCTTCCTCAGCTTCTTCATTCACAATGATTTCCAATCTTCTCCTTTAGATTTGTCATCTGCTCTTGGATACTTGTTCTAATGTCTTTTCCTAGACATTTCCCACTATTTCCAACATATCTGATCACTAATTGAACCTATTTCTCTTTCATATCTCCTTCCTGCCAACCTACTTGTTCACTTTCACACTCTTCTAGATCTTCATCTCAATCCCACCTTGAACTACGTCTAAGGTAACCACACCAACCTTTTCTTTACTCTTGGTTGTTCCCATCCCACTGCTCTCAGCACCTTGGCAACCCATCCCAGGTTTCCTCTCATGCTGCATGTTCTGCATCACACCACACCACACCATTCTGCACCATACCACCCACAATTACCGTAGCATTTCTGTCCTGTCCAGCTTCCTTTTTTTCCTGTCCCCTACCATCAGGACTCAGTGTTGGGACTGTTGATAATGTATCCCTGGTCTCAGATCACAGGCCCTGACCAGCCAGCCATGATATCAGCTTGGAGCCTGCAAGGTAGTGAAAGTAGTGTGCAGCCCAAGGCTGGAGTGGGTGGATGTACTGCGATCTCTACCAGAAACATGTTATGTAAAGGCTTCAAGGTTTATAACATGGATAGACTTTGATAAATTTTTGTGACAATAGCAAGAAGTTTACCTTTGATAAATAGGCGACCCACCTTATGAAGTTCCTGTACCAAAGGATGAATGTACTAAAGCTGCTGAAAGAAAAGGCTGTCAGAATCTTTTAACATGGTCAAAACAATGTGTTGGTTTTTTGGGGCTTTTTTTCCCCCCTTAATTGTGTTTTCAGAAACAGCTGAAGTCTTTTGACTGAAGTTTTCTACAAAATTGTCCAGAGGCAGACATCCAGCATGGAAAATTCCAGACTGAGCTATTCATGTATGGCAAAATTATATGCTGCTGATAAGAGGGAAGTGGGTTCAGAAGTGATGGATAATTGTCATAATAGTACTACAAGTCCTACTACAGCACACTAATGTAATAACCAGGTAATGTACTGCTGCTACCGAAGAGTAGCAAAGGCAATGTGCAATTTCTGTTAGCTCAGGTAATTATAGCATTTCACTCCATTCACTCTTATCATGAAAATGTCAATTTGAAGCCTAATGGAATACTTTCAGAGGCATTAAAAAGCACAGACAAATAGCAGTGTTTTGTTAAAATCCCAAAGATGTATATTGTGGAAGTTTATCTGTGTGCAATACATATGTATGTGACAGTAGCCATCTATGTCTGTAATACCATTACAGGAAAACTAGGTCTGATTTCCTTTCTAAAATGTTTTATCATCATAGTTAACTTAAATGCTTTACTTCTCGTGTAAAATAAGAAGACCGAGACCCTTTTCCGTTCAAACATGCAGTGTTACTGTATTCTATGTTTCTGGCAAATAATTACAGAGTGGATAGAGGAAAATTGCATTGTTAAAATGCTTTGAATAGAAAATAGGGTTTAGTGGGGTTTACTAACCCCCCCCCCCCCTTTATTTTTTTCCTTTTTTCTACAGTAGCAGTGGTAGCATTATGGGATACCATACTGAAAAGAGGATTAGGACTTTAATGAAGTCTCTAGTCCAGTTCCATTAGATTGCTCTGGAAATAATTTCTTCTGTGACTCATTTCTCCACCAGTAAACAGCATGTGAAGGTCTTTGTTATACTGCAGATTGAGTTTCAATTTATCAACAACTTCCAAAATGCTGTTAATTCAATTTCTCTGTATTTGGCCACCTACCCAAACAATGCCAGCCTCATCAGTGCTAGAAAATATCCTTCCAGCAGATGGCAGATATTGCTTGTCCAATATAATCCTGTCTTCCTAATCAGTACTGCAGCCGTGGGACCTGGAACATCAGGAAAAGCAGGAGCTAAAACCTGAATAACTAATTCTCAAGACACATACATTTCAAAAAATCTTAGGTAGCATTATTAAACTTTGTCTTACTTTTTATGCATTTAATTAGTACAGAATCCCTAGAGTATGCTTCTCTTCCATTATGAAGCACCTTTTGAAGAAAAAAAAGGAAGAAATATTTGAGTGAAATAATGATTAGGGATCTAGTTGATCAAAAATAGCAAAAATGTTCTCATTTGAACATGTGTTATGATGTTTGAGTACTAATATTTCCTTTTACTGACTCACATGAATAGCCACTGGTAATGTGAATTAATCTGTTGGAATTCTTCTTTCAGTCTTGAAGTAATTTGGGCATTTTGTAACAGGAGAAACTCATACAAATCTGGACAATTTATATTAGATTTAAAGCCATGGTATGCTTTACAGTAAATATTGACATCTGCTATATTTTTACTGCCATTCATCCTACTGTACTCATTAGTTCCCTCTATCCTTTATGTAAGTTCACAGAGCCAGAGAAGTTACAGTAAAGTTCACCTCATGGTGTAAGAAGCATAAAATAGACTAGCTGATGGAGAGCTCTAATTTCACTACAACATGCTCTATTCTGTTACTATCTATCTATTGTTTAAGAAAAATGGTCCAACTGGGAAAAGACAAGACAAAAGAAATAGTAGGAAATAGCTTGATCATTGCAAAAAGTCACAGCCTGAGTTATTTTCCAGATCTGAGCTACAGTATGAAGGACCATCTTAGTTATAAATTATATGAAATTTGATTTCCATTCTTATTTTTCTTTGATACTTTCTGAATCAAACCTCTCGAACTCCCACACAGGAGATGCTATACCATCTAGGATTTTGTTTGTTAGTTGTTCAGCTGAAAAGATCAAAACTGTTCTTTGGTATCTTAAAAATGTTCTACAAAGGTAGCTAGTGAGTTTTGTAACCCCCTTTTTTTCAGTTGTTGTTTGGGATTTGGGCCTGTTTTTCCTAGCTGGCTGGGCAATTTTGTTTATATGGTACTTTAGGAAGCCGTTTCTTTCCATTACTTTATTTTAAAATTTCCTATTTTCTCTGTCCTGTTTCTATCTTTTCTTCTGTGAAACACTCTTTAGACAATAATCAGCTTCTATCAGGACAGGGATCCTCTTCACTCTTTAATATGAAATAGTACCTAGTTGCTTAATATGGTTCTGTGAATATAAATTTAAGTGCTTCATAAACACCTTGAAGTAAACAGGTCTTCAGTTTCTTTATTATGATAACAACTCTCTTGGCAAAAAAGTAGATAATGCTAGCTGATGCCTTGTTGATGTTATTACTACTGATGGTATTAATATGTTGGTAGGAGTTTTACTCACATCTAATTTTGAAGACATTCTATAGATCAGGAGGATCAAAAAGAGATTGTAAGACCATTTTCCCGTTGGTTATCTAGTGTAAGCTTGAGTGACATGACACTTATTTATCCTGAAGTCTGTTTAATATGAGTAAGAGTTTCAGAATTTGTTTGAGAATTAAGGGAATGTCCTAAGAAGTGTATGCCAAAAGTCAGGTGTTGAAAGTGTCCACTAGCAAGTCTAGCCTCTTGTTTTGTAACTAACATAACTATGTCCAAGAGAAAATATATTACTTTTTGAAAAGTCAAGCTTTCATGCCAGTGTGAAATACAACATGAAGTTTTTAGTACCACCTACATCAGTATGTAACATTGGACTGCTAGACTTCAAACATGAATAACAAGAATTTAGTATTTAGAATTTAGAATGTAATAATTCTGAATTATCTGTGCAGTCAGATGGGGAACCTAAGTGTCAGTTAATGTACTTTAGGTCTTGCTTAGTATATTTTTTTTCATGATAAAATTTCTATCACATATTGGAAACAAGTATCTCTTGATCATAAATAGTTGTCCCAGGAACATGTACATATATTTGTAAAATATTATCCTTTATTCCTCTAAGCATACTGTGTTTTTGTGTCATTGTCCTGATAAGGATCAGGAGATTAGCCTGGGTTTTAATTTGGTTTGTTAAGAACTAACCATTGTGTGCTTTCCCTTTCATGCATCTGGAATGAGAGAAAAACAAAAAAAAAAAAGAAAAAAGATAAAGGCTGACTGACTAGAAGCTTCTGCTTATCTTTCCTCATGCCCTGTTCATTGCTATGGGTGCTGTGAGGCTGACACATAAATGTTTTTATGCAACAAGTGCAACAACAATCCTCTCCTGAGAATCTTGACTTTAGGAGGCATAGCTTTTCATTCTTCTTAAATCAAAACATAAAACCTTATGTGATATAAATATTGGTATATCTGTCACATTTATCATTTCACATCTAAGTATCTATACAGACCAAACCATGAAGGAAAATAGCAGGAAAATAACAGTAAGAGGAACTGTTGAGGTTTAAATGTGATTTAGTGCTGCTGGCAGTTTCACTGTGGGATTATCATCAGCATAACTTTACATAAAGTTGTTTATATTATCTGATATATAAAATTAGTTGGAACTTAATCATGTCCTAGACTGCAGGAGATATCTGAAGCACAAGATCTCCTATATCCCCACATTGCTGGAATTGCAGGTACAGTATTTTCCAGAGGTAAGGAAGGATAGAGAAAGGAGAAGAGAAGGATAGTTATGGAACTTCTCACAACTCAACACATATTATGAACAATCCAATTTGAAACCAGACAAGTGCTTGCAGAAAGAACACCCCTCTTGTTAGAATACCTGAGGGTGCAAAGAGATAGGGTCAATATTCTCAGCCATGCTGCAAAGCACTTACATCATCAGTCACCCACATTTCCTTTCATTGGAAGCTCTCACGGGAGATAGGTACCTCAAAACTTTATCTATCAGTAACTTCATTTCTCTCAGTGGTGAGGATAACAGCATGTTCTTAATTAATAGAGTTGTGACTGTAACTGTGCAGCACTCAGAGTGAACAGAGCAGAAGGCTATTTAAAGAACAGAGGGGGATACTTTTCATTGTCTGTGGTGGTTTTTTTAATCAAAATTGAGCAGTTGGAACAAAACTATGAGAATGAATTCGTACTACAACTGCTATAATTGAAATAAAAGCTTGAATCAGCCCTAAATATAAATGGAGAGCATGAAAATAAATTTTTAAAACTTGTTGAGTTTCACTGCATGTACATTTTTGGTGAAAGCATTTCATAGCTAAGTTTCTTGTAACACTACCCTTCCTTCAGCTATCTGCTCTGCTGTGGCTGCCTTTTCTCTGTGTGCCCCTTAAGGTGCCCCTTTATCTTTTCTGAATTATTTGCAAGGAACTGTGCTTCTCTTTTACACACTTTTTCCAGGAGGATCTCAGATGTGAAATCTGTGGAACATCTGGGAATGATAAAAATCTGTGGAACCATGGAACTGCATGAAACACTGATTTTCTCCAAGCAATCTTTCCCAAATTATCTATGCCTTTACAGAGTGTTTCTTCTAAATGTTTAATCTTGTTTGAATCTTTTAGACTTTAGCTGCTTATAGTTATTACATAAATATTTGCACTTATTATTTAATGTTTTTCCTCTCCCACTTATCATTTGGTCTTCTCCCAAATTGTGTTTTACATATCTTAGGGCAGGGGGAGCATTTAACTGTGTTTCTACAGGGCTTGCTACAATCAGATCCATAAGTTGCTATAGCTATATGTATACAACTCAAGACTTCTTAAGTGTCTAGACTCAAAACTTTTCACCTGGTGAGTCATGATGCAGGTTTCTGTGTAGCCTGGTGACCTAGCAGAGACTCAGCACCACTGCAATGGGATACCCTTTGCCCTTCCAGAGGGAATGGGACTAGAAGCCAGTTTATCAAAAACCAGCAGAGGAGAATGCAAATAGCTAGGTATTATTTTAGCTCCCCAACCTAGTTTGTTAAGGCATTGCAGAGAGTGTCAGTGCAGTGCCACCCTAAGAGAAGGCATAAAAACACAGCTCAAGGTATTTGTGAGGTGTTTGAGAAGGCTTTTCCTGCCCAGTTTGGCATCAGCTGGCCACATGTGCTGAATCAGTGAAGAAGTGACAGCATGGTCAGTTGCCCTCCAGGTGAGGAAATTTTTCATGCAAACAGGGATCCCAACTCTCCAGCCTCCCCATGGAACTGCACAGCATGAATGCTTCCCCTCAGTGCATACCACCTCAGATAAAGCAAGGCAAGCTTGGCAAAAAAAAAAAAAGGTACAAACTGCATTCATTCCTTTTCATCTGCTGTATGTAACCACGGTATAAGAATCTCTTGCTCTTAGTGTCTGTCTTTGCCATGGGACAAGAATCAGTTAAAACTGGCATTTGAACTCTCCTCCTGGGTGGGAAAGATATATTAGCTGTAGCTGATGGGATGATGGCAGCTAATACTTGAAATTATGACTGTGTTTTTTTGGCTGAAATGGTAGTAATTATGGTAAAATTTTCAGCCTTCCAACAGTAAATTTTATGGAAATGGACATCTCCAAACATCCCTGATGGAAAATATAGGTTTCCTAAAGTGAGCTGAGGTGAGAAAACAATTTCTGCATGAATAATCACAAGAACCCCCCCAAATCTGCTGAAACTCCATTTACTGCTACTCAATCCACTTCTGTGCCACTAGGGTCTGCAAGAATTTTGTTAAGCCCTAGCTGTCTGAAGCCAGTGCTGGAGCTGGTGTCCTCTCATGGTCTCTGAGAGGAGCCTGCCCACAGCAGCCTGTCTCTTCTCTTTGGAGGCAGGTGCCATCCTCCTGACATTGTTTGACAGAGTTTGACACTGTTTGGCACTCTGTTTATATTACTGAAGGAATACACAGAGCTACATTTGGTATCCTGTACTCCTGTATTAATGGCCACAAATCTGTACATCCATACTCTTACTGCCTCACTGTCCTAACCTTCACCTAATGATACTCATTCTCTCCTTTGTTACCAAGTTCCTTCTGCCACAATTCCTGGGTTTATCATTTTGCTTGTTTATCATCTTCCCAGAGAGACTCTCTGCCTTCCACTTTCTTGATCTCAATACTCCAGCATTTGCTTATGTAATAGAGAAGGATGGAAGAAAAAAAAATTAATTTAATGTAAATTCTAAAGTAAAAATATTAACTGCATTATTGCAAAATAAATTTTAACACTGTAAACTGTCAAAATTTTAAAAATATTTAAATGCTTACCATATAATCTAACTTTATTTCAACTTTGGATTGTGGGTTTGCTGAAGGGGACTTACAGCATTCATACCGTAAACAAAGAAAAGCCAACAGCAGCAGGACTAGCACGAATCGCATTACAGTCCAAAGCAACTCTACTTTGTACTCTGTTTTGTAATCTCTAACTTTTTGAAATTTTTCATCTTTTTTTTTTTTCTAAATTCACTTATTTGATCTGCAAGCATTTAAACTTTTCATAGTTTTCCGTATGTGAGACATTCCACAGGATCTGATGATTTTAAATACAGTGTGTTTAAGACGCCCTGATCCTCTTGAGCTGTTACACCCGCATACTTAGCATGGGGTATTGCAAGAGATCCCCATGATCAGTGAAAAGTGAATACTTTTTTCAGGATCCTGGCCCTAAAATGTAAAAGCTTCAAAATAGGGCACAAGTACTACATTTGTTTTGAAAATGCTATGGTGTTGTGCAGCAAAATAGACATGATCTGTGGTAGTGGTCATAGCATTGCTATTCATGAAGTAATCACCATCATGTTTTCCTTATAAAGCTATATTTAACCAATATCCCTCATTAAATTATGCTTCAGTTTCTGGTTATTTTTTGAAAAACTTTCCCCCTGAAGAAGCATTCAGTGCCTCTTGGTTGTTCCTTGCAATGTGGCAGTGACTTTGGACAACAGACTAAAGGGTGGAATTGACATGGAGAAATTGTCAGAAAAACCCAGTGCTACCTACATAAACATGCTGCTACATGAAGGCATGGGTTGTCTTTGTTCTGCAAGTTATGAGCTCATACGTCAACATGGGAAAACAGATGTTTAGACGAAAAAAATAATGAAAAGGCAGAATGAGGAATATGTCCAAGTTCTTTTGGCTTTTGTTCAGGTGTTCCACGGACAGAGCTAATGGGAATCATGTGGAGTGGCTGATTATCATTGGAATCAGATGGTCTTTTTGTAACTGTAAAAAAGGAAAGAAGAAAAAAAAAATTACTCTGTATCACACATCTTTGATTTACTGGGCTTAGTTAAAATTGTCTTTCTCTGCTTATTATGAGAAGGATAGAAGTTAATTGTCAGAATGTACTTAATACTCTTCTGTGGAAGAAAAAACTTGCATCATGACGTTAGCAGAAGATCGCCAGATCTCCTGCCTGTGACTAGTGAGATAAAAGGCCTGACTATCTTGGCCTTTGCTCCTCAGGTAGTCATCTGTGCAAAATGGCAGCACTTTTTGCACATTTTAATACAGACATAAGGTTCTGCTCAATGTGCAATACTTTGGAAAATCATTTCCTATAGTGTCTATTTGTTAATGCCTTCCAGGCCCCATTCTTAGTCCTGACGGAAGTGCTGTCATGCTCTTTTACTTCAAGGGATGTGTTCCTCATCTTCTTCTGCCTTCCTAACTTTCTTATGATGCTGTGGACCAGTTACTTCATGTGATGCGATTTGTCATGTCTTCGGCTAGGAAATCCATGTACTCATATAATATTTTAGGGACCTTCCCTTCCCTTCCCTTCCCTTCATTTGCTTTCTCTGATCAGAGTGTGAAATGCCCTCCCTGTTCCAATAGGTAGATATCAAATATAATTTTTTTTTTCTATTGCGCTCAGTTTCAAAGAGCAAACAGAACTTCCTGTCACAGGGAATAATTTTTATTATGACTTTGGGATCTCCCATTTTTTTCAGTTGCCATAGAGTCATGAATCCTGATCCTCCTACACCTCTCCCATACAACAACTTTCAGATGCTATCTCAGGGCACAGTGTACCATGGAACATTCTGGTAGAAAATTAGATTAAAGCAATCAGTTATATCACAGTCTTTAAAATGAGAGTTTCATGCAGCAAACCTTGCTAAGTTTTTTGAAAGACAACAATCTGCAGCCTACAAGGGACTGCTGGGTGCTTGTGCAATGTGCAAGTTCACATTGAGAAATGGCTTAGGTATATTTATAAAAAGTAACTGTTAGATAATCTGATCTAAAGCCTCCATTGCTTGTCAGATTGCCAAAAGATAAGTTTATAGTATCACTTTAACATTATTTCATGTTATTAATTTCATTATTAAGTCATTTTTGCCTGAGACAATTCATACTGACCTTAAAATGAGATGGAAACAAATGGTGCCAGAAGTAAGAGTCAGCGAGGGAAGGATACACGGCTGTCATCCATTTACCCAGAGAAACAATATCAAGGGCTCGGATGTCAGCTGCAGGAAGGCAGGGCTCCACCCAGCTGGGACTGCGGGGGAGCATTGCTTCTGGGAAAAAATGGTCCCCAGATTAGCTGGGACTTCATATCTATTAGGACAGCTTTGCACTTCCCCAAACTACCAAGTTTCTTTCTTGGCCTTTGAGGATCATATGATCCTGCTCAAAATTATTTCAAGAGGAGAGAATAGTTTCTCAATATTTTACTTGAAGTTTGCCGGATTTTCATTCTCTTGCTCCTCTTTGTTCGACCAACTGTGGTAACTTCCTGGTCTTCTGATATTTCTTATTTCTAGTTCTTTGGTATAAAAGCATCCCTTTCCCTTTTGCCACCACCTCCTGACCCCAGCTGTCCTCAGCTCCTGGTAGTTGTTAGTGTCGTGATGGCATAATCTCCATGGGATCTGGAGCAGAGGACCAGAAGCCAGCAAAGATATTCTTGATCTAAAGTGAGTCTAACAATATCTGATTTGTCACCAACTACACCCAAAATATCTTTAGACTCATCTCCACATGTTCTTTTTATATCTCTGACTGCCCAAAGTTTCCTAGAGTGGTTGACTTCAGACAATATATGATTGTATTAAAACTCAGAATTTATTTGCTTGAGCATTTGATGCTTGCCAGTCAGCACTCAGAACAAATAGCCCAATGCTGCCCTGCAGAAAGAAGCTGAAGCCACATTTGGATGCACGGCAGCTTAAAAATCCAGTCAGTGATTGACAGTCTGGCCAGACTTGGAATGTATGCTTAAAAGACGTTTCCTTTTGGTTCAAACTTGGAGCGTAGTTGCTTCAGGTTAATGGGAATGGCAGAACTATTAGAGACCAAAAGTTGCAAGAAATCTTTGCTTCACCTTCCTACCAAGGAGTAAAGACTGGCCAACAGGGTGCTCCATCCTGCCAGGAGAGAGACTCTTCCTCTGCCATTGCCTGAGAAAATCCAGCACACAAAACTGCATATAGAGGATGGGATTAGCTCTCAAGTGCTTAAAAGATGTAAAGCTACTCAAATGCCAGTGTTAAAGGATTTATACTCCCAGATGGCAGAGAATGAGCTCATAAAGTGCTAGTCATCACCTAAGGATGAAATCCATCTAATCTTGAGAAGAGAAAGTATAGAGCTTCAGTGGGGGAAGCTTCTAAGATTAAGCCTTTGCTCTCCTACTTGAAGGGCAGCTGTGTACTCATTTACTGCACAGTCAGAGCGTGTGCTTACATAGAAAATGCCTTCATGTGACAAGGCTGTAGGATTAGGAAGGAAACTGTGGATTTCTCTACTCTATCTCACCGTTCTTCTGCTCCTCTTTCTCTCTAAAGCGGAGTTATACAACTTCTACCCTTGGAGACTCTTTGGCCACAGGATAAATGCGAGTTGTGTTTTAACCTAAATTATGTCATATAATGAACTACTAAGAGCTGGTTTTAATAAAGGAATTAAAGAAAATGAGACTGCTGACAGACAACATGATGAACATTCCCAAATTCCTTCTACAATATTGATTTTATTCCAATTTCTCATTAAAAACATTTGCTTGTTGTATACATAAACTATTTCTGCAACAGCTGAAGTTACCCAGTGAGCCACACACAATCCAAATGTAAGTTCCAGGCCTCTGTTTTCAGCAAGACAATTCTGTTGGATAGGAACCCTGGTGATGTCAGAGATTTAATATTTCAATGCGGGAACAGCATACAAACATAAAACTGAAAGAACTTTGGAGACACTCAGTGTAGTAATACCACCAAAGTAGTCAGCCTTGCACAGGAAAGTGAAGCAGTCAATGATTACCCTCTCCTGGCACCAAATTATTGACACCAGGATTACATATGAACGTCACTTATACGTATAAATATAAAGAACAGGTTAGTCCAAAGTAGGCATCCTGTCCTGACTGATGGAGGAGTTCTTTAAAGAACCTATGAGAAAGGATAAGCACAAAATGGTTTTTCCTTGGTAGAGGTGTTTTTCCTCCAAGCTTTGACAATCAAGATTTGAATCAACTGCAATGTAAATAGCAAAGGCACCTGAGGGAGTCTGTCTTATAAGTTGAGTGTTGCTAAATGAGCATGTGGGCATTCTTTTCAGGGAATATTTCAGTTTGAATACTGAGATTTGGGGGGCAAAAATAGAGAAAATACAAACTAATTTTAGCTTTTGAGCTTGGGTTTTTTTAACTAAGAAGTAGTTATTTTCAAAGTATATGGTAATGGAATTTTGATTGGAATAAAATTGGAATAATATTCCAATATTGGAATGTAAACGTGAGAAAGGCATTTGTGAATAAACCAGTTTGTAGCTAGGACTTATTAATACTGTAATTTCTGTGGTAGTTCACTTGTATTATACTTTACAGATGAAACAGAATATTATTTCCCAAATGTGAAAATTCAAGGTGTATCTTAAGGAACATTTCAAATAGGGTAATAGAGAGCTGCAAATAAAATTAACAATGTTCCTACATAATCACATCCAAAGATTATGTAGAGATTTCAAGGAAGATAGATGGAGACCATTTCATTATTTTATGAGTGTTAATTGAATTAACACATTTGCTTAGAAATCAAAATGAAAATCATTTGCTTGAGATAAAAGATAAAATTAACTACCCCTCTGAGAAAGATTTTTTTCTTAAGAGACTTTACTAAGACTAGAAATAAAAACATTTTTTGACAAATTAATGAAAAAAAACCTGACAAAGACAGTTCCTGAGGCACTGGAGCATGAAGAGCTGACATGCTAGAGGACCACTGTGGTATTTATAGTATCAAAAGTACTTTAATCTGAGAGATTCACCATTATTTAAATTTGATTAAAAATAATAACAGAACTTTTTTTTTTGGTACCACAAAGATATTGTTTCCCCTTCAAGAAAATACTTCAGTATCTTAATCAAATGATAGAGTTAATTTAAAGGTATTAAGATTTGGAAAGCAAGTACTGAGCCTCACCCTACTGTGCATTAATTATACTCATCAATAGAAGTTTTTTCAAAGGAAGTTAAGAGTCCCCCATATTACAGGGTCTAAAGAAATTGAGGTGCTTATGTTTCTCGTGTATCATCATTGATTAAATATTTCTACAGAAACAGCAGCCATTCATTTAATGGATTCTACAACATCCTATAAGCCAACGTTTTTCCATGCAAATCTATTGGAATTCCCCTAGGAATGGAGCGTGTTCTGATGTTTTCTACTTTTTCTGTTGGCTGCAGAGCAACAGGTATCAGCCAGCAAACCCTGCAGAACACATCCTTTTGTAAGGCATGAAGTGTGGGGCCAATCCAACAGTCAATGCACATGCAGTGCTCCCACAGTTGTTACTGGATCACAGACCTGAGTAAGGAATGGAGCACTAGTTATTGCACAACTAAACCTCTCCCATCTACATAAAAGGAATTTTAGATTTAAATCATCTTACGAAGAAAAAACTCAGCCTAGGAAGAGCAGAAAAAGAAAATAAGGAACTGTTGCTGGAAAAAAGGAATTATATGTTCCTAAGATGCCAAACAAACTATTCTATCTACACAGCACAGAACAAAGCCATGAAAAGTTACTTTTTTGGGTACTGAGAGCAAGAGAGACATGCCAATGTGGCATTATACTTGTGTCAATTTGTTAATAGAACAACTGTGTCTCTGGGTCTAAGCTCTGTCACTGCCATTGCTACTGCCCATGGCATCACACTCCGTGGACCAGAGGAGAGACCTGAGATTGCACAAATACAGCCAGCAGAAGGCTGGTCATATTTTCATGACCGTAGGCTGATGGTTACAAAAACACCCTGAAGCAAACCTCAGGTTCCATTTCAGCAAGGTTGGAGGCAAATATTTTGCCTTGCCTCAAGAGGTGTCTCAGACACATACACATAAAGCCTCTGCAGCTCCATATAGGAAAGAAAAAGCAAAATGAAGAGGAGATCAGTATAGTGAGCTGATGAAAACAAACTCAAGCAAATTGCAGCTTCACATTTGGGTTTATTTTGAGCCCTATGTTTTTAATATTGGTTTCATACATCAGTTAGATGAGGGTATGGGGATTCTTACTGGAACTCCTGAATATCTTGTGTTACAGCTCTGGAAAAATTCCTTGGCTGTTTGCCACTTGTAACTTTCCAGTACAATATTGTGGTGTGACAGATGGATTCAATAACAGTCTCTAGCAATCCAGAGATGTGAACCACAGGGGGTGCAAGATTTGTGTGTCACCATAACTGTGCTGTCCTACGTGTCCTAATCTGTTTCAGGAGGAAGGAAGTGGTCATCTGGCTATAAAGGTGCACCATTCTGGTTTTTTATGGCCTCACTGCCTCTGGAAGTAAGTCATCATTTCTGTCCCCTTAAGTGCTGGAGCATGGCAGTAGGTTCACAGATACTCCAGGGTAACATCAACTTGTGACCACAAACTTCAGCACGTGGGGAGAAGGATAGAAAGGTGGGATACAGTGTTCTACTGCTGGAGAGGCCCCACACACTCTGTAAGGTGAATTTGCCTAATGCTCTCCCTAACCACCACTGCCATCATGGGTCTGGTCTGCTATGTATGCTTTTGGTTTTGTTTAAGCTCCTATGTAATCTGGCTGGAAGCATGTGTCTGTGTAGAGGTCTGTTAGCCCATACGTGCTCTGTTCTTCTGGGTGCCAGTGCAATATACTCAGGGTCTTCTGCTTCAGCCTGGACTGCAAAAGAAGTCAGATTATCAGGACAGTACCCAAGCAAATCAAAACTATCAAGCAGCATTTTCTCAACGCTGTGAGACAGGCTTGCTCTGTGCAGCTGCAGTGGTGAAACAGCCATGAGGCAACAGAAAAGCAAAGGTTCTCAGTTGGCCTTCATTCCGTGATCCTGAGCCACTGCAAACACAAATTGAAAGGCTGGTTTAAAGCCATTTGCTACTAAAAAAATCAAGTTGCTGTTTTAAGAAACGAGGATCAATTTACTGAACTCTTATGTACTCTCTGTGCAGGACATGATCAAGAGATGTTTTTTCATCTCTCACCTACATTTTCTTACCGGGAAGGCCATTTTATTTATTCAGCTTCATTCACTGTCACGTGAACTACCATGTGCTACCACCTTCACAGTGTGCAGCCCTGGGGAGCAGGACTAAAACAACATTTATTTTATTTGGGAAGAAAGTAGCTGCTGAGGCGACTTAAAAAAATAGTCTTTGAAGTTGTGAAAGCAAAAGGTCAACATCTAATTTATGGGGGTTTGTGATGTATGTAGAAACCTTTCTCTGTTCTGTGGTCTTTTATATTAGGCCAAATCTGATGCAGTTACATGGACTCTGCAAAAACACTCCAGTGATTTGTTGTTGAGATGTTGACTATAGAACAGTTCCTTATGACTTTGATGCGAACAAGCAAATATTTCAGCCAGCATAGCAAACGTCTGTGTAAGGCTGGGTTGTGCTTCTGCATGTTATGGGATGTGATTACTATAAAATTGCAGGACCATTGAGAACCAACTTACTGTAATCTAAGAATAGCAAGAATGGTCTTAGAGCCTTATAGCAAAGGTAAAAAGACATTCCATGATTTGCTGATCGATTCCTCCCATTTCACTGTAGATGCAGACTACTTAGGCTAGAACATAGCAACCAGCTTTCCCTTTTATGTGGGTTGTCCACGTAGTTATCTGCATCTGTGGACTACACATGCCAGGAGTACTGTGGCTGGCTCCCTGCAATGTGAAGCCCTAGGGACATTCAGGATGGCAGCATATATCTCATATACCTGCTTTTGTGGGTGCTGCTGAGTGTGTTACAGACACTGAAGCCAGTTTGGGCTGAGCAGCCTGGGCACAGTGAACTGTGCTGGACCTGGCAATGCTCAGAGTCACTCAGGTGGCTCGTGTCCAGGCTTCCTCTCATGACAGGTTCCAGTGCAACTTTTCATCTCAGAGACAGCACTGGACCCTGGCTGGCTTCCTGCATTCCAATGGCACTGCATTCAGCATCTTGGCAGTTCAGGAAACGAGTCTGGATGAGCAGAATTTCTTGTATTTTCTAAGGTTTCTGTTAAAAGTAGCATCCCAGTCCCTCAACATTCAACATGAACTGAAAGGGGAGCTGTTTCTCAGATGTTTCTCTGATTAACACTTAGGTTCTGTGCACTTTCATAATCTGTAGCCAATCTTCAGCTTCTCAAATGTCAAAGCTGCCTGATTGTGCAAATAAGCAGCTGTGCAAGCTGTACCTTGAAATGCAATGAAAACAGAGTATGTCATCATGAAAAAACCCCAGACCTGCTGGAGGCATCTCTAGTAGCTCAACCAAGCCCTTAAAATCCATCAAGAGCATTATTCTAAGAAATCTAGAATGTGTGTGTGTGTGTGTGTGTGTTTGTGCACCCACCCTGGTGGCATTGTCTATGCAAGGAGGAGCTGCTGTCTCCATGCTACGCTCTGTGTGTGAGGCTTTGATGGACACGGACAGATCAAAAGCACAATGAGCTTGTAGATGTGACATTTACAACCTAGGAAGTAGTGTTGTGGGTTTCTACCATAAACCAATGGAAGAACTGACTTCTTCCTTGTCTTTTGTTTTTTGATCTTCACAACATAAATTAATATTTCTCTTTCTTTCACAGGAATATGAAAAACTATGATGATAATAATACTGACTCGTATACCCTTATTCTGTAGAGGAGATGAAAGTTTTGTATTGTTTGGAAGAAGCTTGGACTGCACATCAGCTCAGTACAACTCCCTAACATATGTTGAAAATCAAGCACAAAAGGAATCCAAAAATGCTAGTCCATATGCATCATAGCAAGTATAGAGGGGTTGTGTGTTTCTCCAGAAGCAAGCAAGTGCTTCTGAAAAAACCACAAGAGGCCATGTCATATAAAGGGGGCTAAGGCCTAGTTCCCCATTTTAACTGGTCACTTGTGCTTGGAGAAGACATAAGGTGAATGAGCTCTGTTGCTACACAAAATTTGGCTTTCCAGAGCTAGATATGTATTTTTAAGTTAGAAAACTTCGAGGCTACATTTACTGGATGAGCACATTTCTCAATGTTCATGCCTTGCTCTTCCCTGAAAGCAGTGCCAGCTTTGTTCACTAATTGGCTCACCAAGAATGGTGTGGCTGTGGCTGGCTGGTTGCTTCTTTCCATTGCTACAGCCTCTTTTCCTGGCAGAAGTTTTTGCTACAGAAGTCTGAATTTGCCCTGGAAGAAACTGGTAAAATCTTGCATGAATTTAAATTTGTATACCTTGGGTTGCAGTGAACCAACCAACAGCAAATTGAAAACACTTTCACATAAACTGTAGCAATATCAGCTGCTAGCACTCCAGAGCCCTTCACTTCTGGAGTCAAAGGTGTCTACTTAAATTGCTAATTAGCTTTCTATTGTAAAAAATTTTTCTAACTTAAACACTCTGCTTGAAAGCATTTTTCATACCTGCTCTAGTTGCCATAGCATCCATCACCACACAGTTCAGCTGCTCTTTTGCCCCAATTTCATTAACTAAAACTATAATTTCTTCAGGAAAAAATTGTTTTTTGACAAAACAGAATTCAAATTAAAATGGCCCTAATAAAGGCTCAAATAAATTCCTTATCTGCTAGCATATTGAAAATACCTAATTCCTGGCACAGCAAATACATTGTGGAGTTCACTTGCTATTAAAAAGCACAACCAACCACAGTACCAGGATGTGGGTAGTCTTAAAGACTAATGTGTACATTTGTGCAGATACAGTCTTCTGGGAACCAGCTTGTTTTAATCATAAAAGAACCCTTCAAGTAAATTTAATGAGGAGTTGGTTGAGGAATTTATTCTGAAACTTTAAACTATGTGTAAATTCCTGAGGATCAAATTAAGTTGAAGGTAAATAATGTTCAGAATGGTGTTTCAGTCAAGGCTGCCTAAAAGCTGGATTTGCAAAGATCCAGCTCAGAGAACATTTATTTTCTAGCTACAGACTTAAGGAGCCCAGACAGATGCCATATGTTGATGATAAAACAACATCTTTCACAATGTGACATTTGGAGCCTGCTCAAAAGATCAGTAATTTTTGTCTTTTCTAAGGTTGTCACCTTTAAAATAAATGCCAAACAGTTATGGACTGGAAAAAGAGTAATTGCCAATAGTTATAGGTGTCATCATTGATGAAACATCCATAAGCAGATGTTTTGCTTTATGTGCAGGGAGGTTCAGGATAAAAGAAACACTGTGACAAGGACAGCTGTGTCAAGGGTGCTTTAAAAGATCCTTGTACTCAGCTCTTCTCTCAGTGAGAGAATGCTTAGTCTACATTTTTAAAAAATGGTGCACTTGAAGATATTTTATTTAATGATTTACCTTTTGAATCATGTTATTTATTTGAAGTTCTGAAGTACACGTACACACACATGCACATGAACACAATACCCTCGGTTTCCCTCTCTCATTTTTATAGAATAGAAGCATAAAATGGTTTTGGTTAGGAGGAACCTCTAAAGGTAATGTAATTGTCCCTGCAATTATTAGGGATATCTTCAATTACATCAATGGCCTTGAATGTTGTCATGGATGGAGCAACTACCACCTTCTTGGGCAACCTGTGCCAGTGTCTCACCACCTTTTGTGTAAAAAAAATTTTCTATATATCTAGTCTGAATCTAACCTCTTTTATTTTAACACCTCTACCCCTTGTCCTGTAGCTACAGGCCCCATTAAAAAGCTTGTCCCCATCTCTCTTATAAACCCCCTTCAATTATTGCAGGCCTCAATTAATTTTCCTTGGGTTTTCTCTTCTATGGCATGAGCAACCCCAAACCTCCCAGCTTCTCCTCATGGAAAGTTTTTTCTGCACGTGGTTGATCATTCACTGAATGGTGTTAGCAATATACATTGCCTGTGCTTGCTGTTTGGACATCATCATTTAATGCACAATTCTTAAACAAAGAAGTGTCTCCTAATAGTGTCAGATATGCAGATTAAGCAAAGTAAACCTCTAAAGGCTAAGTTGACATCATAAGGTGCAGCTTGATCATGTAAGTGCTTGCTGATATATCTCACAGATCTGCAATTTCAAATTAAATTTCTCCAATATTAATTGGGAATAAATAAGATCTTATTTCCCCTTCCTGAGCAGCATTTTTGGGTGGAAAATCTCAGAGAAACAGACAATATGAAGAAACAGATACATTCAAAAGATATCACTTATGCATGTCCTTAATGTGTGTTACCTTCTCATATACTGAGCTTATGCATATATGATTTGAAAATATGTGGAGCTTGTATGGTCCTTGGAGACCTTGTCTCTTCGTCAGTATTTATTCAGTGTTCAGAAAGTTCTCAACCATATTGAAGGACAAAAAATGGAAGGTGCCTCCAAGCTGTTGAAAGTGTTTCCCTGTGTCCTGGATATGCACCTGAATAACTCACAGAAGTCCCACAGAACTTGTAAGCCAACGTGCAGAGGAGGAAGGGTTGGTGAAAGGAGATGCTGGCAGATGGGACAGGAAGAGATATGGAAAGAGTTGGCTTCAGCAAATGGTAGCGTTGTGGTTCTGCTGCAAATAATCTGACTATGTTTTTCCTTTATTTAGGCCAGAATTGTGCAAACTCTTGCATGGGGAAGCAACTTTATACACATGAATGATCCCATTCAATTCAAGACACAAGCTCATTACCAAATGATAAATACTGACACGTCTATGAGATTACAGCCTTACACTGAGAGTGTGCTTGTTTCTGGTTTGTGTGTCACTTCATGGTGATTGTTAACAAATATTCATGATGGAAAAACGAGGGAAATAACATTTGATATAGGAGGGTGGAGTAATCCAGGAGGCAGTGTTCTAATAGGAGAGGGAGCCTTGCAAACTGTACAGCTGAAAGGGAGAATGAGGGAGCACTGGCTCGAAAAAAAGCAGAAAAGTGGGATTTAGAGGTAACAAGGGTTTGCGCTACAGAGAAGGCTCTCCTTATGGAATTTTCTGACAAGGACCTCAGCACTGGAATGAGAACAAGATGACCATCATGGTGCTGAGAACTTGATAGTAAAAAGCACCCAAAAGGAAAACCATAAAAAGTGCAACAGAAATACTTATAGGAAAAAAAGAGTTTAAAAAACATACTACTTTTTCAGAAAAGGCAGACATCAGATAACCAGATCTTGTTATAAAATGCAGAGAAGTTACCCCACAGAGAGCTTGGATTTTTTTGGCGAAAAAATCAAATATTCTGGATAAAAAGGCTCAGAGCTGAATGTTACTGCTTTTTCAACAGAAAAAAATATGGTGCAGTTTATTTCTTTTTAAAGAAAAAGGTTTTATGTCCAAATATTTAAACTTAGTTGTAGTACCCTTTCCTTGTAGGAAGAATATTTAATCTGCCTAAATGAGAACTAAGCCATTAGAAAGTGGAGGTCATAACTCAGAAAAATCAGATCCTAATTGGCTGCATCATGCTACATGATTGCTAGAAGCTTTAATTCACAGAAAGGACTGCCAAGCATAGCATGGTGACCATGAGGTTTCTGTTCCCATTTGGCTTCCTACTGGAAGTGTGGGGAAAGTTGAAATGCTGAGGGTCACCCTACAAGAATAACCTCCCAAACACTGACACCCCTCATCCCACCAGAATAACTAAGCTGGCAGATGATAACTTTCCCTAGTGTTTAATCCCACCTGATGAGCAATAGGGCCAGCTGTGAAAGCCTGGCTTACAGAGTTTGCTTTGCAGTAAGGGTCACTGCCTTTGAGCAGCTATGATGGTGATGTCTCCAGCTACCCATACCACCTGCATGAATCTCCAGCCTGGGTAATAGTTACTGGATTGCTACCACTGCTACATTCAGTAAAATAAAAAATTGAATGTCAGTTTATTGACATCATATTTTTTACACATCGTCTTGTAAACAACTGGAGTTCATCTGCTGCGTCACTGAGAGCTGACCTTCCCTTGCATCACAGAGTCCCTAAGAGATGGCATAGTAAGAGAGTTCATGGCTGAACCACCACAACATCTCTAGGCAAAGTGTCCCCATTCATCAGTCTGGATTCATAGTCTCAATTCTCATCAGGAATAGTTTTTAAATCTTACAGGCTCTCTTTCCACCATTTTGCTGTCACACAGTGTTGTCAGAATTAGCTATTTAATAGAAGTGCAATCTTCAGAAAGTGTTACTATTTCATCTTCGTGGTGATTTGTCTGTACTAGAATTGTATTTCTGAGGGTAGTTTTATAGCATGGAATCCTGTTTACTACCAGTTGAGCTGGGACCAACTGAAACAGTGAATACTTTGAGCAAAAGTTGGAAAACCTCTCACCTTTTGTAATGAGGCGTTAGAATAATGATAATTTTTCCTTTTATTGTGGGTCTTTCTAAAATACCTTCTTTGCCTGTGTTTCCTGGCAGGCAGAAGTCCATGTCCCCACAGCACCATTAGCCATGCTTGGAGTGTAAGGAGGAGCCACAGTTCTTCTGTGAGGTCCCCAGAACCAGACTATTCCCTCCCCCTTTTACTGCAGCTTTGGAGAAATCCTAAATAGCCCAACACAGAACCATCATTGAGACCTTCCAGACCCACAGGCTGTGAAGATCACACTGGTTTTTGGACTGCATCCTGGACATGGGCGTAGAATGCCTCCATTGACCCACACCTTGAGGGTGATTTTCCTGTGTGTGTAGGGAGCCTCCACGAAGCTATACACTATCTACCTGGCACAGGGAGGTCTGCTTAATGTTCAGATCTTTGCATAATGAATAACTCCTGAATGTGAATGAAGACAATTAACTCTATGGCTACAGTGCAGGGGACTTTCTAATGTTGACTTAAGCTATGTTGGAGGCAGAATGAATATTCTGCAGTAACCCTACAAGGTAGGAGATATAAAACAATTGACTCACAGCATTTTCTAAATGTTCTGATACCTTCTAAATGAGCTCCATCAAGATTGAGACACAGCGAACAGTTAATTGTGGTTGTCGAGACATTGCAAATGATCCTTCCTATGGCTGTTTTAATTAAAACACCTGCTTTCTAGTTTGTCATGTCAATACTGCACCTGTTTATTCTGTGCAAATACAAAGTAATGGTTATGAAAGAAAACCTTTTCCTTCTCTGAGCCATTCCAAGTCAGCAAGGTTAAATTGGAAAACTGTATCTCAGCTTTCTGAGACTGCATATCTGTTCATTAGCATGTGCGTGCCTAGAATATTCAAATTTGGTTTTAAGTTGTGCATCTTTGCAGCTAGATAAGAAAAGATTTCCTATTGTTAAACAGTTCTTTGATACCATCAGATTCTATCAAATCTATCTGTGATTTTAAAAGCAAACAAATTGGAGGGGGTTATTTCTTCTCTCAATTTTCAAACATCAGCTTTGCTATTTAGTCTGTAATAACACTGTTCCAATACATAACGTAATATTTATTTGCCTTCTAGGCAGAATTTCTTTCACAGCATGTTTTGAATTATGTTTCTGTGATGTAGAGAAATTATTTTTCTTGGCTGAGCATCAGTTTATTTATTTTTTTCTCAGTATTGCTTTCTAGAAGCACCTCTGAGGGGCTTTTCCTGACTGCCTTGCAAGCTCTGCAATCAACAATACCAGAGGGCTTTCCAATTTTGTTGGTTAGGGGCATCTTTTGGGTTTTGTGTTAGTCTGCAGTTAGAGATACCTTTGAGTTGTGGAGCATCCCGCAACATCTCTTCCACGTGCAACAATCACTGGTTTCTTCCTTCCCACAGTGTGGCTTTTAGCAGCACAACCTGGCAGAAAGCAGTTTCAGTACAACCTCCTTCCTCAGAATTTCTCTGGGTATGGGCTAGGGAATCTGTGTATCCATACTTCTTTGGGTCCACTGCCTTCTGGAAGATGCATTTCTTTCATTCATCTTGCTTTGAGCACTAGACAAGCTCAATAGTACAGCAAAGATGACACATGCTAGCTAGACTTTAGATTGGAAACAAAAGTCAGAGGTGCAGAAAACAATGTCATTTATTGTACTAAATACTCTTTATTCATCATCTCTTGCTTAGGTTCCTGAGATTTTAGTCTGCTGCCATGTATAGTGTTGAGAGCAACATTTGTGTACCCTTAGAGTTACCCTCGATTTGAAATGTAAGCCTTGCCTGGTATCCTGTCCACCAGGATGGGGCCATGCCTTCCTAGGATGCCCCGCCACCTTCTGAGCCTGTTTTCTTTACTGCCCTCATTCTTGATACTTTGAGTTTGAGATTCAGATAGAAATGTTCCTGATGATTTGAGGCAGAGACACTGGAAAATATCAAACTCCTTTCCTCTTGCTTCTCCTGGTGATAGGTGAATCTTTGGAGTTTGTTCTCTCCTCCTGAGGGCAGACACAAAACCTTCTTTGTAGTACTACTGCCTAGAAGCTCACAATCCTTTGGCAGTAATATCCTCCCACTAAATATATAAATAATTGATTGTAAACACATTCTACAAAACGTCTGGTATGTAACAAGTTTAGACTGCATAAAAGGAAATTAATGTAGACATCAGACTTGGGAAATAGTTACTTTTTTCGGAGTTACTTGTAAGTGCAAATCTGTGTCTACATTTTTAATTGAATTTCTGTGACTTGAGTTTCTTTAACTTTGGACTGGGGAGATTTTGCACAATAAATACTTATTTTATTTTCACTTTCAAATATCTGTTGCTAACAGAGAATGGATTGATATTTTGTCTATCTGTGAGTACACCAATCTTGGGTGGAGAGCCACTAGACTACAGATTTTAAAAAAGTCATGATAGTATGGATTTATTGGCCTAAACTTGGTTGCATATCTTTAGTCTTTGACTTGCAGTGTGAGTTGCAGTTCTCTGTAACAGATATGACAGCTCCTTATCCCAATGAAAAATGAAGTGGAGGTCTCAAATAGCCACAGCTCCAACAGCCTTATCAGACTATTTTGAGGATCTGAGAAAAACCTAGCAGAATTATCCACTATGTCTCATTCAGAAAAGAAAGGAAGCATGAATGTATTTAAATACTCATGAAAACTTGGACACATAATTGCAATAGTCTTGACTGCATAGACAGAACCTGTCAGACAGAGGGCATCACTTTACCTCTGCAAAAGTGTGTAACTCACCATGTCACAAGTATTTCAAACAGCTGTCTTTCCACCTATCATTTTTGGATACTTTTTAGATTTTTTTAAAAAAACCCCTTATTTTGTCACATGGTTCAGAAGCAGTTTGAAATGGGTTTGCTATACTCACAATTGTTTCATTTGGACTGTCTCAAACCCATTCAAGTTTATTTCTATAGCAGTGATAGAAGTCAAGGAGAGCTTTTCTGTAGTCCTAGAACAACTTATGAACAACTTGAATTGCTGCTTGAATTTCAGGTTCTATGGACTATGGTTTAAAAACACAGTCCTTGATGTCAGTTTCTGGTAAATATGTCTTTTCACATTTTGTGGTGTATTAGCTGCTCACTATGCATCAGTGTCAGTCTTGGAAATGAATGTCTCCATATGTCTCTCATGAGAAGAGAGTTTAATATTGGAAGAACCTTTTGAGAAGTACTCGTTTCTTTAATACATAGAGGTCTACTTGTTTATTTTCCTTTTTTTTTTCAAGTAAGTGTTGATTAAGGTAGTCTTAATAGAAAAGAGTTTGTCCTCTTTTGCACTAAATTTCTCTCCACATCCTCAAAATGATAACATTTTATTCCCAGTTGAACTGACTTTGATACAAACAGTTGAGAAAAAGGAGGGTGGTTTTGGTTTGTGTGGTCAAATAGTCAAGTGAAAGAAGACAAACAGCAATTTTCAAAGCCATTTCTTTCTTGTAAAAAAATAGATTGGTTCAGAAGGGATCTTTAAAAGTCCTCTGGTACAACCCCCTTGCAATGAGCAGGGACAACTTCAAGATGAAGATCAGGTTGCTCAGAGCTCTGTTCAATCTGACCTTGAATGTTTCCGGAAATGGGGCAACCACAACCTCTCCAGGCAACCTGAGCCAGTGTATAGGCACCCTCATTATAGAAGAATTCTACCTTGTGTCTAATCTGGATCTACCCTCTTATAGTCTGAAGCCATTACCCCTTGCTCTGTTGCTACAGGCTCTTATAAAAAGTCAATCCCTATCTTTCAAATAAGCCCCCTTTAATTACTGAAGTGCTACAATGAGGTCTCCCTGCATCCTTCTCTTCTCCAGGCTGAACAACCATGACTCTCTCAGCCTTCCAATAATTTTTTTGGCCCTCCTCTGGACTCACTCCAACTGGTCAATGTTCTTCCTGTGCTGGGGACCCCAGAGCAGGACCCAGAACTCACTAGAGTGGAAGAGAGGGGAAGAATAACCTCCCTCAACTTGCTGGTCACTCTTCTTCTGATGCAACACGGGATACAGTCAACTTTCTGGGCTGAGAGCACTGCTCTTCCTCATGTACTTTCCTGCAAGGGTTACAAAATTTTTCAATTAACTCCACCAATCATTGTCTCTACTTTGTGATCATTTGCATAAATTGAAAGGTCCTGGAATGGATAATTTGCCAAGACACAGGAGATGGAAGGGATTAATAAATGCCCATCACTTGTGACAGAGTGATATCACAAGTGGAGAGGTCTGTGCTGTTCAACTTGTTCATGCATGATTTGGAAAAGGATTAAATAACAAAGTGACAAAGGTTGCTGATGATGCACAGTTACTAAAAATATTTAGGATGAGCACAGCCTGGTGAGCTGCAAAAAGATGAAAACCCAAGAGATCTGGGCAATAAAATGCCATACAGAATTCAGTATGCATAAATGTAACATGATTTGCATGGAGGAGAAAGCAATTCTAACTCATACAATGGCTCTAGGCTGATCATTGCTTTTAGGAGCAACTAGATTTTGGTATTATGATTGAAAGTTCCATGTAAACATTTGTTCAGTGCTTTATAGTAGTTGATAAAACATAAATGTTCATGTCAGAAGAAAGGACTGATGAGGACTGCAGAGGGTAGGAGAAAGGCAACAAATATAATCAAAGATACAGAAAACTCCCATAAAAGAAACAACTGACTTTGTTGAAACTTCCTTATAAAGAAATAACAACTTTTGCAGAAACTATAAATAAGGTTTACCAAATCACCACAAGCAAAAAGTTTTAACTGTTCACTTCTCTTTACATGCTAGAAATAGGGCTAAAAAAACGCAGTTAATGGGAGCCAGGTTCACAGCAGGCAATAGGACCTGACTGTTTATACAAACTAGATGCAGATCTCTGGAACTCCTTGCTGGAGATGTTGTGAATGCAAGAAGTCTTTTTATGTGCAAGGGAAGACTTGAAAAATAGTTGAAAGATAGCAGGACCAGCTGAATGTTGCTAAATATTGAAATAAAAACAAGTAAGGAAAGTTCCCTGAGCTGAAAAGTGATGTAAATGAGGAGAGTATTAGAGGGAAGGTGTCTTATATTTGTTCTGCTCTCACTCTTATCTAAGCATTTGCTTATGAATAGTGTTTCTTTTGGTTTTTCCTTTTACAGATAAACATTACAATGTTGCTAACAAAATGCAAGCTTTTCTTTATGAGGGAACCCTTAGAGAAAAAGAGAGCAGGGAAACCACCAAATTATTCTAAGAACGAATAATGATATTAAGAGATGGAAGGATCTAAGAATCAAAAACATAGAAGCTGGGACAGCAAGAAGAGCACCTTGAACAATGCCAGCCATTCCCAGAAGGTGCCCAACAAGCTCTGACTAGTGATGCAGTATGAGGGCCTATTTCCAACTAATTCACCAGAAATTCCCATGAACCCTCTGAGAAAGAATAGTTTGGCCAGGCCCAAAGGGAGGACAATAAAGAGTTGATGCCACACGATGAAGACTTGGTGGGAGGGGTGTGAATAAGAAAGTGAGAGAAAATTTGTACTCAGAATTAAGACAGTCATGAGGAACAATCAGGAGCTATTGTTTGGTACACTCACTACATCCCAGAATAACTGTTCCTCTACTGCTGCAGTAGGCACATCAGTCAGATCAAGAACATGCCTTTCACTACTTCTCCATAGATTTTCCAAATTAGGTGACCAGTGAGATCTAGCTCAGAGAACAGGATGACCCATCAGAGCTCTTTGACATCTTTTGGTATCAAGTGCCAGATGTGGAGACTATTTGTAAAGCCAGGTACATTAAAGCAGGATGAAATTGTCTGACAATCAGCAGACATTTCCTCTGTTGGTACTGATTCATGAAATGACAATCTAGATAGTTACATGTATTTTATTCAATGTCGCTTCATTAATCAGATATCCCTGGCAAGAGAAAACATTCAAAACCTTTTGCATCAGCTTATGTCATGTATATCCTGCTAAGAATACTCTCCCAGTGATACTGCTGGCTTCCACATGCTCTGATCTTGTTTTCTGAGTTAACTTCTAGTGTCAGTGCTCTTTTGCTTTTCCTCTTGTTTCTGTTATACATGAAACTTCATCCACTACAATCATAGAGGGTTAGAATGTTTTGGGTTGGAAGGCACCTTTAAAGATCATCAAGTTTCAAACCCCTGCCATGGGCAGGGACACCTTTCACTAGACCAGGTTGCTTAAAGCCCACCCAGCCTAACCTTGAACACTTCTCTGGGCAACATGTTCCAGTGTTCCACCACCCTCATTGTTAAAGCTTTCTTCCTTATGTCTGATCTAAATCTATGCTCCTTCAGTTGGAAACCATTGCTCATTTAATATTAGAGATATTACTATATATTTCGACTAAAAATACTAGGATTTTTGAAACAGAACAAATATGTAGCCTATTGCACCTAAACACACAGTCAGTAGTTGTGTAATCACTCTTACCCACCACAACAATAACAATAATCCACTTTAGGACCTATAATTAATTCATAACATAGTAGCCATTTACTTTCTGTAGTACCCTCCTGAATAAATCAGTGCACTACTGAGCTATATCAGTGTGGCATTTTCAGTAGGTATTCTGTTTTCAGGCTGAAAATACTCCCTGAGGAAAAAAATGTGATTTGTGTGATCAATGTGTGTTAGAAGTTCTAACTCACATTCCTTCTTTCATTCTGGCAGCAGGCAAGCTCCTGAAAGATTCAGGCTTATCTATATAAATTGCCAAGATCCAACCAAACTTCATGCTAATAATTTTTATCTTTTCCCATAAGCCTGTAAAACACTGTTGTTCCTAACTGCCAGTTGGAAATACACCTTATGCGAGATCTTAATTCACCAAGCTAGCACCACTGTTCAGAATCTGAGAAGATGCCAGCACAGCTGTGGTAAGAAATCTCTTAATGACTTTTTACTATTGAGAATGCAAAGAAATTTCATGCCCAGAGGACGTGTCTAGGAAATACCCCTCAGAATTCCTCTTTAATCAGTTCACCAAATGTTTCCCAGAGACTTTTCAATACCCATCAGTTACTTTGAATTTGTGCATTAATATGGGTGACACCAGCCACCCATATTGAGAATAAAAAAACCTAATGCAATGTCAAGTCATTAAATGTTGTAATAATGATAGTAGTTCCCGATATGAATCACAAGTATGAATAAACTGTGGCATCACAGTTTCTGACATAACCTCAGGTACTCACTGCTGGCTGGTTGCTGATGTGCTGCTGTGCTGCACATCTGGCCCCTCTGAGCTGATGAAGGGGGAGGAGTGTGTGCTTGGCACCCTCTGCCCCAGCAACGAGGTCACAAGCCCCTGAGGGCAAAGGAAAAGCTGGCAGCTATTAACAGGGCAGAGAGCATTAACAGGACAGACACGTAATCGACTGTGCCTACTTCTATACAAAAAAGGAGAACTCGGTATCTTTAGCTACCCTAGCAACCGTGTTCACTAAACTATTATTTTCCTCATTTTAAGGATAAAAGCCAAGAACTTCCATTGATTTCAATGGCAACTAAGTAACCTGATGCTGTTGAAAGTCTTTAGGTGCCAGAAAAGGTTTAAGTATCTGTCTCTAAAGCTCAGATCTCTAAGTATATTTAAACACCAAGCTCTTGGGAAACAGGTACGTCTGCATTTTAAAATCTGTTCCTTAAAAACTCGCATGTACAAACTTTGGAGAAGAAACGACATGAGACCCATGGGTTGCAACATGTCCAGGAGACTTTCCCACCCAAAGCTGCTCCACATATTTTACTCCAGTGGCTGGCAGCTTGCACTGTTTGCTGATGGTTGGACCAGTCATTACTGGTTATGACCAATCTTATCATCTAGTTTCTGTAAATAAATATTTCCCACAGGATACTTTTTGACTGTACAGTTGTTTTTGTCTTGGTATTTCCATTTCCCCTATTTTTATTTCTTCTCTCCTTTTCCCATTGTCCTGTAAGTGCCTTGTAGATGCCCTGCAGCTCCCTCTGCTGTGCTCCCATTGAACCATGGCAGAGATTTACCCCAGGATTCCCACTCTAGGTTCTTCTTTGGTACAGCAGTTATTAAGAGAGCAGAAAAGCCACTTGCTCTCCTAAGAGACCACATTGCAAAGTCCATAGGGTGCACTCTGTCTGGCTTTCCTGACAGAACGGACACGGATCAGACACAGAGCAGCCACCAGCCTTTCCCCTACAAGGCATTCCATGTTAGTCACATGATGATGGACTTGGCACCAAGAATGAGATGAAGACATTGTTACAGGAAAAATATGCACTATCCCATAGGTCTCCATACCACAAAAATAAGCCACTCAATATCCACAGTTGATATAACATCAGGCTTGACTCCCAATGGACTTTTCAGTGAGGTAATGAGAGTTTATTCTTTGCTTGTTGTTAAAGAGAAAAACAGAAACGGTCATGACATGAGGGACCCTTGTGGTCAGGGCTTATTTTAACATCTGCATCACTGTCATACTTGAACTGTCTTAAAAGTGATTATTTTGTTGTCCTGTGACTACTTTACATCAGACTCTTTGGCCTAAAGTCATGGAGTAAGGACTGAAAACTGAGTTCCTGAACTTTATTTCTGCCTATGCCAACTGTAGCTCTTGGCTAGTTTAAAGGCTTAGCATGTACCCAGTGCTTTGGTAGCTGAAAAATTGTCCAGAATAATGAGTGGATTTAGTAAAAACAGGTCAACTAATAAATAGAAAGGGAAACACTGTGAAATGAAGAAAAATATGCTCATACACTTGAGACTTTTTTAAAGTGCTGGTGAATGAGGGAGTCAATGGTTGAACAGAAGGGCATGAGCTAGAGGGAGCCATGGGACAAAGCGAGCCAGGGCTGAGCTGGCAGCTCAGAGCAAACAAAACCAACTCTCTTTACAAGAGTTCAGATCACAGACAGGTTAATAGCATTAGTCCCCTGTATAGTTGTTCACAGAAATAAAGGCATCTTCTTAAGTTACAACTCTCATGTGAGATTGGACGAATTTTCTTTCAAAATATGTAAAAATTTACCTTTATAGCAAGGGCAGAAAATGAAGGTTTCCACTTGAAATGATGAATTCAAGAAATGGAAACAATTACTTCTTTCCTTTACACTTCTAGTTCAATGCAGCCAGATCAGGCTAAATTTAAAATAGTCAGAAGTTGTTGGGTTTTTTAATGTGAACAAGGAAATGAAAAATACAGTTTCAGATGGAATGAAGTATTTTATTCACTATGGATGAGAATATTTTCTTTAAATGCTGTGAGTATATTATAAGCAAAAATGAAATGGTTTGACATTCCAAAACAGAAATTAATTTCCAAATGAGCAGCTGAAATAACTATTCTGCCACGACTTTTTCCATTCTTGACCTTCCTATGCACTGAAAAACTTGACAAAACCACAATGCCTTTGCAAAGTATTTAAATGTTATGAGTACCTTCTGTTTTTCCATAGAGCAATGTGGGCAACACTTCATCTAGCTTGAGTATTGAGAAGAGTAGCCAGCAGTGAGCCTAGGTGGCCAGGAAGGAATCCAGGCCTGGATCAGAAATGGTGTGGTCAGCAGGACCAGGGCAGTGATTGTTCCTCTGCACTGGGCACTGGTGAGGCCACACCTGGAGTGCTGTGTCCAGTTCTGAGCCCCTCAATTCAGGAAGGACATTGAGGTGCTGAGCGTGTCCAGAGAAGGGAAATGGAGCTGGTGAAGGGTCTGGAGCACAAGTCCTGTGAGGAGCAGCAGCTGAGGGAGCTCTCATTGTTTAGCTTGGAGAAGAGGAGGCTTGGGACGGACTTTATCACTCTCTGCAAATCCCTGACAGGAGGCTGTAACCAGAAGAGGGTTGCGTTGGTCTCTTGTCCCAGGGAACTAGTGACAGGACAAGAGGAAATGGTGTCAAGCAGTGCTGGGGAGATTCCAGTTGGACATTAGGAATAATTTCTTCACTGAAAGGGTGGTTAAGCATCGGAACAGACATCAAGGAGGTGGTGGAGTCATCATTTCTGGAAATGTTCAAGAAATTACTGGAATTGGCACTTACTCCTACGGTTTTGTTTGCATGGTGGTTTTCAGTCAACGTTTGGACTTGATGACCTTGGAGGTCTCTTCCAGCCTTAACGATTCTATGATTCTACAAGACCAAACTAACACACAGATCTGTAGCAGGGTTGCACTTAACAAAGATGTAAATCTTTTCTTTTGGGTCTTATCCTTCTGTTACCTAAACAGAAAATTCCTCAGTGCTTTCACCATCCCTGTAACTGAGAATGTGTCAGAGAGAAAATGTGACCTCTGCAGTGCCTTCCTCTCGAATAAGGACTAGAAAATCTCCTGTAACATTAGTGTCTGGAAAATGAAACCAAATGGTTCAGCTACTAGAGAAACTGTGCCTTAAAAGAGTGTGATTTTTATCTTTGCCTTTCATGTCAATCTTCTTTTTCTATAACATTGTCAATCAGTCAGATCACTCTCATACCTCATTATGTTTCCATGGTGATCCTTGCCTTCAAAGTTAAAAATTATTGTTCTGATGTTGAAACTTGTAAAGAAAAAGACAATATATAATTGCCTACCTGCAGTTATGTACCTTGTGTATATGGAGGTAGATACCCCAAAAAGGCTGTTCATTCACTTTTTTTCTAGTTTTTGTAGCTGAGATAGTACAGTAGCAACTGAGCTAAGCCCCTTTCTCCACTTATTGCTAGTAACTCAAGTCAATGTGCATCAGTGAGTTTTTAAAACACACTACAATTTGTTACATCTCCAAAATTACCCTGATATACAGTCCCAAAGCTACATTCTAACAATTCATATGTATGTACTCAATAGAAATTTCTGTGCTTAATATTTTCTTGCTTTTGCTAAACTGTTCAGGGAGAAAGAGATATGCTGATGGATTGACTTCATTGATGCAGGAATGTATTTGTGACAAGCATGTAGAGGAACAGTGTTTTTTGTAATGGTGCCTTTTTGGGAAATCAAGGCAACAGGCATGAAAAATCTGTAAAAATGCTCACTTATCTGCACTCCATAGCTTTCTTCTCAACTAGCTAATGCAGCTTCTAGGTCCAAGGTCCATAGTTTTCAAAACTGCAGCTAGTAAACATGCTTGATTATCAAGTAGCAGAAGCTTTATGAAAATGCAATTCAGTGTTTGTTAGGATTCTAAAATGTATTTCTTTAAATGCAGTGTAATTAATCTTGGGTTTTTTTGTTGCACGTCCTAGAGTTTCATCCTGGGTTTCATTGCATGAGGATCATGCAATCTATCAGCCTGTAAGTAGAATGCTGCACCAGCCCAGTTCTCCAAAGCAGTGTTCAGCTTTATGCATCCTATGGCAGTCACTTCTGGAGCTCTCCTGAGCCATTCCCTGCCTGGTGACTTCTGCAAAGAGAAGTGGAGATCATACAGAAAAGAGCCTGGTTCTATGCACACTCCACTATGATCATCCCACTGTACCCTGACCTCCCTGTGCAATACAAAATGAATAAAAAAATACAACAGAAAAAACCCCAATCTTCCATTTGCTGTGGTTTCCTTTCTTCCTGCTTTTCATTCACCTCTCATTCTTCCCCTTGCAAAGCTGGTCTGGATGGCAATTGATACTCTTTGATACTACCTCGATTACCTCTGAGCTCCAAAGACATAGAAGGGAGTATCCTTGATCTGCAGCATCTCAAGTACAACTGGCAAATAGTGTAGTGAATACGCCTGTCAAAATTTAGCAAGACTACCATGCTTATGCTAACAGACTTTGTTCCAGAAGTTCATAATTTGGCTTTTTTTAGCAAATTTTTTTCCATCAGAACAGTGAAATAGTATCTTAGCAGTAGGCCTGCTTTCAGTAAACAACAAGTACCTGTGCTGGAGTGAAACCTTACACCAAGTAAATTGATGATTTATTTATTAATTAAATTATTTATAGGGGAAGAAAACAGGAAAAATATAATACAAAAAGGCAGGCTAGGTGGTTTAAATTTGCTCATCTTAAAGCAACTAACACCAGGCTCTTAAAACAGGATTCATCAAATGAGCTAAATTATATATGGCATTTTCAACTTTTCCTGATGTGAAGTAGCATGTCTAACTAAAGGAAACAGCTCTTTGGAAGCCAGTGAGGCTATTCCTGCTCCCATCTTACTCAAAGAGAAAAGAAAGTGCTCTCTCTCCAGCTGTAGCAGGATTAGCTCCTTATCTGGTGTCTGCATTTAATTTTCTGGTTTCATAGAACGAAAGCATGACAACCATTCACTTATCCAGAATAATGTATAGAAGGCTCTGACATTTACTTGTAAAAGATTAAAAGTATTTCTGAAAGCACAAGTGTAATTCTAATAATTCACATTATAAATTGAAGTAAAAGCTTTTAATTATTTTTAAACAGCCAAACTCTCAGTAGAAATTTTAGCATTACTGTGAAAAAAAAGTGAGAAGAGGAAAGGCTGCACTTTCCTGAGGGTAACAGAAGAGTATAAGAGAATCTGTGTCCTTGTTGCTGTGTTACTCCTTTCTGATCTGAGACTAGCTCTGTGCTCACACAATTTGCAAGCAAGAAGACTTATTATTAGGACCACTTAACAGAGGTTTACACACACAAATGTGTCTGTAGTGGAAGCAGTTCAGCTGCTGTACCAAGTCTCCAAAATGCTGATAGTGCTCACCTCTTCAGGTTGACACCAACTAATGGCATTTTATTTTCAAGTGACTTCATTACAGTGAAAGAACAACACTTTCCTCTTTCCTGATGGCATACAAGTAGAAGAAACAGAACAAATGATTCTAAACAAGTGAAATGAGAAGCTTCAGCTGAACAAAAATAAGGGAGAAGCACTTAAACCTCCAGAGGGAAGAGCTGTGCTGTAGTGGTTGCTCTCACTGTCTGTGTCAAGGTCTGCTTTGTTCCAGGCTGAGGAAACACTTAGAAAGTGAAAGCCACTTTCCTGAAGAATTTATAGTCTGAAAAGACAAGGCAAACAGTGAAAATTGATGGTGTGGGTTGTCATGACCAGTCCATGGAGTGTAACGCTGTAACCTCATCTGCTGTGTAATCAAGAGGCTGGTGGGTCCTGCCATGGCCCTGATCAGGAGCAGGATGTGGTTTGGCACTGGGCACATCAGCTCACAGCACTACAGACTCAACAGGCTCTATAGTGCTGTCAGTGTAAAGAAGGGCATGATGGTCTTCTTCTCTGTACAGTGAGAAAAGGAATATAGGCACAAGTGAATTTCAGCTGTAGGCTGAGGTGCTCACCTTCATTCTCTTCATTCAAAAGAGTGGAGACGGGAATGCTAGTAATTCCACAAAATCATTTTGGCTAGCTTTTCATTTTTCAACTTCCCAGCTGAGTATCCTAGCAGAACTCTTTGTAGGGCTCTTATTTTTCTGAAACTGGCTTCACAGATGCATTTTCTTTTTACTTCTCGTGACCTTCAGGCTTGGTGCAATGATACATCTTTATTGAAAGACAGTTTTACCATTCTCATTCCTCATTCTCTTCCAGCATCCAAAAGGTGAATGCATCCAAAACGAATTGAAATTTCTTTCCCAGTTGGATCTTACAACAGTAATAAATGAGTTACCATCTGCATTTCTAATTAAAAATCCAATTGGTGTAATGTAATGAGGTTTCTAGATGCAATTAGCAACTGCTGGGGGTCTCTTTATAGAACCAGGACTACAATTATGAGGCAAATAGATTGTATCATATGCAATGAGGGGCTTTTTATAAATTTTCTGTCCTTAGCTGGATGGATTCACAACAGGGAGTTAGACACTTTTAGAAACTCTCATCTACTGAAATGTAAAATTCAGGTTAGTACTTGGGTTTTGTGCACAGCTCAGGGCAGAATAAAATGCCTATTAGGGTTCACTGAGCTTTCAAAACCATGCCTAACTTCTGGAGTTTTACATTTAATGCAGAATCTAAGTCCATATGTTTATGTTTTCATCACAAACACTGCATTAAGAATAAATACTGGAGACATTTACTTACTCAGAAGTAGAGCTGATAAAAATGATGGAACTTTCTAGGGGAAAAAATTAACCAGTTTTTTAATGGTCAGTAAAAATTTAAAAGCCACAAATTAGTCTTGAAGCTATTCAGGCATAGCTTCTTCTAGATCAAATATTCAAAACTTTGTTGTAGCAATGACTTATAGTTCAATGATCCTTTGCAAATTACACTTCATAAAGAGTGAGAATGATGGAGAATATACTTAAGAGCCTCTTTCTCTGCCTCTCATTTCTCCATGTGTATGTACATGGAGAACTGTACTCAAAGGCTTGCATAAAAGTCTTCTACTGGAGTATTGCCACATGTCCGAAGCATTTCCATTTTTCAGACTTCAAATGGTGATGTTTATAAAAGAAAGGCACTCAGCAGAAAATGCTACTCTTAGCCAGCAGCACTCTCTTATTCACCACATTCAGTACAGTTAAAAGAAAACAAAGATCATCAGTATGACCCAGAATCTCAGGTTGCCTGGATTTCAGGTTCCTTGGGGGCAGGCCGGAGAGATGTTCTCAGGTTCTTTCAGCCTGTTTAGTTATCTGTCTCTCCAAGTATATGGAGGCACCTCCTCCCTTTTTCTAGGGCTACTATGTCATCAGGATCTTGCAAAACAGGACAGTGTCTCTGTGGGACAGCTTTCACCTGTACCTGTGAGCCTCTGAGAGCACTGCTTCCTAATTTCTGATCTTAGAGAAAAGAGAAACTAAAGCACACAAATAGTTTAAAGAGCGTGTAAGAATTCCATTGCTACCTCACAACAAAACCAAAATTACTTTAGCTCTAACAATACAGTAACAAAGACAACAGAAACAACCCTACAAAATGCATTTTTATGCAAATTTCTGTGTATTCTTTGTCAGAAAACATAGAATACTTGATAAACTTCTTCTAGCTCGCTGAACCTGAAAAAACCCCAGACATTTTCCCTAGTTATTATTTTATTGCCAACATACCTATAGAAGCTTGACTTCCCTGGCCAAATTTAATTCTATCAGGTATTTAGTTTTCCTAAACTGATCCATGACTTCTCAGACAATTTCTTTATGTTCTTTCCAAGTTGCCTGTTCTTACTTCCGCACTCTGTTGGCTTTCTTTTTGTGTTTGAGCTTTGTCCAGGAACTCCTTGCTCATCCACATAGGCCTTCTGTAATTTTTGCTTTCCTCTTTGTTGGAAAGCTCACTCTGGGGCTTAGAGCAGGTGATCTTTGAATATCAACCTCTTTCTTGGGCCCTCTTCCCTCCAGGGCTTTATCCCATGGTTCTCTAACAAGTACATCTCTGATGACCCTGTCGTCTCTCCTGAAGTGAGATTGCTGTGCACCCTCCTCACAGCACTAAGGACCTAAGGATCCCCCATTTCATGATCACTGCAGCCAAGGTTGCCTTTGAGCTTCACATCCTCCACCAGCACCTCCTGGTTGGTGAGAACAAGGTCTAGCATAGCACCTCTCCTCACCAGCTTCTCTACCCCTTGGAGAAGGAAGTTATCATGAATGCATTCCAGGAACATCCTGGCTTGCCTGTGCCTTGCTGTGTTGTCCTTTCAACAGATGTTGGGGTGGTTGAAGTTCCCCATGAGGACCAGAGCTTGTGTACACCATATCCATTACAATCAATTAAACTTACACTAAGCTTGTACTTGTAGTTGAAGAAATTTCTCTGGAGCTCAGTAGTGAGATGAAAAGAAGGGAGTTCCTGGGAATGTCATTTATATCTCCTTTGCGCTGAAAGACAGCAATGCATACAGATGTTTAACAAGATAAGAGTTATGCTTCCTTTCAAGAGCGAACCTGTGAGCTGCCCAGCCTGGACAATCATCCAATTCACACCTGGATCACCATGCTCCTGGAGCCATGAGCTACATGGTGTACCTTCACTGCAGTGGGAGTCACTTCGTGCTTCCTCAGTCCAGCTCTTGAAGATGAGACACTGGGATGGAAAAAGCAGGAGTACAAATCCTCAGGTAGTGGGGTTTCTGCTTTATTTTTGCTGCTCTGTTTCTAAATGTATTTACCTTGACTTTGACTGACTATGTGAAGCTTTCTACCCATCTTCTATCTATCTCTGATAATCAGCACAACCTCTGCAGCTGCTGACACATCTAAACCACTCTGGTGCCACAAATCATACTGTTGGAATACCTCCCAGTCAGCACAATTTGAAAAAGTATCTTGAGCTGTGGGCAAGCTATGGCAAAGAGAAATTTGGAAAATTTGGAAAGTGGGGATAAATTTCCCGTAGGAAACTAGGTAGGGATAGGATAGGAGAGGCCGTGATGGCTACCCTCCATGAAAGAAGCCATCAGTTGGGCTCTGGTCCTAATTTTATAGGGCTGAATAATAGTCCTAAAAAACCAAATCACATGTTGACAGGTAACAGCCAAGGTGTCAAAAGCAGTTACAGCAATCATGTCTGAAGAGGCTCTTGCACTGACTGGTTTCCTTCAAGTCTCAGCAAAAAAACAATAGGAAAGAGAGCAGTCAGGAGATTATTATCTGCTGACTCTTTACTGTCATGAGAGGGTGCTTTGCTTTACAGGGGTAGAAATGTCCTAGTGTGATAATTTTTTTTTTAATCATGGATATTTATGTCAAAGATTACTAAAGGAAAAAAACAGGAGGGAAAAGAAAATCCAATTTTTCTGACCTTTAGGGCATACACTGCAGTATGGTTAAGTCACTGAGCAGAGTTCAGCATTAATATTTAAAAGATTGCAAGGTCTAAGTTACTATTATTGAAATTCAGATGACTCGGTGCTTTTCTGCCTAATCTTGCAATCCTGATTCTCCTTTGATTCAGTTCACTGTGGGGTAAATATGGGCTCTTGGTCACTAACATGAAGTCATATATAATATATTGTTTCATATTTTTTTTCCTTTTCCCATTCTTCTTGAGGTAAGAACTCTGACAATATAGAGCTGACATTTGGGAAAAATCTAGAAAATGAATTCCTTTTTATCTCCAGGCTAAGCTGCACCAGTGAATAGAGTACTATAATAAAACCTATTTGTATGCCTGTCATACAAAGACAAACTTTTCCAAAGGAAATGGATTTGAGTATTTGCAAGAAATGATAAACAGTCAGACAAAAAGGTACTGAATTTCCCTTTGAGATGCATAGGAGAAGTAGGCTTTAGCTTCCCTTTTCAGGGAGGAGGGATTTGTAAGAAAGCCGTGTCAGCCAAGAGCCTCACAAATGAGATTTTATCCAGATCTTTGCAGAAGGAAGTAACTTGGAAATATCTTCAGGGGTGTGGTTTGGTTATGAATAAAATGTCAGTCTGCATTTCTATCAGATATAAATCAAAAGAAGTGTATCCACTTCTGATAAAAACAATTTACTGGATTTCATTTGTGCAAAACCCTTGTGCAAAGCTGTGTTAAAATCTAATTCTCTCTCTGTGTGTAGATGAATTACTGTGAAGAGATGCTTATACAAGACAAAGTGTGGAAATCAAGCCTAATTTCAAAGTGCTTCCCCACAATCCTGACTCTCACATGAAACGAAAGTTTATTATGATTTTGTTTATTATATAGTATATTATAATATTACTTACAAACAGCTAGACAGACAGAGCCAGGGGGCTTCTGGCCACCTTGGACAGCCTGGGTGACACAGTCCTGTGGCTCTGCTGTCTGGGTGACACAGCTTTGTGGCCCTGCTGCCTGGATGGCAGGGAAGACCCAAGGCACCCCAGGCTGGTTGGCACAACCCTGTGACCTGCTGTTATGCTCTCTGTAGTGAGAATGGCAGGCTGCTGGCTGCTATCTTGCTCCTGGGGTGAAACTCCATCATGAAAAACATGGCACAGTTGTGCCATGGAGGCTGAGGCATCCCATTGTGTTCGAAGGAATTTTGGGAGAGGTTATATGGGCTAAGCCTTTTCCATGTGGAATCACCAAATATATTGGTGTCAGCTAATGAGTAACACCTGAGCCTCCTGGAGAGGCATGTCCTATGCTAAGGAAAGGTGGGTTGAAGGCAGAGGTATGCAGTCACCTGAGGAATTTGTGTTATGGAGAAGAGATGGGTGAGTTCTGCAGCTGCATGTCTGTTCAGGGGTTTCGTGATGTTCAAAGGTATTTTAGAGATTTCAAGAAATTGCTATAGTTCCAGCTCTCATTAATATATTTTCCAAAACCATTTAATTATTGGCTAAATGTAGCTGAAGGATACTGTCATATTTAAGTCTAGAACAGAGAAGATAAGACACCTACTGCCTGAAAAATGTCATGGTGGGTTAATGCATAATGAGGGTAATTTTACTAAATGAAGAATGTTTGAGTGCTTACCAAGCTTAATTAAACTTTGCAGCACTCCTAAGACAGAAATATTGTTATGGTAATTTTAGCAGGTAGGTAAATTGCTCATCCTGGCACATGTAGGTTGGGTAATTTGCTCAAGGTCACTCATCAAGTCTGCAGTAGAGCCAAAGTAGAGCCCTATTACCTTGACTCCTAAGCTGACTTCCAGCCTTCAAATCATTCTCTTTTCTAACATTTCAGCTGCTTTTTTTTTTTTTTTCTCTTTTTTTTTTTTCTCTGAATAAAAACTGGCTTTTGTTCCTAGACCTGATTGTTGATAAATTCCACTACCCTTGAAGGACATACATCTCTAATCTTCCCCAGTAACTCACACCAATGTGGAAATTTGCTACAGAGTGCAGGATGTGGGAACAATGAGGAGGACAACATGAAGAAACAGAGGAAAAAGCTAATAAAAGAGAGTGGAATGAAAGGAACTAGGGGCAGAAGAAAATAATGGTATGCAATCAAAATACAAAGGAGTCAAGGGAGTATGAAGGGTCAAAGGAAAAGTGAAAGAAATAAGAGAAAATAATGAAATGGGAAAGGATATAATCCTGACAGAATCAGGAATTAGCAGACACAAAAAATTGAGAGTGAAATCAAAATGGTGTAAGAATCGAGATGCGTTTAGTGGAAATACATTAGAATAATGATCTATTCTCTCTACTACATAATTCTGTTTACATTCCAGGAAATTCCTTACATCCTCAATCTATTAAGTGGTACTGTACATAGAAACAGAAAAAAACTGCTGCCTCTGCGTAAGAATGAGAAACACAGCAGAGCTCCTGTAGAGTAACCCTAAAATGGTAATAAGGGCAGACTACAGAAGGAATTCCTACTGAGACCTTTCGATTAACCTTGATATGATGTAAGTGGGGAGCTTGGATTAAGCCAGCCATTTTCCCCTTGTTTTCCTATCCTTTTATAATACAGTAATGCAAATAACTAGCAGAGATATATAAATATAGGTGGTTATCTCCTTGGGGTATTTTTTAACTTTCAGTCTTGCTTCCTGAAATTTGCCAGTAAGTTATTTTTCCTATTCAAAGCAAGAGTAGTTCCAGATACTGCTAAAAATGAGAAGATAGGAAATTCAAAGACAAAGTCCTTTGCCTTAGTTGACAGCCATATAGTTCCTAACCTAATTAGGAAATCAAAGCATTTAATGTGTAAAAGGAGCAGAACATTTAATGTGTGGAGAGCAGATCAACAGCTCCTGACTCCAACTATTTCTCCTATACATATGCAGTATGCAGCTGACAGGTTGCTGCACTCTCCTGCTCTCCTCTTCCCAGTGCTTTTGGTAATTCTTACACATTATTTAACAAGTGTGGAAAAGGTGAGGTGCTTGGGACACTGGTTTTAATCTGTAAGAACAGTCTTATACCTATCTTTGTGGTTCCTTCCATGCAGCCTTCTTCCCAGAGGTGCTGAAAAGCATCTTCTCTCTCTTTAGCCAGATCTTTTTTTCAAAGGTTTGGTCCTAATTCTATAAGAAATAGCTTACCGCTAGCAAAATAGATAATTTCTATTCTCTCGTGAGAAACATTTTTGGTGCTTCATTGGTTGCCTTGCTCAGACTTCCCAGCATGATTTGCCCATGGAGGCCACGTACACAGACTCTGTGATGATAATTACAGATAGGATTGGTTTGCTGAGCACTGTTCCCAGGCAGAAACTCTTTGTAACTTGCCATATTCAAAGATTCCTGGTTTCCATGTTGTGATACACCATAGAATTTGCCCAGTTTTCACCAAATCTTTGGTCAGATAGAACAATACCTTTACAAAGGTGAATGTTGTCTGTGGAATGGCACAGACATTTTAGGTGACCTTGAAATGCAGTGGCTATAGCACACATGTGAGTGGGTGGAAATGGCAGAAATGCAGCCCCAGTGAATTTACTTCTTATCTGAGTAAGATATTTACACAAGGGGTTTTGTTTACTGCTCACTGAAACACAACCAACCTTCATGATTCAGTTCATCAAACAAGTGTCAATGGCTTGAAGTTAAGAGCAGGGTTTTTTCTTAACCTCCTGACTGACTGTGTGTCCTGGCCACTAAAGAATACATAGAGGCAGGCACATGCCACAGGATCTGATTTAAAAGTTCTCCAAAGAAACTTCATAATGTACTATTCACTGACACATTTTGTATGTGCTACAATTTTCACTTGAGAATGTGAAATCTGGAATAGTAACTGTGCTTTGTTAACTACCTTTTCTGGTGCAGTTAGATAATCACAAATATCATTGCCAATGGCTGTTTACCACATTTTCTAACTTTTGATTAAATGTATCTCATTATTTTTACTCAGTATTAGTTATTATTTCCATGACTTTGAAATGAGAATTGCAAGTTCTTCGATAAAGGGATTGAAAGTCTCTAACTCAGGGAAAAGAATTATTGCAGAGTTCTGTTTTGTAGCCTTCTCTTGCTGTGGTGACTGACTCTTTACACCTATTTTGTTTTCAAAAGCAAGGTCAATGACCAGTGCAGGAAAGCCAGATAGATCATTTAGTTCTAATTCAATCCAGGCTTGTTTTTCCAGTGGCCAGGTGAAAAACATACTGCAGTAATTTATTCCAGCTCCTGGTCTTCAGGATCGGAGAATACATTTCTTCAGCATCTCCCTTGGTGATCAACAAACCTAAAATGTGGAAGGCGAGCTCTGGATTTGGAATCTTCATGGACTAGAGAGTACATCTGACCGGCTACAACCTAGGCACATGTTGCAGCTCTCTAAAGAGGACTGATTTGAGCAATTATTCTCCTCCCAGTGTTTGAACAAGAAAATTCTTGCAGATTTCCCTCCACGGTTAATCTTTCCTACTTTTCCAGAAAAGAAGCCTGAGTTAAATGTTACACCTCAGCCTGTAGATAAGTATCCTGGCCTGTAAAGATAAGAAAATTTAACACTTGTGGAAATTTTGTACACTTGATGGCCAAGTGCTCTCTGCTCTCATGGAGGGAGTCAGAACCTGTAGTCTGTCACCTGAAGAAAACCTGCTTGTTGCAGTCAGGCTCATAAGCTACTTTCCTTAAGGTGCTGCGAAGTCACTGGAATGTGCCTCATGCCAAAATCTCTGCATCTGCTATGTAATCCCTTCTTCATATTGTTATACCTTTATCACAAAGAGACACAACAAAATTAGTAGTGGAGCAGAGGCATAACATTGACCATTTTGTCTGTGGTCAGAAGAAAGAGCAAGGAAATTTGGGAAAAGGGAGAAAGGATGGATGTTGTTTTTCAGAATTGCCTGATAAAGCAATATTTTGATTCAAACTGAGATACCCACATTTTAATAAGAAACTCTGCCAGAATGGAAAACTTTATTGTAAGTCAAGAAAATCCATCCTAAGAAATTTTTAAATTTTCTGTGGAACAAGAGTTTCAGACAGACGCTGATTGTGCTGGAAACGCTTGGCCCATATTTCATTAAGGAAGTGGAGACAACTTTCTCCTAAGGATTCCTGGTCTGCACCCCCATTTCCAAGGGCTCTTCTGCTGTTCCTCAGCAGTCTGGGTCATTTGAGGGAGCCTCATCTAAGCCACTTCATCTAACACTGACAGCCTGAGTTTATTCTCCCAGAGCTCTTTGGACTGCTGATTCCTTGCCAAAAGGGAGACTAAATAACACACCAAGAACTGCAGTAGTTTCTGTGGCTCCCTGTTCTCTTGGTGAGGTTTTTTTCCACTGGAAGGACTATGGCTTGCAGAGATTTTTGACATCTTGGTTTCATACCTTAAAGCTAGAAGATATGTCTCCAGTTTTTGAGGAAGTCAGCAATGCTGAGATGTCCTGAAGCTACAGCTCCTGGAAGATGTAAGGTTTCCAGACAGTTAACCCAGGCTGGAAGGGATCACAGAGGCTGAAAGCAGGGTGACCCACAGGCCAATGGCTTTAGGGTGATCCAAGAACCCATAGAAAAAGTGCAGGGACAAGTGCTGAGGCTGCAAATAATGCAAGTCCACACACCACATCAGTCTATATTTGTCATTCTGGAAAACTTTACTGAAAATGAGACATTTTCTGAGATAAAGTAGCATTTTTTTCCGACTTCACAGTATAACATAATTTTCTTTGATGTGATTTTAGTAAGTCTTATTATTACATTATCTTCAGGCCCACAATCATGCACAGATTAAATCATTCTCAACAGTTTTATAAAGCACAGAACAAATAAACACAACAGAACTTGATTCAAAATGTTTTCTCTGAATCCCATCTAGATAAAAAACCAGAGGCTTGTAAAAATAAAACCTCAGATCTGGTTTCAGCAGATGTCTGTAGGTCCAGAATAAGTACACCAAAGGCAATGGGGTTATTTAGATTTTTTTTTTTTTACCACTGATGATTAGTGTTATGCAGTATTTTTATTCCCTCAGCAGATCCCTTCTAAATCAACAGAGACATTTTAAGGCTACTTTAATGTTCTAAAGGCAAAAGTTTTTGTATAAATCCATATTCACTTAAATGTTTACAACATTTTTTCCTTTTTACAAGCATTCTGGTAAGCACAAATGGTTGTGGAATGCAGCTGAGTGGCTTAATGAATACCAATAAAGCCACTTCAGTTTTTATTCAAAGGAGTAGTCTTACATACTAGCTAAAATATTCTTGGACATTGATTGGTGTGTTTAACAAATGTTGGGGATAACTGGATTGGACATTATTAGAACTTGTATGTTTTTCAACACTATAAAAAGTTGCTTTCCAAACAGCTACAGAAATAGCAAAAATTTCAGCATCTCGGAGGTTTATTGCTAAAATATCACTGATACCTCAGTGTGCCCCTGGTGAGAATCTGAAGTAGATCAGTTTATGTCCAACTGCTATAGTTATACCTCCTCTAACATAAGCACCAGAGAAAATCTTGTCCTACCCCACATGGATGGTTTCAAGTCCCAAGTTCCACATTGCAGGGCTGTCCTAAGTACCCTGCAGGATAAGGGAGCAGGCACATCACTGGATAACACGCTCCAGTGGATAAGGACCTGGCACTGCTTGCTGGAGCAGCTCAGGTCTGTGATGTTAAACGTGCTGTGTATGCAAATGGGCCAGGTCAGCAAGGGCAACTACAGGAGCACCTGCACCTGCAGTGTCTAATAATTAGCAGGCTCTTCTTGTACTGTAATGCCTGTCTGATGCTTTGGAGGAGGTTGAGCTGTATGGCAAAAGGGCACCTACACCACACATGATACATTTTAAAGAGGTCACATGTGGTCTTCCTATTCAGCCATGGTCTGCCTGAAGGAGCCCCATTCAACATCTTCTGTGAGAGCAGTGTGTCCACAGATGCCTTGGGGCAGCTGAAGCTGTTGCTTTGTCTGCTTAGAAAGGTAAGGAAGAGAAAACAAACTCTGCAGGAGAGAGCTGAGGACATACCCTTACTGATCTCTTCTGTAAACACCTGGGAGAGAAACACAGGAAAGACTCTGCTGTGAGTCTGCATGGGTCAGGTCTCAGTGAAAGCAGTGGCTGCTTTGCAAGAGCCTTTCCAAATAGCACAACAAAGGTTCTAGTGGGCTGGGATAGTCTGTGAATGTGAAAGATCTGGTTTAGCTACTTTCATGGGAATCATATCCCTCACAGTCTCTTTCCACACACAGAGATGTGTGGCCTGTGTCCCAGCCTTCAGTTTGTACTGGCCTGGTGTCGTTCATGTTTTGGACTGAGGCTTGTGAGAGCTACACAGAGCACTGAAGTGACTCCAAAGGGGCCATGAGGTTCAATGTACACATTTGATGACAAAGAGCTATTCCTGAATCTCCAAGGGCATTTCATCTGTTTCCTGGAGCTTGCACAGCCTTTAAACTGAGGTCACCAGGTTCCTTAAGACAGAATTATTTCATGGAAGAAATTATTTTAAATGAAAATTATTAAATAGTCACATACAAGTGTGGCACTTCTAGGAATGAGTTTTCACACCAGAAACCAGGCTCTGTGGTGCTTTTATCCATCTAGAAAATAGAAATAGCTTTTGTATAAAATTAAAATGATTGAAACCAGCTTGAGTCTTGAACACCAAGCAGTCACAATAAACTGCTTGTCCATAGCCTGATGTATTTACCAAAAGTGCATTCAAGAGAAACATGAGCTACTTAGAAGCAATTTACAAACAGAAAAACAGAGGAAATTGGCTAGCTAATTTATTCTCCAGGAAGTATTTGTGTGGTTTTTTAAGCAAGGCACCCAGCAGGAAGGCACTGTCATGTCCTACCTGTTGGTGACTTAAATATCAGTGTCTTTCAGCACATTTGTTGTGTTAGTGCCAGGTTCTTGCTAATGCAAGTGCCAAGTGAAGATTTAATTTTAGGATTTTTTCCCATGAAAGAAGTCAGAAAACCCCTTAAAACCCAAACTGAATGTGAGTGAAACATCATACACAGGCAGAAACACATATGAAGAGCTGAGCTGCTTATAGTAGCATGTAGAATGTTGAGACACTGAGACCAGATACAAGGTTTTCTTCTTTGTGTGAGCATCCAAATCTTATCCCTCTTCATGTTCGTGATCCTCTCTGTCATTCACTGCTCCCTCACCAAGAACCTGCTATGCCCAGGACTGTTTTGGTCTTTGCTGTCTTCTTTTGCCAAGCTCTTCCTCTGAACACTAATGCTGGGAAATGGGAATTAGTCAGAAGGAAACATCTCTCCCATGCAACAGCACCCCACACTGAATGGTGCTTGCAACAATTAAAGAAGTGAAGTACGAGATAAAGCAGAACTGAAATGTGTGGGGGCAAAGCTAGATCACACTCTGGATCTCTCACCTTTCCGGGAGATCTTTCACCTTTTTGTGCATCTTTATCACTTGTAACAAGAATAGAGATTGACTGCAACTGTGATCAGGGTGGTGGTGTCCCTGCTTAGAGCAAGGTCACTCGGTTTCTCACTCTCTGGGACAAACACAGGCACAGAGGAGTTGAACTGCAGTGATATCTAGTGAGCAGAAACCCCAGCCAGATTTCATCCTTTGAATTTCTGCTTTTAATAGCAACATACTTTTCAGTAACCAGTGACAATATCCTGACAGCCTGAGAGAGGAGACTTGCTTCAGCTGAAGGAGTAGGGGCAAGGAAGGGAATGGAAATTAGCTCACCCAGTGAGATTCTTTCTGCTCCAGCTACTCAACTACACATCTTGTTCCATGTTAGCCTTCAAACATGACTTGGAAGTAATTGTTCAGCACTGCAGAAGAATGGCTGTGTACCCCACCATTAATGATTAGCTTCATTTTGCATGAATTAGTTGACTTCCTGCAATTATGTCTGCTCTTCCCCACCAGGCAGCCACGGTGTTCTGCTTTCCAAAGACAGGGAATTGGCAGCTTGCTGACCCCAAATGCCTGTGAGCCACAAGGTGCTCATTTCATTTTCTGCACCAGTCACTGGGCTGAGGGATCTGAATTCCAGCAGACACAGGATGGTTTATGGTTTGCTGTCTGCACCAGATGCTTAGGAAAGCAAGTGCAGAGCATGTGAGAGAGGAATGTGTTTGCCTTGCCAACTGGACAATCAGTGTAAAAGAGTGATGTGATCAGAGAAGTGACCCTGTTTAAGAAAAATGACTTGGTGTGTTTTATCTATTCCACTTCCATACTCTCCACCTGTGGAGTACTCTATTGCACCAGACAAAGTTCTTTGCAAACTTCTAATTAATCCCTGCATCTGGAAAATTGAATAAAGTGCTTCTTGCTTTGCACTTCATTGATAAGGGTGAAGCACATGGAGCTGGAGCCTGCCTGGTGCTTTTGTTGATCCATGGGGCAGTGCTGAGAACAGGGGCTGTGTTCCAGCCAACCTGCCTCTGCTGGCTTGACTCCTGTTACTGCTTTTTATTTCCATTTAAGCAAAGTGCTGTGACTCAGAAACCAATGGGAGAGATGTGAAAGCAACAAAGTATTGTGTGCACAGCCGTGGCTGTACTTTGCAGTGTCATCTGCTACTGTCGGGACTGAGTATCGCAGAAAAAGCACTTTGGACTTGGACACAGCTGAAACTCAGTCTGACATTGCAAAATAAGGGGCAGGAGGACTCTGGGATAAAGGTCTACACTTAGCAAAGCAACTAGTCCCAGCTCCAGCATGGTCACCAGTGCCTGTTCATAGAGCCACTAGGCAAAGAACAGAAATACTGAAAGAGCACAGATGGGCTCACTACTTCTGCAGAAAATTCCATGTCAGGACCATATACCCAAACCTGATGCCTGGAAAGTGGGTACTGGAATGGGAAGATGCCTGCAGAAATACTGGGAACTTGGTGAAGGGAGATGACATGTTCATGAAGAGCAATCAAGAAGGTGAATAGCCACATAGGGAGAGGTTGTGATATTCTCTAGGGTGGAGAACTAGGATTTGACTCTCAACTGGTCCTGAGGAGAGGGGAAAGGGGGGGATCATCCATGTGTCTGTTTCTTCATGGGAGGAGTTTTCTGTTACGTTTTCCTACAGCATACCAAATTCTGTTTGAAATAACACACTGAACATGAGATTCCAGATGCTTGATTACACACCTCATTAGGCTTAGCAGGCCTTTGGTAATGCAGCCTTCTGCCTCCAGCTCCCACCATTTCTGGAGTGAGGTGAAGACACACCTCCATATGCCAAGGAATACAGCCATCATAGGCACACTGGGCAAAGAAATTTGGAAACAGAGCATGGCTACTCATTTTGGCCTTTGCACTCCTAAGGAGCTCCTGAGGAGCTGTGGCACTGTCTGCCAGAGCAGGAGCCTCCAAAGACAACATATGTGTGCAGTGAAGTTGCTGTGCTGGCATGGCTTGCTTGTTCCTCCACAGTGCTGTTGATGTTATCAGTTCTGCATCCTCTCATGCACTGTCTGTACTGAAGTGAGCCTTCTGCCCTGGGAGAGTCCATAAGGGCTGCAAGTCCTGGAAAACAGAAAAAAATGCCACCCTGAAACACATCCTGCCTCTTCTTGGCTGTGCAGGCTACCTCCAGAAAAACACCAGTAGATGTTTGCCTACCTCAGACACCTGGAGGGGGCTGCTCCAGAGACAGCAGTTTTTCATTATGTACTGGCCTTCACTGACTGGTGCTGTGAATGCACAGACACCACTGCAAGCTGAATACAATCAAATGAGATGGTAAAGCTGGATTCTTGATTGCCCTATCTGACAGGCTGAAAGGAGAAAAGTTCAAAAAAGGTATGTGCAAGGGAAAAAGAATGAAGAAGTAAGTATTTCTTCAGGCTTATCTACAAATGTAATCTCACAGGACCCCAACACTGCATTGACTAAACCATGAACACACACGAAGCCCACCAAGGAAGAAATGCAATTCCAGGTCTCCAAAACAGTATAGCTTAGCAATAAACCTTAAATAATAGACTCTGTCTTTCAGCCAGAGTACCTTCGGTGCTGGGCTCCCAGAAATTTGCAATACAGTCCATCACCTAACATCACCTAACACCTAACATCACTGAGGCCCAAATTAGAGAGCTTCACTTGATGACTTAACTGATTTCAGAGCTGAGCTCCAGGGGTTATTTCTGCAGCTGCTGTGGACAGGTGGCTGCACGAGGACATTCAGCCCTGAGGTGTGCAGGATCTCATGCTGCTCTGCTCTTGACAGCGATGGCCCAAAGAGCTTGAATCCTAACTCAGAGCCACTGGCAAAATAGTGAAAGTGCAAACGAATTTTAGGAATGATAAGAGCTCATGAGTGAAAATGATTGCTATGGAGGGAGTTTCTCAAAAACTCTCTTATTGTCTTAATGCAGGTCCTGTTACCATATCTCTGAGTAAGTCACCTTCTGTTGGCAGAGGGAAAAAATCCTTCTGCCAGTGAAATGAACGGCTAGGGGAAAAAAGGATTATCAATGAAAATTGCATCATAATAGTGAACCTCCAGATCATGAAAACTTACTGAGCTAGAGAAAAATGCACTCGGCTGGAGTCTGTGCTGTTGTTGACCCTTGAGACCCACCGGTAGTTCTTGCCACCCACTGGTACCTCCTGTCTTGCCCCCTTTGGCATGGCCACAGGTCAGAGGCTGAGGGGAGCTTTTTCCCTGTCCTAGCCTTGGGCTGGCCTTGCCTGGCCCTGACCCCAAATTTGCCAATGTCCAGCCAGTCAGTGACACCCCAAAGCACCCTAAAGAGGAAAACATGCTGCTTCTCTGCTTCCTGCCTGCTGCCCATCAGCAAATGCTCTCAAGATTTATGGGGCGACAACTGAAAAAAGTTGCTGTCAATAACACTGAAGCTCAACATACCTTTGAGTGAGCAGTATTTCCTACATATATTGCTCAATTTTATAACTGTGTATCACTGTGTTTTGTGCACAAAGAGAATGAATTTCAAAATCTCATCTAAGAGTATTTACCAAACACAAAATCTCTCAAAGAAATCTTCATGCAGAAAGAAATACTTACATACTTATATTAGCAGGAAAGGGGCTCAGTACAATATAATCTATTGGGCTTTATTTGAAAATTCAAAATATTTAGCATGCTGAGAGACTAGCAGTCCATTTATAGAAGTAAAATATGAGAAGGACACTCAGCGAATACTTGAAGACATTGAATGAATCCGAGAAAATGAAATCCTATTCACAGAAATATGTTCACTGGAGATAATAATTATGAAATTACTGAGCTCTCGTCAATACAAGTCTTAAAAAAAATATAATACACATAGAAGATAGAAATGAAGCTTTAATTCAGTTATACTGGATATTTGATTCAGAAATTAGGAGATCATTACTTATGTTACTAGAGCTAGTCTTAAGAATATATGGTAATTATAGAACTGTAGGAATGCAGAACTTAAGCCACCCTCGACACTGCACAGCTTCACAGCCCTGTTTTTCATCTGAGTTCATTCATCTGATTGCAATGCAGCTCAAAATCTGAGTCTTTTCATAATGAGCCACTGCCTGTTTCTGACAATCCCATGAACATTGGATCCTACTTTAAGCAGCCATTCAGCTCATTGGCTGCCCCGTGTACCTTCAGAGTGATGCTTCTGAAAAATTGCACAGAGGAAGAGATACACTCAAAGTAATGCATTTCAAGTATCTATTTCCATCTTTCCTTCTTATTTTTAATTTACTATTGTGTCAGAACAAGGGAATGTCATAACTCTAAAGGAGCTTCAGGTTAAAAACCAGTTACTGTCTGATTAAGGACACCACTAGTTTGTGGCAAAGTTGTCTCATTAAAGATATTAAGTCCCCTAAATTGAAAGAAATATGCAAATACCATGTACACATGTTCATATATAGAACAATATCCATGCCATCCTGGTTTCTGTGACTTCTTCCATGCTGACAGCCATCAAGACTGCTTAACACCATTATAAAGGAAACAATGCAGGTCTCTGCACCCAGCTGCATCCCTGTGGGCAGAGCTGTCAAGACCCTGTTTTGGTGGGTGACTGGCAGCAATTTCACACCAAATCTTCCCGTGAGAGCCACAATTGCTGACAGAGAGTGGGGCTGCCCAGCAGTGCTCTGCTGCTGGCCCCTCCCCAGAGGCAGGCAGCTCTGTCCCTCATAGCACTGCAGAGAAAGTGCCCCTTTCCTGTGAGGCTGGTCAGTGCAGGTAGCAGGGGTGTGTGATGGAGTAACCCCAAATGCAGCAGTCAGTTCACCTTCTCTGCGTGTGCTCCCTCTGTGCCATATGAATTACCTCAGCCCTGACTTCAGGAAAAGTAACAAGAGCATGGTCAAGTACTCTGCAGTCTGGGGGGAAGGAGGGATGCAGGACACAGAGACTGAACAGCCACTTTCCTCTTTGCAGAGCAGTAACAGATCAGCGTGTCAGGTCTTAGATAAGCAGGAATCTGCTGAATTCATTACCAGGAGGGCTGTCAGACACCACAGTGCAAGAGACCCTCTGGCAGACAACTGCCAGAGACCGACATAAAGGACCAGCTGTTTGCTTCAGGACTGGCTTGGTAAAATTTAGTCCAAAATAAGAAGCGTAACCTGAGGTCACTAATATTCTCTAGGTACTTAGGAACTGTGTTTGAAGAGTAAGAGAATTAACTGGGAGTGGAAAGGAAGCAATGAGACTGAGTTACCACAGAGGTGACTTAGGAAAATCTGCTTTGCAGCAAGCCAGCTGTGTCATGTCCACCCCTGGCCGCTCCTACACAGGGTCTAGAGAAGCACTTACTTAAAATAATATAAATAAAGATGGTTATACCTTAGGAATAGTTCAACTGCATTGCCTCCTAAAGTCCTCCTATACTATTCTTCCCATTTAATATTTTAATTACTAGAGAGTTTTGCTCTAACTTTTATTTGCTAGGTAAGGCAGAACATTTTGCAGCTGAACACTGGGAGAAGGAGACTGTTGTAAGTAGCTGGGATTGGCAAGATCCTTGAAGCTTCATGGCTAGGGTGGTAGTCTTAATGGCTGTTCATTAAAAAAAAATTGTGACAAAACTTTCCTAGTAATCCATTTATGACTAACAAGCTGGCTTTTGCTTTATCCTCCAAAGCCTGATATTTCAGCTAAAAAAATATAGTTGCAAAGAATGGAGCTATCACTGTTTCTTATCTTCTTTTTACCTAGGCATCTTTGAGAAAGCAGATTGTTCTCCATTCATTCAATTCTGCAGCTGTCAACAAGCATCAAAAGTAATTAAGCTATTTTACCCAGCAGCAAAACATTAAATATAATTTGAAAAGTATGCTTAATTTAAAGGAGCATCTTCATTTCCCCTGTTATCTATTATGCCAGGGCCTCATTTTCTCTGCTTCATGCTGTAATATCCTTGCACCTCTGTAGGTATGTTTTGCCAGCTCTCTCAGCTTTGGAGGCTTACATCTTCCAAGCAACATCAAAAGGAAAAAAATTAAATGAGCTCTGTAGAAAATATGTATAAAATATGCTTTTAATTCTGGTATGCCTGGAAAACCAAGAGAATATCATGTGTGGATTAGGTGACTCAAGCTGCTTGCAGAGATGTTCTACTCCAAGGGTTATAGATGAATGTCTTAAAAAAATCTGCAGTGTATCAGCCTCTTGCTTGACAGCAGCATGGCTGAGGATCGTAAGAGTCTCTCATCTTCACTCTTTGACAGCTCATGCCTTCCCCTTTTTCTTTGTATATGCTCTGCTATTCTGCTTTCGCTAATAGTGGTCAGAAATGAAGTGAGCCTTATAAAATATATATTGCAGCTGCCACTCAAAACAGACATCAGGAAAATGAAGTAAATGGCATGATAATAACTGTTTTCCTCTGGTCAGGAGAGAAACTCAATATACCTTAATGGCAATCACTAACGAGGCATGGTCACAGTGGTGGGTTTAGGCTTACAAGTCACTCTCTTTTCCTTGTTATTTATTAGGATAGGGTAAGCAACAGGCATGAATGACACAGAATGATGAGCACAAAAGCCAGCCTTATGATCTAAGAGCCTCAAACAAAAATAAAATCTTATCTCTGACTGCAGGAGGAAGAAATCCCACTGCAGCAATAAATCTGAAGGAACAGAACCGGGCTTTTAATTCCTTTGATTTGGACACAGGACAGGAGCAAGCAGCCTGTGCAGAGGCAGCATACCAAAAGATGAATGGGGTTTTTGTCTTGGCCTAATATAGGCACAACCTCTTCTACAATATCCTCCTGCACAGATGATCTCGGTTCTGTCCTGAAGGCCCTCTGAAGCCTTGTCTACTTGCTGTGCATGACCTGAAACTATTGCTCCCTTGCATTCAGCACTATCACCATGATTTGCTATTTGTGCTCTTCCTTGGATCCTGCAATTACTGTCCTAAGTTTCCCCAAACCAGGGATGTTTTGTGTTGTTGTTTCTAAAATAATAGTTTCCAGAGGCCATTCCCCACCACACAATAAGCATTTGAAAACAGCATTGTGTTTGGAGGCAACCTAATTCCCCTGTGGCTCTTCCCAAGCACCAGCACTGCTGGCTTATTGAGGATGCTTTCTCCCTCCTCCCAACCTTGAAATGCCAAATATATCCTGACTACAGATGTTGCAGATGATATAATGACATTGGAGTGTAATTCAGATCACAATTTTATTGCCAAGTAACATCTTAGCTGTGACTGCAAACCTAGCAATGTTCTCCAGTGAGAAAACAATATTTACAGTAGGATTTCAGCCACAGCAGCTCCATGGTGTCTTCAAGCATCTGTTTACAAAAAGTTCAAAAATGTTGAATTGGTTACTCTAAGAAATGACTGATATTCCACCCTATCAGGACATGTCTCCATACATATTACCACCAAACTGTACTTCCAGTTTGATATTGGGATAAATATTACAGATGTAAACATGGAAATTGCTGCTTATATAATTTTGAAGTTGGGGCACAAAGCCTCATGGTAGCAAGAAACACTTGAGGGGAAGTCCATTGTTAGGTGACTGATGTAGTGAGGGTTGTGCAGTGCATTGTGTGAGCAAGCAGGACCTAAGCTGAGATGGAGACCATCTTTAGGACCATCCTAACTTTTAGCTTCCTGACACATGTTGATCTGTATCACAGCCTTCATATTTTTTAAACACAGCAATTCCTGTATGTTTAATACGGAAGCCACTGTTTGCTGTGGAGTTTCCAAAATTTACATGTCTGCAGGATATTTAAAAATATTTCCAAACCAGCCTATCAAGGCAGGTTTTTTTCCTATCTGAGTGTTTATGTAATAAAAACAAAGATCTCAACAAATGCCTCCTTTGTAACTTTGCCTGTACACAGATTGTGAGGTTTGTATAAAGCAAGTGTCAGTTATGTATGTTTCTCTGCTCTCTAAATTATTGGCTCCATATTTAAATGTAGCAGGTTCACAAAAAATTGCACTGCAACTGACAACATTCAGATTTAGTCTACAAAGCTAAGGTTGCAAAATTACAGGGTATTATATTCCTTTAATGTTATCCACTACTACACATATTTTAACTACCTTCTCCAGCAGGAGAGGTGGACCCTACAGGGAGGAAGCATTCCATATTGTAGGATGGGTTTTATGGTGATTTTATTTTGATTTTTGGTGGGACACATGAGAAGCAGAAGCCACAAGGAAGGACAGATTTAAAGATCCCCACAGTAGAGTGCAACACTCCCTACAGCCATGGTTGGATGGACTGGAGGTTTGGCAGCAGAAGGGATTGGAGCAGCTGCTGAGTCTCCCAGTTGGGAGCTCCAGGTGGGAGCAATGCTCCAGAACCCAGCTCTACCACAGTCTGACACAGACCAGGAGACAAAGGATAAACATTTCAATGCAGGTGCACTCTCTGCTTTGAGATGACCCTGTGGCAATCCCTCAGTCAGGAGCTGTGAGTGGATGGCAAGCAGCAGCATTGTGTGAAAGGGCACCACCCGTAAGGCCATGGAGTGCCATGACCAGCTCCAGCACCGGGTGTGACACACTCAGAGCCAGCCCTGCCTGTGGCATCCCTTCCCTGCACGGATGGTGACGGTGGTGTCGGGTCTCTTTCCCAGTTGCAAAAGGAGGCATTAAATGCCCTCATTTCCCTCTGCTGCTTCCAAGCTCCAGGCCCTCCTCTCCCACCCCTCAGGGGTTCTTTAGCCACTTTTAGGCTGTTTCTAGATATTTGACACTTTGCTGCTCTTCTGTGCTCCCCTTAGTGCTTGTTAATGCAATAATCAGTGACGTTACCAATTCCTTCCTGCTGGCGTGTCAGCCTTGTCTTCTGCAGCTGCTTTCTCTAGCAGGCGTTCTCCAGCTGCAGTCTGAGAGAACCCCCTGTTTGCCATGGGGTTTATAAAGCCCAGCACTGCCTCTGCACTGCCTCTGTTCCAGTGGGCTCCTCTGCAGCCACTTGGGTACTGCCCTGCTTTCTTCTAGAGATGCAGCCTGGAGCCCACTGCCCCACCACAATGGCATAAAGAGCCTTGACACGAAAGAGAAGCAGATAATTTTTTCCTAACTACAACCAGCTTGCCTGCCTGCATGGAGGAATTTAAAAAATGGTAGCAATATTAGTCAACAGATCAATTACTATTCAGGATGGACAAAAACCGAAGGCAAGACAAGGAAAAGAAAACATTGTGAATAAGGACAACTTTCTTAAAATATGCTCAGGTGAAATTTTCTTCCTTACTGGGGGAAGTCAGAAAAAAAATATGCTCTCAGAAGAAACTGTAGTAGTTCCCTTCAGGAAGTTCTATTTTGGGATAACATAAACTATGTGCTGGTTGGATTAATATTTAACATGTCTGTAAAAATAATATTGTCCTATTAAAAGTTCCTCATAAAAATGGACAAAAGCCAAATTACATTCCAAAGTAAAACCCACAGATATATAAGCACCTCATAGGAGGGAGATACTACCATAAGTCAAATAAGTGTTTGAATATTATGTTTATAATCAAGAAAATAAAATTAAGATGTTAATGACAGAAGTAAAAAGCCATAGATATTTGCACCGTGGTATGCTGTGGAATCACCTTTATTTAGATGGTTGATAAATAATCTGTTGATTTAGAATTGCAAATAAATGGGGATTCTTTTCCAGATCTAGAGTATTTTCTTTGAAAAGATGTGCAATAATTCATGCCAAACTACACAGAGACATGCGTGTACATTGAGAGCACTTTTTTGAGATTGAATCATGCTCTTTTTTTACCAGGGTGTTGAATCTTTCTGGGAAGAACTGAGTATTTTACAACTTCCTTTATAAACACACCTGTTCTTTCTAGATATCACAAGTTCTCTCTTATTATGTATGACAGTGAAATACCAGCTCTGTGGAGCCTGGTTCAAAAAGGTCCTACAACTTCCTTTTCTATTAGTTCTAGATGTTTTCTGTGGCTAAGATTCATGACTTTACAGATGGTCTATTCATCATGTTAGGCTCAATTACCTCTGAAAATATATGAGGGAAAGCATGTTTCCACTGAAGTCAATGTTAAAATTCCTACTGCTGCAATGGGGCTACATTTTCAGTCACAGGCGCATAGACCTTTGGGAGTTCCTCTGGATGGGAGTGAAATTCTTACAGTGTGTGTATCACTGTGCTTGATAGCAATGGTTCTAGAATATACTAGGTTTCTGTAGCGTATATTATTACAAGAAGTAATAATGCCATTTTTCAAAGCAATTTTTCAAAGCTGATTTTGCTCCATGTGTTTTATAATTAATGACATTATGGAGACTCAATTGAATTGTTCAAGAAGGTATTCTCTCTTTTGATGGATGTCATTGGTCATTAATCACCTTGCTGCTTTTTCTATTAGCTTAGATTTTTTTCTCTTACGGTAACCCTTAACACGAAGCCAGCAGAGAGGGTACAGCCCTGATCTGACTTTTGGCGTGAGGCAAGGATATACTTGTTGCACACTGTCAGCAGTGCTAATGCTCTCACACACAATTTTCCATGAACAGCAAAAGTTTCCTGAACATCATCTTACTTGACATATCTTTCCTCACACCTACAGCCAAGAAAATACCTGTAAGAGTGTAGGAATGAGACCTACAGCCATGAGATGTGCCATGAGATATGTGATCAAGGGGTTACTGTGGGCATGATGGTCTGTGATGGGGATGATTCATCAGGGTGCATTATCACTGCAACTGGCCAGGTAGCAGAGGAAGTGATATGGAGGTGTCACGGTCCTGTTCTGCCCTTAAACAAACCCTATGACCTCTATAATCCCTCTCTTTGTAACTCTTGATGTCCCTCAATTACATATAAAGTAGCTTCCCACCCCTTCACCCCCCATTTATGGTAGTGGTAACAGAATATTTGATGACAATCTCACCTCCACTTCTCCCAAAAGTATAAATTCAGCATTTGAAATCCTTACTGGCAGAGGACGAGAGCATGACCTCCTTGCAGATGGGGTGATGGGCTTGCTCCTCTCTCCCCCCCAAAGCAGAGATGTCTTTTTGGTGAGATTTGCTTCTCCAAGTGCATTGCTGTATACCCAGGAACACTTGCACATGCTTATAGTCTGTAAGCCTTGTGAATTTAGCACTGCTGATCTAAAAAGAATAGAAGTAAAGTAAATAATTCCAGTAGACACTTGAGCCACTACTCTAATTTTGGGAAGCAGAAATTGGCAAACATGAAATCACGACACCTGTTGATTCCATAAACCACACTATTCATGAATCTGGATCATGAAAGTTCTTATTGAACTTGGTCAGAGTTGCAGTGTTACAGGTAAACTGCACTACTTATGATTCTGTGATTGTGAGTGAGACCAGACTGGCAGTGTAACCCACACAATTTATGCATCTGGGACTTCACTGCATGTCAGCAGGCTCACAGTGCCCACTTGGTTCCAATAAGAAGTTAATCCAGCTGTACCCAGTCTGTCTGATCTCTGAGGACCAGCTGGAACATGAGGAGGTTTATTTTCTGCCAGATTTCTCTGCTCTTGATGCAACAGTGAGCCACATAAGAAATCATATTAATATACTTTTCACTGTCTCATTCCTCTCTAAATCTACATTCATGGTGTCTAACATCCCAAAAATGTATCTCAGAGAGGACCATGCAGACTCATGGTAAGGAAGAGCAAATATGTGATACCCACTGTGATCAGGCCAACTCAGGTCTTTTTACAAAGACATCATTTTCTTTCCCAGCAGTCGCATTTGCTGTCCCATCATGTTATCCTGAAATCTAGAGGGAGCAATGGTTGATAATTTCCTACGTACTTGATCATGTCTAAAAACTGAAATTACTCACTAAGTCTTCACTTCCTTCAAGGAAAACCATTCCCTGCTTGATCTTCCCTTTGAGGAGTTCCTTCTTGTGGGGGAGAGCAGCTGAACACAGCTCTTTTGTCATTCCCCAGGAGGTAAACCATGCAGCACAGCTCAAGAAGAGATTGACACAACTCCTGAAAGCAAATTCAACCTCCCTTTTTCAATCAGATAAGGCAACTATTTGTAGAGTCAGATAGGCCAGACCTCAAACATCACATAACAGAGAAAATAACACTGTAATCTTGGAGAACAAATGCTGGAAATATCACTGCCCTTTGTCTGTCCTTGTGCTGTTTTTCATCCTAGAAGAGGTAACATGAGACCTGCATGTTGAAAACAAAGCTGTGACAGAGTGAGTTCCAGGTGGAATATTAAAGCTTGGGAGCTTTGAACTGTGCCCTTCCAAATTCCCACAAAGGAGACAGGAAGCATGACCTGGATGTTCCAAAGCTTCAGAAAGCCATCACCAGGCCTGACCTCTGGGACCATGCGAAACTGACTGGCATTCAGAGAAACCCAGAGGTTTCTCTGAAATGTGCCAAATATATTAATATGATATTAAGATGATCTGAGGGAAATATGTTTTCTCTATCCCATCAGATATTCTGGACTTGCAGCTGAGACTCTTGCCTTCAGAATTCCAAAGCAGGCCCTATTCAGTGATTTATATCACTAGGGTAGCATACATGCAATTAATGAAAACACCTTATTTGCCTTTCATTGGAGCTACTTGAGTTGCTCTATAGCACTCCTTTTACCAGATATAGAAACCATCCTACATTTCTGATCTCTGCAGTTTATAAGAAAATATGGATTGTGGGTGACTTCTATCTTACACAGAAATAAATCCTGAAGAAAAACCTGTATGGTTCCTGGAATGTGGAGAGAAAAGAAACACATAGCCTTCTTCCGAACTTTAACATGGCCCCCTTTTGGAGTCCTCACTTCATGTCTTTAGGAGGTCTAACTGACCATATTTCATAATGACTAAATCATAACGAAGCAACATAAGAATATGAGAAATAAATAAATATAAAGGCAGCTCATTTAAGAGAACTTGATGCTAGAGCATGAAACTGCATGTTCAATAGTCTTGCTATGTCTACTCCTTTTAAAATGTGTTTTAAAAGTAATTAAGACTTATTTTCCATAGTCACTGTCCTTTAACATTCCCCTTTCCCCACCCTGTTTGCTTTTTGTTTGTTTGTTTACATGCAGTTCCAATAAGACGGAAAGTATTTATGCAATCATATGACACATCAGAAAAAAATAGGGTTCTTCTGGTTCACCGCTTACCCTGTGGAAAATCTTTACTGCCCCCTACTAGGAACTAACCAGGTTGTAACAGAAACTCAACAGCACCTTTATTTATTTTATGTGTTTGTTCTTGGTGAAGCTAAATCAATGTTATATCCCCATTGTTAGGAGTTACATACCAATTGATGAGAAAAGCTTGAAAGTGTTGAATGTCTAGTTTGGATAAAGGCTCAAGTGTTTAGCATTTATCCAATATTAAAGTCACAGAAAACAAAACAAAACAAAATGAAGAGAAATATCTAAAGGGTCACCCCTTCTGTCTTTGCCCTGCTAGTCATGAGCTTCACCAGTAATGCTGCCATAGAGCACACACTCCTCTCCATATGTCCTTTCCACCTCTGCTAAGGAGAGTGCTTTGCAAGGTGAGGATCTGTTTAGGATTCAGGAATCAACTCAGACCTGTTTGCCAGGAGCTCTGAAACCACAGCCTTGAGTACCCCTTGCTGCTTTGCCTTGACAAGGTTTGCAAGGAAGGAGCAGGGAGGTTGCAAGGGACCTTTAAATGCTCCTGATGGGTAGATTGCAGAGGAGGAACTCCTAGAAGCTCCTATTTGTCCTGATTTGCCTTTTTTTTTTTTTTTTTTTTTTTTTTTCTCTGAAGTCATTCTATGTGTCTTACAGCTCTCCAGGTAAATGTCTATTTAATCCTCTGGTACTGCACCATGAGACCCTGACACAAGTACTGAAGCTCAGCTTCACCAAAAAAGGCAGGTGTGATGCTTTTTCTTCTGCCTCCATGCAGGGAGTCAGCTGTGGGAATGGCTCCCATTCAGAAGATACCTGAGAGAGAAGAGGTGCTTTAGGCTGGATCAGCTCCCACTGTACAGACCCTGGGGCAAGCAGAAGGGAGGAAGTGTAAATGAATATCTTGCTGTAGAAGACCAGACAACATCACTCAGTTCTGTGGATAGTGGCTCACATTAACATAATTGGGAAACTGTGTCCACATTTCAATAAGACTCTGGCGGTGTGTGGGGGATAAGTCTACAAGTATATCATGCACATCACCCCTTCTGTTCTGCATTTTCAAAGAATATATATCTGATCACTTACTTCTTTTTCTCCACAATGGCTGATTTTATAGATGTAATTTCTTTCTGTGTCTGAACCGTTCTTTTTCAAACTTGACTTCTTTGCACACATGAAATGTTTTTGATCAGATTATATTTATGGTGAAGGCAAATGCTAATTTAATATCTGTCACAAGATCTTGCAAGATTTCCCATGAGATCTCATAATGGTCTATCAGCATGTAATTAAATAAGAAGGCCAAGTCAGTCTCAGGTGCAAGTCCTGGGAAGGCAGTGATATTACATCAATAAAGTGTTTAATCCTACTGCATTCAACTCTAGCTTGCCTGACATCTTGTTATTTTAAATTTCTTTGGCTTTTCTTTCTTTCTTCCAATCATCCATGTGAAAGTATGTCACTTGTCACAGATTTCTTTGATATGCAGGGTGGCTTCAATTTGTTTTATTCATGTACTGGTTATCTGCTTATTTATCATTTCATCCCCAAACAGATTGATGCCTACTGCTCTTAGATTTGCACAGCAAGAGGCTTGCAATAGTATAACACATGGTGTTACAATAATGCCTAGAGCTTTAGCTAGGATTCATTACTTTTCATATGTTTCCTCGAATTTTTCCACAGAAGCCAAACATTCATTCACAAAGAGAGGTTTCTGTTTTCAGCTGTTCTCTGTTATGTCTGCCCACTCCATCAGCCTTCACCTCAGCTTTGCTGAGACCATCACAGGTTTTCTAGTTCTGCTTGTCATCTCTGGCATCTTCTCCATCAGTGTCCCCAGCTGTTGTGACTATCCTTGCTGGCAGCTGGACACAGACACAAAGAGCATCTCAGTGCTGCCCACCTCTGCAGCTTGAGCTCAAGCTTTTGTCTGCAGGGAGGGGACGTCTGCCCCACCCAGTGCAGCACTGTGCAGAGATACCTGCCCTGCAAGCCTGCTGCAGGCAGTGTAGGTACATTACAGCTCAATCTCTGTGCAGGATGATGGCTCTGCAGAGAGCTGGGATGCGGGAGCCAAGCAAAAGCTGCTGCTAAAATGGCAGCACTCCTTTAAGAGCCTCTGAGAGAGGGCCAAGGCTTGTTCAGGTTTCTGTGTGTGCTGTTGCATCCTGCTGTGTGGACAAGCTGAAATGCTGGAGGGATTTCTTTTGCAGGAGTACATTGGTATGACACAGATAGGTTTCTCCTGTGCTGGAGTTCTAAGGAGAGCCACTGGCAGCAGAGATTCAGCTGGCATATAGTGTGGCCACAGATTTCTAGTGTGACTGTAGCTACAGTACAACAGCTTGTGGAAGAAGGGTAAAGATGAGTTTTCCATGGGTTTTTATTCCATTGCAAATTTTCAGCCAAAAGTGATTTGGAGAGTGAGTATGATCTTGAAAATCAAGATTCCAGGTCTGCTGAAAAAAGGCAGTACCTGTGTGATCAAACCACAGTTTTCTATATAAAAATATGCCAGTGGATCCTGGATCCTCACACAAGTTATTTCGCCTGTCCCACGCTTCAATCCGCTCTTGGAGAAATGGAGACTTCTCTGCTCCACAGCAGGGAGCCGTAGTCACAGCCTCCAAATGTATTTTGTATCACACCCTCAAGCCCGTGGGAGCTCTCTTGGATCTTCTTCCTGCTGTGTTCATCTCCATCCTGGCAGTGCCCTGAGCCCCTGCTGCCCCATCCTCCCTCACTCTGCCCCCAAACCCATCATGTTCTCTCCCAGTCCTCTACCTTTCTGACCCCTTTCCTTTCCCCATTCACTTCCTTACCTCTATAATGCTAAGATTTGCTTATCCCACTCTTGATAATCTTGGTTGCTTCCTCTGATCCCACCTTTGTCCAGAGTGGTGCTTTCCTTTTATACTAGATGTGCTCTAATACAAATTTCACTACTACATATCCAATTTTTGACTGCCAAAATCAGTTCCTATAACACAGACCTTTCCAACCAGCAGTCTGGCTGTCCTCCAGGATGTCTGCAGGAAAGATGTTAAAGGGAGAAGCTGAGGGAAGAAAGGTCTGGCAGAAGACCTAGGTTTTTCTCCTTTAAATAAAGCTGCAGAAAGCAGCAGTAGTAAGTCTGGTGTTCAAGATCCCCACAGACATTGCTAATGGGAGGAGAACTGGGAGCATCTATTGGTAGTTTGAGAAGATTGTTAGAGAAATTAAGAGCAAGCCAGTGATTTACATGGCATATTTATTTTCTAGAATGGAAATTAAAGTTCTAATTGAGCATTTTATGTAATTAAAATATTTTACATGGAAAAATGAAGTCTCTGCTACAGAGGTAATAGGAAGTACAAAAATACTTTGGATGTTCTAAAGATAGATAATTAAATGTTCTCATGCTTCAATTCTCTCTCCAACCTGATCAGGTATTACTGTTCGCTTGTGCCAGATGCTGGATTACTCACAGATCCTGCTGTGCACAATATGAGTCTCCCACAAATTCCCATTTGTGATGAAGTTGAGATAACCTCACTCTGTTATGGGTCTCTGTGCTTTTCTTTTTGTAAGTCGTATTCCTTGGAGAGGCTGAAAGTCCCGTGGCACTGGGAGCTGCCCAAGTGAAGAGCAGGTACCTGCTTGAGAGCATTCCTCAGTAGAGCACTTCACACCTATTGGATATCTGGGTAGTGGGGATGAGAACAGGGATGTATGGAGCTCAAACACTTATCCTAGTGCTGGTAATTGTGTCCAATGGGAAGCATACAAGTCTTCCAGACAATACGGGGAGCAGAAAATATGACTTTGTCAGGATGTTTTTCCTGGTGGTGGTCGGTGAGAAAATACTCTGAGATGAGAGAGAACAGAAAAACCTCATTAAGAGTTTCTAGATTGTTTCCATTTTGTCCAGCAATTCAAGTTTTCTATAGATTCAAGCATGAACATGCCTACTTGTCCTAACTAGAGCTTTGTATTTCTGCGTTATCCTGAGATAACTGTTTACTGGAAGCTCCTGATGGCCTACTTCTGAGTGGATCCTCTGCAGGCAGAAAGACTCACACCTGTGTGAGAAACAAAACCCCTACATGTTCAAGAGAACATTTTATTCTGATATGTAAAATATCCTTGCTTTTCTTCCCCCTGTTTCTGGAACTCATAGCAAATCAGCTATTGTCAGGCAAGCAAAGAAGTGAAAAAGTTTCATTGAGAAGCAATGTTTAGTGTCCTCACCTTTTGAATACACAGTTTCACTTATTTTTGTTCCTTGTATGCCTGAGTGTCCTTGTGTAATTTTCATTTATTTACATTCTGCCTTCTTTATTTCATTTATACAAATGCACATGACTGTTCCAGAGGCCATCAGACAAACAACATGGCCCTTACTCAGTCAGAATCTCCACAGATTTCAATAAGGAATTTGATTAAGTGGAGCTTATAGGATTTGAGCCACCCAATTTCACACAGATTAAGGGGAAAACATGCCTGAAATTGATTTATATGGAAGCAGCAAGCTCAAGTCCATTGGGCACACATAGCCTGTAGATAACATGGATGCTGTATCAACAATAATATAAATTCATTAGGAGTACATGGTCCAGAAGCAGATTTGTCTTTGATAGATCTTTAAAAGCTGCACAAGGAAATTCTGCCTCTGAGAGCATTGCAATCTTTCTTGTCAGTGGGATGCAGGCTCAGCAAGCTAATCAATACCACACTCTTGCCCAGCTTATTGCTGGATTAGGATACCCCTAAATGATTACCCTTTTTGTGACAATTCTTCTCTTTTATCAGCACACAAACTTAATAATGCTGCTGTCAATAGCACCGTCACAAACTTGAATGATACAGGGAAAGGCAGAACCTGTGAAGGTGAGACACCTCCTGAATTAGAGTTCTGTCACATTTTGTTGAGGATATCACACCACCTAAACCTATTCATGCATTTATACAAATCTGTTTTATAATATACAGCAGAGACCAGCTCTGTGCAGCTGTCTTCTTCTTTGAAAACTGATTCAAAGGAGAAATCCTGATATGATGCTAGTGCATAATCTTCCTTTGAAGCCTATGGAGTCACCCACCTCCTTGCAGTCAATGTTTCCATGCTCTTGCTTACTTTAATATCTGCTGTCAGCAGGGCACTGTAGCTTTGTGTTGATCGTGCTGATTGGCATTCCTCTTGCATTGGGTCTCTGTGGAGTACACCTCACACAGCCTATCTAACCTCCCGGCTGGGGATGAGCCCACACTGTGGACCTACACTGTGTATCTCAGGAGCATATTCCCTGTAAATCTTCTCCCTCACCCTTGCACACATTGACCAACAAGTGACAAATGCAACTGCTCCCTTTGAAACAAGCGAAGCAGTCATCCCTGACTCATGTTGTAAAGGCTTTATGGAAACAAAGAGGAAGACCACGATGAAAAATCCTCTCAGCTGGAAAAAGCAGTCCTTATCTTCATTCCAGCAATTTTCAGCAGAATCTACAGTTTCTTTTATGTAGTAAATCCTCTGTAAATGATTATATATACAAACATTGAAAATTTCCAGGTCCCAGAACACATAATATTTGCCATTTATAAAGCCTTTTTCATCTTCAAAGCACTCCTCAAGGACCAGCCAATGAATCCCCAGGTTGTTCCTTTGAGGTTAAATTATGTGCTCAAGGTCAAAGCTTGTATCCGTCTCAGAACCAGGAATAGATATGAGCAGATTTTTGCCTCTGCATTCTTTACGTAAGCCATGATCTTCATACAAGCAATCACTCACCATTCTATAACAGAAATGCAGATAAAGACGCATTACAAAATCTTTAAAAGAAGCAAAACGGAAGTTGAGTGTTTCAGAAGTAATGTCTCATCTTTCCTCCAAATTATAACTATCTTCTGTGCTTTAAAAGGCTACTGTGTTTTGCAGTTTGGCAGGAATGCTTGCCCACCTGCTTTACCAGATGAGTGTCTGTTTCTCAACAGCCTTTGCCTTTTTCTTCAGTCAAGCTATCCCCAGATGATGACCCAGTCACCCTTTTTCCCACAGCATTAACAGTTTTCACTTGGCCTCTGAACTAGATATAGAGGAGAAAGTCTTACTAGGGAGATCCAAACACAATATAATTATGTCACTGAGCACTGGTTTTTTTGGGTCATGCAGAGTTAATTCAGAAAATCAGTGCAGAGCACTTATCAGTACAAATTTAACAGGATATTTTTTTATCAGTACGAATCTTGCCAAGGTGCTATTTTTCCCCACCACTAAGGCAAGTGGTGTGTAAATCAGTTTGAACCTTAGAGAGGTTTAATTCCCTCAACACCTGGACCTCATTGAAAAACAGCTCCAGTTGCACACTTCACTTTCCCCTTGTGGCCTAGCAGAGATTACATAATGTACTTTGAGTCACAGGAAGTCAGGAATGGGGTGCTGCCTCCCTGCAGTGCTCTCTCCCTGTCAGGAGGGCATCCCTGGGATCCCCTATCCCACCTGGGCAGCCTTGCAGAGCCGCACACAGCCTCTCCTACCCTCCTCTGTCTGCCCCTGTTTGCCTCCAGCTCTGTTTCAGATGCACAGCGTGTGCAATCCCAGCACCCAGATGAAAATCTATCCCAGCAGCTGAGTGGTGGGTGACTCAGCCTAAATGAAAGACAAGATGGTTTTTTTGTTGTAGCCGGTTTGGAGTCACTCTGATAACATATGATTGCAATTTAAGTGGGTGGGGAGTAGGGGAGACAGAAGGGGACATCTTGCAGACAGATTGAAATGTTCTAAAAGTTTCTGAAAGCAATTCCACAGTCTCTTTTTGGCTCCTGTAAATGTTAGTCAGAGCCCAACATGTATTTATGATCCGAGGCTTACGTTGCCCAGTTCACTCATATCTTCCAGACAGTAAGCCACAGCCTCCTCACAGTCTCCCTGTGGTGTCCTCCACTGGCAGCTTGGAGCTGCTCAAGAGGCAATGAAATGAGGTTCTTTGAAAACTTGTGTGATAAGAGTATTTTTATCAGCCAGGGTAGAAGTATCCCAGACTAATAAAAATAATGTAACCAGATGGTATGATACAAAAAAATAGCAGCAATCCTGAGAAAGAGCAACCACTGTATAGAATTTTTTCCATCTGCCCACCTAGTAGGATGTATTCATGCAATTTCTTACTTTTTCTCTGATGGAGTGAGTCTGAAATGCTCTTTTGCATGATTAACACCCCCTGGAGAAAAGGGATTCACCCTTTTCTCTTACATTCAGGACATTCAGATTTCAGTTCCATAAAAAAAACCAAACCCAACCAAAAAAACCCCACCAAAAACCAAACCAAAACAAAAGCATCAGGGTCCTCTACATTCATTCCATAATGTTATTATCAAAGCACTACATCAAAGATAACAGAGATCAGCCCTACCCCTCTCATAATTTTCAAGTCAAGTGCCAGCAGCTGCTGTATTCTCTGTGGGATCCAGTGCCCTGCCTTGCATTTGGCATGCTGGAAAACCAGGCATTGCATCAGGCCCCTGGGAACACTGGCTCAAATCTGGACTGGGAGCCAGCACCATGCTCTGGGATGGACTGACACAGCCCTAGGGGACATGGAGACCCTGTTCTAGGTCTCAACATGTTTGGAACTATGTAACTCAGGTGTTTCTAGCATTTGCAGCAGTCAGTTGAGACTTTTTGGATGTATTTCTGGATTTAAGTAGTTCAAGTCCTCCTAGGTCCTTTTTTTAGACAGTGAGTCCTGGATCTAACCCAAAGAACATAAGTAGGAAAAATATGAAGTTTTTGCTTTCTCCATAAAGATGTCTATCTGTCTTTTAAATATTCCTCTTATTTGCTTCAATAGCTTCACCTAGCAATAATTTATTCCACATGCTTATTACTTTTTGATTGAAATAGCCGTGCCTGAATTCTCCTTTCACTCTTAATTTCCTAGTTTTTAGACTGTCTCTTGTTTTTCCTGACTTTTCATCAGACTGAAGAGCTTATCTCATTCCAGTTGATCAAACCCTTTTATAACTTTAATATTTCCACAGATTTTCTTTTTTTCTGATTTTTCTGAAAAGAATAAATCACTTCCTTTTGAACAAATGTAGATTAAGTCTGATGATTCTTCCATCCCCAGAAAGGCAGAAAGCTATGTGAGAAAGTAACCATGTCAAAATCCTGTATTTCAATCTTATGAGCACTCCATTTGGGAATATCAACAGTGTTTTAGGGGTGATAAATCAAATATCCTATATGCTAATTTCCTTACTTTGGCAGCTTTAGACTTTTTGAGCTGGCAGAGCAAGGTGTAGCTTCTTTCATAGCTGAAAGTGTCCAAACAAATTCATGAATGACAGGAAATGATTTGGCAATAGTTTTTTACTCATTACATAATATTTTTTTCATGTTTGTCTCACAGCCCTGCAAAAAGATGCAGCATACAGCAGAAAATAGAAGGTTGTACATGGATGTGTCTGCAGGAGAGTGTTTTGCTGATTTCAGAAAGACCAGCTATAGCAACAGCTCTCAGAGACCTACCCATGAAGGTGTGATCAGCTTGGGGGAACAACTCATTGAATTCCTTTCGGTTTATGAGTTTTTGCCTCTCACTGAGTTTCTCTTTTTCATCAGGATAGGTATTGCAATCTGAATAAAAATTTTGGGCTAATGTCCCATGAAACTTGCAGGGCAGCTCCCTAGGCCTGAAGTTATTGTTTTAGCATCTCTGTGAAGTGTGGCACCTTGCCCAGCACTAGTACTTTTCCTGAAGGATTTTTTCTTGCAGCCAGAATGGTCCAAGGTGTGGTTTGATAGGAACTGATAGCTTCAGTTCAGGGGAACACAAGTTCCCCTTGTGTTCAGGGGAACATGTGCCCCTAAAGGGAGATTTTTCAGTGGACTACAAAGCTGTGGATTAAGATGTGGCTCTCGCCTGGCATTCATTGAATGACTGAGTTCTACTGAGTTCCTCAGCTGGAGAACAAGCAAACCAGTGGGGGGAAAAAAGAAAAAAGAACCTAAAAATGATTTCGAGTGTGATCTTCTTCTCTCAAATCTCTACTTGTAATCCTGAAGTGAACTTGCTCTTTAGAGACTGAGATCTGTCCCTATTAATCTCATGCCAGGTGAGTATTGCAGGACTCCTTCTCCCAGTAGCCTGACCATGGTGTGCCACACACCCAGCAGGATCCTGGGGAGACACCTGACCCTGCAATGCTGTCAAACATCATGACTGGTACTCAGGGGACAACAGGGGAATGACAAAAACAGGAGTTGTGGGTCTGTAAAGATTGCCCTGGTGCAGGCCACAGGGCAGCAAATTGGTAACTTTATTCTGTTGGACTGTCTTGGGATGATGTTGCACAAACATTGCCTCCTCCAGATGTTCACAGGTTACCCAGCAAATGTCATCATTTTACATCTACATGTGTCTACTTTTCCTTACAAAAAGTGACAGAGCTGTTGGAACGTGAAGAAAGCTTCTGAACAAAAGAAGGAAGCCAAAATGGGTAATGAGGAAAGGAGGGTGGAAACACATGAGACTGTCCTTGCCCATAGGGCCAGTCTTTGGAAAAGGAGATGAAGAAGATGGCCAGAGGGGCACACACCAGCAAGCCTGACCCTGTGGCTCTGGAAGTTTGGCCATATTTTAGAGGGGGAGGCTGGAACTGTCCTCAAGTGGTATTCAGTTGTATTCCTGCTGCTAGTGGTGCCATATTATACTGTATTTTTCTGTGAGTTTCAGAGATAAAGGTATTAATATTAACACTAACAACAGAGAAAAAATGAGCATGATTTTCAATAAATATTTTATTTATAGTTTCCCATTAGTATCACTACACATGGTAAAGCAGTTCAGCATTTCTTTAAACATCCAGTAACCATTTAGTGGTACAGGAAGACCAGTGAAATTTCAGAGTATCAAGCTATTTTAATTAAATTTTCAGGGCTTGAGGATATAGCTAAATTAAAAGGGGAGAAATGATTTATGTAGGGAGTGGTTTGGGATCCAAAACACGGCGGGTTTTGTTGGGGAATGACTCTTCAGAATATAATTCTCTTTATCTTGACTGTTTATCAGTGTATCAGAGAAAGGAAAATAAGGTATTGTCACTGCCAGATATGGAAATGAGAGCTTGGTGACTGAGTTTGCATCTCAACACATTGTTAGTTTGTCCTTCATAAGGGGAGAATTCGGTATGTCTTGAAAGGACACAGACTTTGAAAACTTTTTGTAAGATGATTTTCCAGGAGCACAGAAATCCTTGAAAAATGTCACATATATATGTGTGTGTGTATGTATGTAATAAACACACATATATATTTTGGCTTAGCAAGAAAGAAAATATTTTCCTGCTTTCTTTTTGGATTTTCTGGTTCCTTCTTTATTTTTATAAAGAAGAAAGAACTCTTCTCCTGTTGAAAGGAATCCTATAGCCTCCAGAAATATTTACTTAACTGCTTTGTTGTCAGTAGATTGCAAAAAAGAGTGAACCACGAATATTTAACCGCATAGGGATGTCCATTCCAATTCAGATATGAATATCTGACTGAAAAAAACAACCCTGGAAGATCAAAAAGAGGGTGTTCTTTTTTGAAAGAAGAAAATAAAGGAAGCATGGACCAAGAAGCATCAAAAAAAAAGAGAGTTAAGACTGAGTAAATAAAATAAAATGCCCAGAAACAAGCGTTCCCTTTGAAACAGAACATCAGAAGGAACAGAATTAGTGTTCAGAACATGCCTGACAATGCCCCAGTGACAGCAGGGAGGTGGTGATGGAGAGATGCCTGTGCACCAAAAGCCAGTTACCCTTAAAACAGAATTTCATTCCTGTGCAGGACAGACAAGATGTAGGAGCAGATTTTTCTGTTCCTTAGTGGCAGTGGTTTTGTCTAGTATTTCCATTTGTTTTGATAAGCACTTTGGGAAATAAACACAAAAAGCAGTGCTAATCACAAAAAGCAGTACACTGAATACTTTGTGGGGAGACTTCATGGGCTCAGTGCAAGATTTCAGCACTGAAAGTAGGGTTTCTAACACCTATTAGGAATTAATAGTAGCAGATGCAAAAAAAAAAAAAAAAAAAAAAATTAATGCCCAACAAAGGCTTTTTTATACCAAGATGCTTGTTAGAGGAATGCTTTATCTATATCAGAGGTGCTACATATATATCAGAGATCATATATTAAAAAAATCAATAGCAAACATACAAAAAAGGGAATATCAGTGAGTCTGATTTTGGTTTGAGTTAGTTTGGTGAAAGTTTTTGAGCCAAGAAGACTTTGGGAGGGAATAAAGCTGTCAATGCAGAACTATTTTGATATGAAGCATTTATATCTGGAACTGCTATAATGTTTTCCACAGCGGTTTTCCTAATGAAACTTTTCAGGCTTATATTATGAAATATTAAAAGAAACCAACCTAAGTTAAATAATTTATGAAAATTAGAAAATTTGGTGACATAAGGAAACATTTCAGTTAATTTCAGCAGTCACCCAAAACACTGTTTCAGTTCAACTTTAGTATAATATTTGTCCTGTTTTCTTTTTCTTATTTATACCATGAAACTTAACAAACAAACAAACAAATCCTTTAGCTGAATGTTTCTACAAGGTTTTTATAAATATGACTTGACAAAAAATAGCCAGTGAATATGATCTCTGATAACTCCATTCCTGTGAAATCAGAAGCTCACTGTGAAGTTGAACCACTATCCTCATAAAGCAGTTCACTAGTAGGGTCAGGTTGTCAACAAGGGGGAAAATCTACATCTCAAGCTACAAAAGACAAGATGAAAAGTAAATATTACAGATTTATAGATGGTAAAGGTGCAGACACAACACTGTGAATTAACATACAGTGCTAGTAAGAGGCTCGTGTTGATCCAAAACATTTTCAGCCATCTAATATATATAAATATTAGAGCAAGAAAAGTTTAATCCTAAAACCAGAAATTAATTACCCAACTGATGAAACTCCTCCACTGCTCTGACCTACACAGACTTGCAAATCCTCATAAGAAGATAACAGACCATCTCTGGGAAATGTACATTCCTGAAATCCAAAAAGAGTCCTGGTAGAAACCCAGACAAGAGCTGTAGACCACCATGCAACATGTGACGACCTCTCCTACCTCACAGACATGGGATGAGAAAGCAATTAACACTGGCACTCAACATATGCTAATGAATAGGGGACTGTAGATGGGAAAAATACAGACACATAATATATTCAAAATCTGGCAAGGATGACCATTTTATTTGGCCAGGATAGTGTCTGGTCAACAACTGGGACTGTGTCTGCAGAGAGACATAGTCCCAGCTGTTCAAGCATGCCAGAGATGGATTGATGTAACCTGTCAAATGGTCGTGTGAAAATTGCCCCAAAGCCATGGGTTTAAAATCAGAGAATCACAGGATATGCTGAGTTGTAAGGGACCTACAAGAATCACAGAGTCCAACTCCTGGCCTGGCACAGGATCACCCCAGAAGTCACACCATGTGCTTGAGAGCATTGTCCAAATGTTTCTTGAACTCTGTCAGGCTGATGCTGTGATCACTTCCCTGGGGAGCCTGTTCCAGTGTCCAGCAACCCTCTGTGTGAAACATTCCATTTTCTTAATGTCCGACTCAAACCTCCTCTGACACAACTTCTATTCCCTCAGATCCTGTCACTGGGCACCACAGAGAGGAGATCAGTTCCTGTCCCTCTTCTTCCCCTCCTCTTCCCTTCAAGGAATTTGTAACTACAATGAGGTCTCCCCTCAATCTCCTCTTCTCCAGGCTGAACTGACCAAGTGACCTCAGCTGCTCCTCACATGGTGTCCCCTCAAGGCCATTCATTGTTGCCCTTCACTGGACAGCCACCAATAGCTTTATGTCTCTTATACTGCAGTGAACAAAATATCACACAGTATTCTAGGTGAGGCTGCCCCAGTGCAGAGCAGAGTGGGACAATCCCTTCCCATGCCTGGCTGTCAATGCTGTGCCCCCAGGACAGGGTTGGCCCTCCTGGCTGCCAGGGCACTGCTGACCCACATTCAACTTTCCGCTGACCAGGACACCCAGGTCCCTTTCTGTGGCGCTGGTCTCCAGCCTCTCATTTCCCAATCTGTCTATACACCCAAGATTGCCCCATTGCAGGTGCAGAATCCAGCACATCTTTGTCAAACTTCATAGAGTTGGTCATTAACCATCTCTGTAATTTGTCAAAGCCACTTTGCAGGGCTTCTCTGCCCTTGAAGGACTCAACAGCCCCCAATTCAGTATCATCTGCAAACTCAGTATCCCTTAAAGTCCTGCATCTGAGGTGGTAATGAAGATGTTGAAGACAACTGAGCTGAGGATGGGGCCCTGCAGAACCCCACTAGTGACAGGTTCCCAGCCTGGTGTCACCCCATTCACTGTAATCCTTTGTGCCTGACCCCTGAGCCAGCTGCTCACCCATCTCAGGATGTGTTTATCCAGCTCTGTGCTGGATGTTTTGTCCAGAAGGATCCTGAGAGAGACAGTGTTTATTGAAATTTGAAGAGATTACATACAATGACTTCACTTGATCAACTGAGGGGGTTACCTTGTCATAAAAGGAAATTAGGTTTGACAAGCCAGACTTTCCCCTCACGCAGCCGTGCTGGCTGTGCCCAACAACTGTATGGTCCTTCACGTGTTTTTCATTGCCTCCCAAAATAATCTCCTCCATAAATTTACCAGTTACTGAAGTAAGACAGACAGGCTTGCAATTTCCATCTTTCTTGTCCTTCTTTTAAACTGGGACAATATTAGCCATTTTCCAGCCAACTAGAAATGCTCAGCGTTTCTGACAGGCACTCTGATTTTGCATTGTGTGGGGTGGTCTCAAGTTGTTTCAAGCTGAAGAACCAGCTGTTTCTTACCTGGGTGGGAGTTGGTCTTGGCAACCCCAGAAACCAGTGCTGTTAATGGTCCCATCACTCTGCTGACCCCTCTTCTAAGATTTTCAGCCTCCTGCCTGAGGAGCAAATGTGCACCCTCTGAGGCCAAGTTAGTGTTTCATGCTGATGTCTTGAGAGGATAGGAGGGAAACAAGTTTCAAGAAAACCTGAGGTATTTTATCCAGAATTATTGTGTTCGTGTTTCACACAAGTCCTAACCTATCCTACTGAAAAAACCAAACACCATAAACAGGACATTAAAAAAAAAAAAAGTGATACTTTAAAAGACTGTTCAGACAGCAATATCATACTGGACATTTTACATAAAGTATAACTCTAGAGAAACTTAGAAATAGGGACCTCTCTCTTTTTAATAAAAAGCAATCAGTATATCAGTAAATCATCTCTAACAGATTAAACTGAAAACACAAAGAAATGCTTGACATAACATTTTCCATTATGTACTAATTCTAAAGTCACATTATCCTTAAGAAGCAACAAATGTACTGCCACAAGAAGAAAAGCCCAACAGACAAACAAACAAACAAAAAACAAGCTTGCAAAGCCAGATGGGCTGAAGGCATATTTTCAAACAAGCACAGGCAAGTTCAGACTGACAGACATTGACCCACTGCTTGTGGGGTCTGTGACTTCAGCTTTTTGTTTTACTTCAATGTTTTAACTAGCTGCAAACTGCTCCAAACCTCAAGCTTTCACTAGAGAGTTGTAGCTCATTTTGTGGAACACATGCAGATCAGTACAATGTCGAACACCTCTGTAAACAGTCAGCATCTGGAAGAAACATCACTAATGTAAAACTAGCCCTGAAGTTTCTAGATGGCTCTAAGCTGAACTCTATCTCTACCAAAGTCACAGATTTTTGTATTTGGGCTTTCATTCAATTGTTTACACTTAGCTGTACCAAGTCAAACTATTTTTATTGTCTTTATGTGAGGATTCACAGAAAAAAAAAATCAAGACTGTTATTGAGTAAGAGTTATTTACACACAAACACACACAAAAAAAATTGACTGAAGAAGTTCTACTCCTTAAAAGTAATTGTTTGGAAAATCAAATCCATTCTTGGCTTTTGTGATGGCAGCACAGAATCCCACTGAGATCTTTGCCAAACTTCACATGTGTGTAATAGTCAAGGTTAGGGCTGTCTGGCACAGAGCAGGTACCCCAGTGTTTTACAGAGCACATCATCTGCAATGTCTCCTCTGCAGCCTTTGCAACCACAGGCATTTCCTGCGCTCATCAGCCCATGCATTCTCCATTCAGCTCTGAAGCACACCTGGCACTCAGTGTGACAGTGGACCCCCTTCCACCGTGCCCTTGCCACCACTGCTGCCTGTCCCCTGGCTCCCACAGCGCCCGGCACCTGGCTGCCCTCCTTCTCTGGGCTGGGGAGAGGACATCTGCTAGGCTGATCTTCCCAGTCTGGAGCAGATAATGCTGCAGGAGCTGCAGAAGTACCTGAGGTCTTTGGAACTGAAGCAGGCTGCAGCCTGGACAGGCTCCTCTTCTCAGAGAGCAGAGCTTGCCCCCAGCAGCCGAAAGGCTGGCAAGTGACTGAAGGTGTTCATGTTCACTCACACTGGTCCAAGATGTAACCTGTCACCCCGTGTGCTGCCTTCTGGGCACCTCTGCTCACCAAGAAAGAGGTGTTCATGGTCCTTTGAACTCAGCAGCACCCAACAATTTTTGACAAATTATTTGGGGGCAGCAGGCAGTGATGCCATCTTGCAGGTCCCTGGCATAGCTGTAATACCAACACCCTGAGAGGATCAGAGGCAATTCCTTTGCTAGGAAGTGGTGATGCTGACAGGATTCACAAGCCCATATTGTGTTCACATGGCTTTTACAGCTATAAAACCTTTAGGATCCTGATGACCCTTGTTAATATCCATGAAACACTCATGGGTAGGATAGGTGGCCTAACAGTCACACACATTTCTTAGTTAGTTCTTAGTAGCTCCTTGCCCTTATTCTAGAGCTTCCATAAAGTCCTAATCCCAGCATGGTTTTATACATGCCCTATTACGCTGGCTCACCCTGTGTTGAGTCTCCTAACATGTGTTTTAGCTTTTCCATGTCTCCCTACAGTGACAAGGCAGACTGAGCACGCCAACAGCTGGCTGTGTAAGGGGTACCCTAGGAGACAGACTGAGAGCCATCAGCTTCACCACAGCCCACTATGTGCAAAGGGCAATGCTCATTCTTCTGTGCCTGGCATAGCAGCAGCAGGACCATATCTTCCATGCTGTGTCTCCAGTGATAGCCTACTCTTACTAGCCATGGGAGGGAAGGATGCAGTGGTGAACTCCCTTCACTCTTGTTTTGGTGCTTATGAGGTCTCCATTGTCTGCATCACTCTGCATCCTCTGCTCAGGGTTGGTCCATCTCCTCCTCACCTGGCACAGTGTCATCAGCTCCTTCTGCACTGCCCCTCGTTTAAAGAGCTCTCATTGGTTGGCAAGCCTGGCTGACCCTGATTCTCAAAGGGTTTTTAGAAAACAAATCCATGTGGTCAGCACCAGCTGTGCAACCATTTGTTGACCCACTGTGTCTGTCTGCTCCTCAACACAGCCCTCAGCTCCTCTGTAACCCTGGACCGAGCCACTGTGTGGCTGCAGACATGCAGGTGGGGCAGGAGTGTCCTCCTGGTGCCAGTCACAGCTGCTCTCTTTCAGTGAATATTGGGTAATATAAAGCTTACATTATTAGTGATATGGTTCAGGTTTGAATTCCCTGAGAGAGAGCCTGGACCCTTTTCAGAGGATCCATAAAAACCACACTACCAAGTAAATACAATGCTGCTGTAGGATCAATTGGACATAGCATTGCAAGGAGACATCTTCTCCACTCTGGACTTTCCTCCTACATCCTCTCCTGAGGGTGAGTACCCCAGATCTTTCTTGGAGAAAATGAGTATGGTCACTTCAAAAACAGCTCTGAGAAAGAGAGAGCTGAGTGTTTGGGAAGCCAGGACTTGCCTCCAGCCTTCTGTGGGTTATTTTGTTTTGCTTGGATTAACACAGCTTCAGAAATTCCAGCAGATTTGTTTTATGGTATGTATTTCCTGTGTTTCTCAGTCCATACAACTTCTTTGAGTTAATTCTGAATTACACAACTGAACCCAATATCCTGGTATATTACCTACTGTGTCTGTAGGGCAGCTAATGCCCACTTTTCACAGGGCTTTAAGAAAGGACCATTGTAAAAACTACAGCTGCTGCTGGCATCATTAGTAATACATGGACAAAGGTCAGAACATCCTGTGGCAGGTCAAGCAAACAGCCCTGGCTTGCTGACATGGGCACACTCAGCATCATTTGCTTGATCTAACTCTGACCTCAGGCTTTAGGTTTCTTTTCCATGCAATCAACCGAGCACTCGCCTCCAGCCTAACCCAGGTTAAGGTAATCAGGGCTTAGGGTTAAATAAGGGATAAATAAGGGAATAATAATAGCAGAGACATGGGGAGGGCTGTTTGCAAGGGAAATGCTGTCTGTCCTTCCCATGGGACAGAGGCACCAAACACATCTCTTCACTGCACATCCCTATGTCTGCAGCTCAGTAAGCTTTTAGAGACAGTCCTTAGGTTCTTCTGCCCAAAATCCTTTAAGAATTTTGTCAAAATGTCCTATTTCCTAGCCATAAAAATCAAAACAAAGTGTTGTTAAGGTAAATAAAATAAATGCTAGGAAATAATCAGGCATCACTATGAGGCAATGCAGGAAATGAAATGGCATCTGTTCTGGCACAATAAAAAGCTTCTTAAACATACAAGAAAACATGCAGTCAAACACTATCTAACACTACTGCATATTAACCCTATTTTATACATAGGCAACAATAGATTCAAAATTGCCCAAGCTGGTATATTTTGGTCTAGAAATCTGGGTTTGTCCATTTTCCATTTATGCAATGATAAATCCAATTTAATGTGTACCAGGGAAAAGAAGCCTGGCAAACATGAAAGGAAAAAAAAAAAGTAAGTGAAAAAAATGCTTTTTTCTCTCTGATGTGTGACAAACCTACTCCAAGAGCACAAGCTGCTGCATTGTCTTAGGGCTGAGTATACCTGGTGTTTTGGCTTTCCTGGCTCTGAGCTGCAATCAGTGCTTATCTCATATGTGTCAAACAGGATCCTTCCAAGCTATTAAAGAGGAGGTCTCTGAGCATGGTGACTGTGGCAGCCCCTAGTGTTCCATCCATAGCTCTCACTAGGACTGGTGCCCGTATGAAAAGTCGGAGCTTTCCTGGATGATGCACGCGTCCCTCAGAGCAGTGCTTAAAATAATTGCTCGCAGTAGTTTCACTGTCTGAAGGCTTTGTTGCTTAGGCTTGCCTTTTTCTAAAAAATGAGGAGATCCTTGTATAAAACAAAAAAAAGTCCAAAGGTACAATTTCAATCTATTTTGGGTTCCTTCTTGGCTCTCCTGTCCTAGTTTTCCCTTGCTGAAACTTTTCCTTTGGTGGGAGCAGCGCATGATTTTGGCTCAGAGAGAGGATGGGAGCAGCCCCCTCTGAGGCTGCTGCTGATTCCCCCTCCTGAATCATCCACCGGTGGTGCTGCTGCTCTGCCTGCAGGAGCGATGCTGTGAGCACGGCTGCCTTCATTTCAGTCTCCTTCCAGCGTGCGTTTCTGGGGCCGGCACACCCCGAGTGACACAGGCTGCTCGGGGGCCTGGGAAACTGCTGCAGTTCTCAGCAGCGTGGCTCCACAAGGGCAGTCACATCCCGCTACCACCAACATCCTCCCACCAGCTCGCCTGTGAAATAGCTGGGAAGTTACCAAACACATCCAAGAAAGCCAGACAGTTAGGAGTCGAGCTTCCCACCCTGTGCTGCCTTTATGTTGCTTGAGGTCAATTATTATAAACTATCAATTTTTCAGGAATGCTATTAATTTAACTGCTGTGTAAACTGAGTTTCTGTTTCTCAGCAATTGTAATGCACGAGATCTCAAGCAGTAGTAATGCCTGAATTTTTTGTCTCCTTTTTCTTTTTTCCCCCTTTTCTTTCTAGAGTTAACAATTTCCAGCTGTGTATTCTTTGGATGTGTTTCCACACCAGCTTTTTCCATAATATGGAGCCGGCCCATTTCCAAATTCCAGATGTGCTTTTTATTTACTCTGAAGCATCTGGGCCCCGACATGGTCTTGTCACTGCAACGTGGCAAACTTGTGAAAAATCAGAATGGCAGCCAGTTAACAAGCTGTACTACACTGGCAAGTGGTGAGAGCAGTTCAAAGGAGAGCGGAAGAGGGGGGCTGGTGGAGTGGAAATGAAAAAGGAGCAAATTTCATGTTTGGCTGCACTGTGCTTTCTAAGGTTACAAATGACTAGTGGCACTCAAATTGGAAGCTGGGGATTTCACTCTTTTGTAAACAGAACCCAAAAGACACCGAAGCTCAACAGAAGCAGCCTAGGGTGGCTGTGAGATGTTAAGCACCCTCTTCCCCAGCTCCTGTGAAGAGCTTCAGGCTCAGGCATGATGCTGCAGGTCTTGTGCAAGCTCATGCATCCTCTTAAAGACCCTTGAATAGACCACAGACCATTGAATAAACTGAGAGAGGTGTTTTAAATTTCCCTCTGAATTTCCCTGCTCAGGAAGGGACCAGCAGAGGGATTTTCTACCTGAGAGAAATGTACCCAATGCTATCATTCTCTAACAACAAAACTCTGATTTTGTTTTTAAATTTGGGCTGTGAGGGGAAAAGTAAGCCTGCTTTGAAATGAAAATTTCAAGACTGCAGTTAAATAGAAATACAGAGAGCTAAACTGCAGCACCTTGGTTAGGACTGAGGTCTTTGGCTTTCCTTTAGCACAGTCTTCAAGCCAAGAACCTGCCCTGGGGTTACTGAACTTTCAGCCATAATGTGGCCCAGGAGATACTGTTGTCGAAACAAGTGTCAGCTTTTTTTTTAAGAAATAAAGTCAAAGTTGCACGTGAAAGGCTGAAGAGGTCAGAGGCTGTTGAGGGCAGCAAGAGAGAACCACAAAGCACTGTGTGGAGTTTAATCATGCAAATGTTTGATCCAGACACAGAAAGATTTCTCTACCTCTGTAGCCTGGCTGTCCTGTGTTCTGCCTATTGTTTACATTTTAGAGCCAGCAGATTATATATGATCCCCCTTTAAAACTGAGGGAGGTAGAAAAGATGAAAAAAAATTTAAGGAATCTCACATGGAAACAGAAGGGATGGATGCAGGGAAAAGGGTTGACAGCACTGTTTTCTCTAAGCTAACAGTGTCCATTCCTGCATGTTAGAAGAAAGCAATATGTGACCCCTGTCACATGGCAAGACAAAATACCTCTCAGATCTGTTCTTCTCTCCATGTTCCATCACACTCTTTGAAAAGCATGTCAGTGAAGGAAAAGTCTCTATTTGTCCCTCTTGCAACATAGAAATCAATCTCCCTCAGGGCATCCCTTTTCCTGTGTCCAGTTTACCATTCATTCAGGCACCAGGATGTGCAGGAAAAAAAAGAATCCCAGGAACAGAAGTAGTTCTGTCAGGAGTTGCTGGAAGGTGACTAAAAACTTCATGGGAAATGATTTTAGAATTTTATTGAGTGAGATTCTTCCTCTTCAGATCTACCTTTTATGAAATTCTAGGGTAGCAATTTTGGTGCTAGTACTTATGACAAAATTGCTGTCAAAGGAAAGGTACATATAGAAGAGTACTGGAAGAGAAGGCATAAGGCAAAGAAAGAAGACAAAGAATTGGGCCACTTCTGGTTGTTCATGTCCAAAGGCAACACTAAGACACAGAAAATTTTGTCTGACTTTCCGTGCTTGAGAGTTAGGGGTTTTTTTTTTTTAACTTTAAAAAAAATCATTCATCTGAATCAAAAACCCTTTAAAAAGTGCCTAACTCATAAGACAGAGAGGAGAAAATCCAGATACTTCTGCTAAGCAGAGCTGAAGGCTGGGCAGAGCAGTTCCCATTCCCTGGGATCTTGCTCAGTATCAGGCAGGTGCAGTCCACTCTATTGAGCTGGGAGCCAGTGTGCTGGGATTTTCTGCTGGCAAGGTGCAAAGAGAGGAAAAGGTAGGGGTAGTAGAGGTAACAATCCCTTTTAAAAATTTTCAAGAAAAAAAGGCATTTTCCTAGCCATGAGTAACAGAGCGCATGGCGGGGTGTGCAGTTCCAGTCTCAGGTTCAGTCTGATCTTATCTGAGTGTTGCTCTTTTCCATTATAAATACAAAGTAGAAAGCTTGCAACCAATGTAACTGGAGCACTTCAGCATCAGTATCTGTCTTTTTGTCCATTTCCTATGAGAAAGAAATATTCCATGTTCAGGCAATGGCTCATGCAGTGCTCCAACACCATGTGCCCGTGTGCCACCTCCTGTGGGTCTCTGCTGTCCCTATCCTGCAGATGTGGGGTCACTAATTCAGGTTGTGCCCTGTGGTGCCACGCCAGCCAGTGGTGCTCCCAACACCTCCCAGAACTGTTTACTCAGCAGTGAGATTAAAGCTCCCTGTCACCTCACTTCACCATGACTATAATTTCCTGAGATCATAACATTACTGCAAAAATTAAACATGATCATTCTCTGAAAGCTTTAGGATGCTTTGCAGAACAGCTTATCAAACTGTCTGCTCAATTCCCATGGGAAATGCAATTATCACTTGTGGGATTGCTGTACATGGCCTTTAACTGTTACAGGACATCAGCTCTTTGGGGGTCCTTTCACTCTGATGTATTGCTGCACACAGTCATATAGCACATCACATTATAAATAGAAAAACACAATTATTGGTCTTTAAGTCTTGAGAACTGAGCAATGCTCTGCACAACTCATTTTGTTTTTGCTATTGGAAGGGCAGTCCTGTGTCAATGACCAGAGAATCACCAAGCAGATTTTATTTAAAAGAAAAAAGATTCTCAAGAGACAAGAGCTGCGCTGAAGGTTTTGTGACCTAAACAATTAAGCACAACCACTACTGTTCACAATCAAGATGAGAGTTATTATTGATGGCAGATTGGGCAAATGTTTTATTTTGTGAGTGGTATCTATTTTGGACTGTTCACCGTCTTTCTGTTACATCTGATACACAAAAAATTCTAAAGTCTGCTTCCAAAACAAGGGATTTGATACAAAAGAGAAGTACAGTGTTTCTGGGGCAGTGTGTTCTCTGCAGGTATCCCATATCACCTCTGGGTTTATAACTTTTCATGCCCTTTAGAAAATCACCCTAATCATTTCTGTTCTCTTTTTGAAAGTGAAATGATAGGCCATTACCAAACACCCAAATACACAGCAAATGTTAATCTGATTTCGAACTGCACATAAACACTCTGCAGATTGGTAGTCCTGCCATCATTCAAGGTCATCACTCTACTGCAGCCAAAAGAGTGATGTCTCCTTCCATTAAACCGTGAGCATTTTGGCTGTGGGATGGATTCAGCTCAGTAATGCTGTAGTGCTGCAGGCACAGGGGATCATGAGATCCCCAGCAGTGGAAAATCTGCCTGCAGAGGGGTTGGGTTTGAGCAGTTACTGTGGTGGGTTGAAGGTGTCCATAATTCCTGCTTTTCCAGGAATGTGTTCCTGAATGCCCTTTGCTCTCCAGGGAGCCTGTGTAATTGCTGTCCTTGTAGGACAACCCTTTCCAATGCCAGTGAAAGGCGATGGCTCTAAAAGCTCCTGCCAACCCCAGGCTTCAAGTGAAAACCACTGCATTTTCACAGACCTTCTAGGATGTCAGGACTGCCTGGTCTCTTAGGGAAAAATGTCCTCAGGGAGCCACCGAGATGTGTGTTTCCAGCAAGGTAGGATGACCTAGAAGGCCAGAGACTGCTCACAGGGTCCCTTTCAGCTTGTTCAGTGCCCAAACCCAAACCTGTTTGAGGAAACCTGCCATTTCCTCTTGGGCAAGCAGAAGAGCAATGCTTCTGTTGCAACTGTCTTAATTTTCCTTTTATTGTCCATCCTGCAACTGCCTCATACTCAGAAGCATCACTTCCTTTTCCTAAAGTAATGATTTTTTGTGTTGTGGAATTATTTCTTTTTTAATTACACTTATGGACCTTATGTCTACATCCTCTCTCCTCCTTCCAGAAACTGTAGTCTTATAGGCCATGTAAATTTTCCATAAATCAGTGGTCTTGTTATTTAAAAAAAAAAAAAAAATGGGCAATTTTCATTCTACATTTTTAGGATGCAGTAATATTAAATAAACTCATTAATTCTGATAAATTAGGATATTTTTCCTAAGCAAAAGTAGCTGCCACAATATATGTCATCTTCCTCTAAGTACTTTTCCTTTATTATTTTTTCCAGAGTCTGTAGATATTAGAACCCAGCCAGCTTGTTTTGACATATTATTGGGAGCCACATTTACCCTGGAGTAATTCAGTTTAAGCAGAGGGAATTACAGGATACTGAAACTGGTCCCAGCATGTTAGACAGTTAAAACATTTCTGTTGTTGCTAGATTGTTATTCCTAGATCCCAGTGTATCTGCATGGAAACGGCAATCCCGGGAGTGTGGCTGGCCTGAATGCCTTCAGGGTTTTTTCCCCGCTGCTCTGAGCTCATTAGTGGAAAAGGGAATTGAGGAAAAGTTTGTCAATCCCTTGACAAGGAAAAGCAGAGCAATACGCCACTCTAATTTACAGTAATAAAAGTCTTGGTCTTCACAACCGCTGGTTACAGCTTCAGCTGGAGAGGAAAGATAACAAGAGGGGTCTAAGAACCTCTGCTGTAAATGAAGGGAAGTCACAAGACCGAGGTGTGTTCATGAAAGACACAGGATGACCTAAGGCATGCAGAGTTCATACTGAGGGTCTTTGGTTTTGCTACAACCTCGACATTCAGGGAAAGAACTCTTAGAGCTGAAGCATACTTGCATAAGTTTGGCATGAAAAGCACTAAAAATTTTGAATTAATGAGCTGTTAAAAACACTTTCAACATTTATTAGCTCTGGACATTGATTGCTTAAAATTGATCCCATTTGGTGGTCTCAAGCCTAAATAATGATGTTACTATGCCAGCCCTGCCTCTGTTATGTGAATTGGATATTTTTTCCTGAATAAGATATAAAGTACTGGATTCTCAAGCAAGAGAAAAGTGTTCTTAATATATTTGTAATTCAGGCAAAACCAATTCCTCTTTCACAGTTAAGGGATCTTATATCATGTCTGTTGAAGATGAGAATTTAATGTAAGTTGTAAGTTACGTCTGACAATTTCTCAGAAGAAAAACCAAAGCTATTTGGAAAACTGACATTCTCTCCGTGGAATTGTAAAGTGAAAAATGGCAAATGAAACATCTCCTTTTTCTTCAAGAGATTAAGAATGAATTCAAATCAGGGGAAAAACATTTTGGCTATAGGGTTTGTTTTTTTTTGTTGTTTTTTTTTTTTTTTTTTTTTTTTTCCCTGAGCTGTAAGTGCTTAATGCTGCAAATGTTTAAAATTAAGCCATTGTTTTCAAAAATTTCCAAAGAATATCTAAATGTTTTCACCTGAATTAGAATCTTCCAGTGGGAAAACAAAAAAGAGATAATTTTAATAAGGAAACTTTCTATGCAAGAAATTTCAGCCAGCTATAGGTGGAAGCCATAGTAGCTGCAAATAAGGGACATCTGGACTAATTTGTAAAATAGAACTTGGGCTGGGCTTGCATGGAGCACTCTCCTCCAGCTGCCCATGCTCTTTAACACTCATGTTCAGCAGCTCCATTTTGGCCATGCCAACCACTGGGTCCTCTCCTGGCCCCTGGCCAGCCGTGCCTCAGGGGACAGTGCCAAGGGGACAGTGACACAAGCCCCTGCCATGGGCTGGAGGGGACAGAGCTGACTCACCCAGCGAGCAGTGCCCTGGCCCTTGGCCAGGATCCAGACAGATCAGCTTAGAAGGACAGGCACAGCCTATGGAGCCCAGGGACTGCAGGGAGAGGGTGTCAAGCAAAACTGGATATTGAAATTATACAAAACCAACCTGCAGCTTTCCTAGATTGACACCATTTAAGTGAGCATATTTTCATCAGAATGCTTGAGGGCAAAGCCCTAACACATTTCTTTCCTACAGCAGGAGTTTTCCTGCTGATCCTCTGGAGCATGAACAAACAAATAAGAGCGAGGTTGTGCATTTGCCTTGCAGGGTGTGGGGTGCTGGGCTGCTTTACGGTGGTGTGTGCTCTGCCTTGGCCCAGCAGGCAACTCTGGAGGGCTTTTTAGGACCTTTCTGTCCTGTGCAGGTGAGGATGGTAATGACAGCAAAAGTGAAAGCTGAGGCATAAGCCTTGGATATTGGCAAATATATTCCAAATAGAGCACATATGTATTTTCCTCCCTTTGTCAGCACCTGTGTCCCTTATTTAGGTGGGATTTTGCCTTATTGTAGTGCAGGGGTCATTAAAACAGTTGCTAACCTGTGGAAAGAGCTGGGACAAGGATGGGAGAGGGACAAGAGGTACCAAAGGAATATGCAGCTGCTGGGGGAGCATGGGGTGGTGCATGTGGTTGAGGAGAGGCACAGAAAACGTCAGTCCTATGTGTTCCTGCAAAGGCATTTTGCTCCTGCTGCCAGGGAAGGGGTTTAGGCAGTGGGCACAGCATGAGGAGAGGGTCCCTCCTGGGCTGTCCCTCTCCCTCTTTCACACCTTCCCCTTTAGCCAACCCCACCATCCTCTCTGGCAGGTAAAACCCAGGTCCATCTGAGACTGACACAACCTCCTGAGCAACCACCAGTGTTTTGGGGTGGGTCAGCAGGCCATGGTGCAGGGATGTTTGCACCCCATTGGCAGCCCTTCACATTGCCAAAGCAGTTAGCCACGGCTGCTGTATGAGGAGCAGCACACTGCTTCTCTGCTCCCATTAATTGTGCTCTCCTATCAGCAGGTTGTTTCCTGTGGTGTTGTGAGCCTGAAATGTGAGGAGGCTATTTGCAGGTATGAACTTGAGAACAAAAAACCAGAAGCTGGTTTAGTAGTATAGCAATTATCGAGGCACATTTGTACCTTCAAAGATATAAAAGGAATTTTTAAGCCATATTCTATCCTAAAGAAAGTATCAGCATATTGCTGCTCTTTGTCTTACTACATTTTCCTCATTAAACTACAAGTGTGCCCAGGAAATAGGCCTTTTTGTAAACAGAGATAATAATGTTTGGCAGTTCAGAAAGTCAAATAGTGCTTTTGGATTAAATCTCAAGCAGGTGCCAGGGAAGTTCTTCTGAAAGCATTGTTGCTAACTGTCATGGGAAGAATGGAAGCTTCAGACAAGCTCTGCCTTGGCCTGTTCTGGCAACAATTTAAATTTAAAGTATCCCTCTGGCTTGCAGGTTCTAATAATGGCAAATCAGATATATTTATAATGAATTATTTATTAGATAGCCAAGAGATAACAGATGAAATATCTTAATCAGAATTGCTTACTATATATATAAAATTAAAGAATTATTATTAGGTTACAGCATAACACAAAACAGTGCAGTATATGAAGGTAGCTATATTAAAGCTAGCAAAAGAAACAGTTCTGATTAAGGATTGAGTGTAACTTATCACCAAAATGATGATAATGTCTACAGAGTCCTTCACTTAAACACCGGGGAATAACCATGAAGAAGCATCCTTACTAATGAGAGAAATTCCACACATTTCCCAGAAAATGCACAGAAGGTTTCTGCTTTGTGAGAGCTTGGTGTGGCTTTTATTGCTATAAAGTGAGTGGATGTTAGTCAGAAATCCAGCTTATCTTGCTGTATCTCACTTCAACAGTAAGATGTTTACAGCTGGGAGATACCAGACCAGTGTTAACCCCATGACACCAAAACAATTCACTGCAAGACAGCTTGTCCTATTTGAGTTATCTGACCAGGTAACAAACAACAGATAAGCCCCTGGTGGGGAGGGAGGGGGCTGAGGTCCCCTGCTACACTAACCTTGGTGACAAAACAGATGAGTTGCTGGACACAAGCATGTCAGGTGAATCCAGGAGATGTGTGGAGTTTTCTGCCAAAGGTATCTCTTACAGGCATTACCTCCCAAAGCACACCCTTGGGAAGAGATGGATACAGTGCACTGTGTCCCTTGACCACGTGGAGAAAGCCAAGCAATATAAGGAATTGAAGCATATGCCTTGATTTTGTTCATACTAATTTCTCCCTATAAGAAGTTTTGAATAATTAAAACACTAATCAGATCAATTGAACAGCTCCACAGTTAAGGCATTACTTAATAAATGAACAAATGGATAGATTTAGGTTGCTGTAACAGTTAAATAGCCACTCAATTTAAAAAATAAAAAAGGGATTTAACTCACTATTGGCAGAAGCTCAAACAGCTCAGGATGGATGTTCAGTTCTACCTGCAAATGAAGGAAGTAGAAGCACACATATGAAGTATCAATGTATGTACCTTGTGCTGAAGATTGGCTGTGATCCCTGGCACAGTGGAAAGAACACTGTTTATTTTCACAGAATCACAGAATGTGCTGAGTTGGAAGGGACCCACAAGGATCATCAAGCACAGGACCATCTCTAAGAACCACATCATGTACCTGAGAGTATTGTCCAAGCACTTCTTGAACTCTGTCAGGCTTGGTGCTGTGGCCACTTCCCTGGGGAGCCCATTCAGGGCCCAACCACCCTCTGGATGAAGAATTATTTCCTAGCTAAACCTCCTGACTTCAGGCCATTCCCTTGGGTCCTGTCACAGGTCACCACAGAGAAGAGGTCAATGTCTGCCTCTCCTCTTCCCCTCATGAGGAAGTTGTAGACAGCAATAAGGTCTCCTCTCAGCGTCCTCCAGGCTGAACAGACCAAGAGACCTCAGCTGTTCCTCACTCGGCTTCCCTCAATGCCTTTCAGCATCCTCGTGGCCTTCCACTGGGCATTGTCTAACAGCTTTATGTCTTTCTTATATTGTGGTGCCCAAAACCTCACACAACATTCCAGGTGAGGCTGTCCCAGTGCAGGGCAGAGCAGGACAATCCTCTCCCTTGCCTGGCTGGTGATGCTCTGGTCCCCATCTCTCACACAGAACTGCCTCTTCAGCCACTACGAGGTTCTTGCTTAGAGTTCATTAACAGCAGAGAGTAACAAGAAAGAGCAGACTGGCTAAGAAAAATAATCAATTCTTCATTCAGGAGAAGCAGAGGAAGAGAGCAAGCTGTGTATACAGGCATGTTTGTGATTTATTAGATGTAGTCATATTAGCTAAAACAGAAGATAAACACTGTCATCTTTTCAAAAGAGTATTCTGCTAAGCATATACCACATAGCAACTGGACACTGATTTTTCCCCACACCTTGAAGTCCATCACTAGCCTCCCACTGGTTTTTCAGCTTTATTAACAATTTTAACTGTTGCTAGGCAGAATTCATCCATTGCTGCTGAACCATAAACTTATATCAAGAATTGATTTGCCCTCCAATCTCAGTTCTGTAAATTATCTAATAACTCTCCTTTCCCCTGTCTGAAATTAAATAGCAAGGAAAGTGTCTTTCTGTTTAAATTTTCATATTGTTCTGTATTGACTTAACACAGATAAGGCTCTCAGGTAAGTTTGGGGAAATCAGCTAAGTAAAGATGTGCAAATTGTTTTTCTGGGAGAAGATAAGTGGTGAAAGATTGAAGCTATAAAGTAGCTGTACCGCTGATTATTGCCTGTATCACTGCAGAATAAAAATCTAACCAAGCAGCACAGGGCAGCATGTCAGACAGTATCTAAGCATCTGGAAGGCATCAGACTTTTAACACCCAAGGAGTAGGGTGAGGATTGCTGTGCAGCTCTTAGTAATTCCACCAGCCCAAGTGACATTGGAGAGAAAAGCTGGTGATGTGAGCATGGTGAAAGACTGTCACATCCCACAAAGGAGGCAAATATCTACTTGTACATCTACTCTGTATCTACTAGATAGCAGAGCCAGGCTGCCAGACCTTCAGCTGGTCCTTGCAGGCAGCTCTGGAGAGGCAGGCAGGAGTGGAGTAGGCTGCTTGGCACAGCAGTGGAGTTAGCATATGACAATCCATCCACTCTGCTCTTTAGGACTGAGAGAGTGACATAGAGTGATCAGACACCACGAAGGAGTGCCCTCTCCTGTGTGGCAACTCCAGGATGGTATCTCAAAGACATCACTTCCCTGGGATGTTCCTGGTGCAGGAGGAGAGGACCTCTCTGTGGCCTTCACCTCACCCCACAAGCTTCACTCTGCTCGTGGGCAGGGAAAAGGAAGCAGAGTGCAGAGCAGGCTTCACACCAGCCTGAGGAAGGGCAACCTTGCCCCTGAAGCCTGACACTGTCTCCCCAAGTACTCTCTGAATTTTTATGGGTAGAGATGGGCCTCACCATTACAGACAGAAACTGGAAGACCCTAATACATCTCACCAGGGCTTCAGCTTGGCTGACAGACTCCAGAGTGTATAGCTGTCAAAGGACAACGAGGAGACTGCAAATTAGGGGCTATTCAGTCACTATGAATACATTTGTCCGAGCCCTGTCTATATTGCAGTTCCCACTCCAATCTTACCATTATGTGGCAGTGTCAGAAAGCTACCTCTGTTGACCAGCTTAGAGATGGAGTTAAATTTACAGCCAAAGGAGTCCTGGCTTCCTATCAGCTTTACTCAGGACATTAGATAAAGTTGTTTCACATAAGTAGGACAGACAAAAATCATGTCTATTCAGCTCCTTTCCAGTCTCAGAACCCTCAGATTCAGCTCTTAATCAAAAGAAACATCACTTTTCTGAAATCTTGTTACAGCCTTCTGTACAGGTTGCCGTGGTGTTCACATCCCTTGTGAGGAGCACATTATTCCTCCTCCTGCTCAGCCACTGCATCCATTTGCTTTGTAAGCTGCTTTTAAACCTGGTCAGAACTCACCAATTCCTTTTAACAGATTCCAAGAACAACTTCTTGAGCTGAGAAGGATAACAGAAGATTTCCATTTCCTGGCACATGTAACTAGCCTTTAATCACTGATCTGGGACATGAACATGGTTCCTGGCAACACCATGGAGGTTTTGCAGCAAAGAGGTGGAATTGGGCAGAGGGATTATTCCAGCATGGACATCACTCCTTGAGTACCTGCTGCCACTGAACATCACTCAGCGCTTTAGATGTGTCCTTTCAAACAGCTCTCTCTGTCTCAGATAAATGTCAGTAAACACATAAATTATTTTTATTAAAATAAAGTAAGATCATAAAAAAGGGGCTTTTCTTTGCTGTGAATGATGCACATTTGTTTTCATTATTTAGAGAAATATGTTACCGTTTATCTATATTGCTGCCAGCGTTCTGTGTCATCACACAAATAAAGCAGAAATAAATAGGTAGTTAATGCAAAAGAAAGATCGAGATTTTATTTATACAGCATTCTACATAGAATATACACAAGAAATAGCTTGCAATAATACAGAATTTGTTAATACACATCAGGAAAATTAACAAAAGATTAGGTCTTTGGTAAGTATCAACATTTGCTAAGCCTAGATGTATTAGGCTATATTTCTGACACATAATCTTACTAAATTAAATTGATTTACATCACTAGATAAATCTGAACTCCATAAAGTTGCTATTTTTAACTTCTGTAATAAATTTTATTCCCTTTTAGAATTTGGTTAGTTCTCTACATTTTATTATGGGTATTTGCTTTGCTGCAAATAGCATTTGGTGGCAAGGCTTATTACTAGGATTCTGTTTGCAAATGAATTCCAGTATTACTGAAGCCCTGGGGGAAGCAAGGTATTTGGAACATTTGAGAAACAGGATATTTGGATCACTGAGAGGGGACTTCTGTGAGCTCCTTCTTTCAGTTAAGTGTATGATCAGTTAGTATGATGCTGAGGGATAGGGATGCTCTTTGTGTGATCAAAAGGCAGAGTACTGAGTTTACTTTATGCATATAAAGACCACAGTATGCTTGCTTGGTCATTCAGCACCCATGTGTCATTGGACTATTTATGGTCACCGGTCTGCCCACTTTAAATTAGAAATGGGTCCATCCTAGAAATCCTTTTGCTAGAAATTCCAATTTGAATTTTGGAATGAATAGAAGCCCCATAATTTCCAGGGCTTGTGTTTACCAGCCAAGACATTATTGTAGCAAGTTGTCTAAGATTAATGTCAACAGACTGAGAAGTCACAAGGGTATCCCCTCATGTGCCTCACAAATTTCTTCTGAACTCCTCTCTTTTCACCCCTACTCAAAATCCAAGTGTCACTCAAGGGCCTCATAGTGAAGTGCAAGTGATAAAGCACAAAATTTTTGTTTTTCTTGACTGGTGGCATTTAGGTCTACAGAAGATGTACAGAACTAATACAGACACATGTTAGCAGTCCTAACCAGATGTTGGGAAGATTTGCAAGAAACTTAAGCCTGAAGTAAAGATGTCAGAGATGCTTAGATCATGTTTGGTGTCAGGGCCTGCCTCATTCTAAAGGGTTCACATAATACATCTCATGCAGACAGAAACTCAAAAGATTTTGCCACCTGCCCAATAAGCTCAGCTGCAAGGATGTATTTATCATCACCAGAAGGTCTCTATATTTACTGCAAGGGAGACCCCGAGGGTAACCTGAACTTTTAAACTAAACAATTTTGTAAAGTGTTTCTGGTCAGACAGCCATTTACGCATTGGTTTGGCAGAAATCTTCACCCAGCAGAGTTGATCAATTTTGGTGCAGAAACAAGGCATGGAATTTTAAGTCACATCAGATTATCTTTCAGGGCAGTTAAAGATACTGACTTCCAGACGGTGAGTTAAGTGTGTTCTTTTGCTATTCCTAGTTGAATAAAATAAAGCAGCAATATTTTAGAAACCAAAGCCATGCTTTAACAATATTTTCTATTTCTAGCACTGTTGGATACCAGGACACTACAGGTTTTCCTTGGACAGCCACTTTCAGCCTTCACAAAATACTTTACAAAAGTATTTCGAGTCAACAAATCTATTCTAATACAGGATGTTTCCCTTAAAAAAGTAAACTAATGCTTCATCTACATACTTTGACTTCAATTTAATAGCTCCTTTAAAATATATTTTTCACTTAAATCCCAGACTAGGAGTCGGTACAAATATTAAATGATTTAATAACACTGCTGATCTACCTTCTCATTGACACATTTTGTTTACTTTAGTTCATTTGAATTAGAGAACAACTACTCTCTTCAAACACAAGGAAAGACATTTTCAAATTTAGTATCTATTTTTTAAAAACCTGTAACATCTATTACTGCACAGACACAAGTCAAGATGTTTATAGTGGAGTGGCTCCCATGAATTTCTCCTGGTTTTCCACCCTCATGACTCAAGTCTAGAGTGAATTTCTTTCTTGTCTGTGAAATATGATGCTCTTCAGCCACTGTGCTTCTGGTACTATTTCAATTACTTCAGACTCTCCAATGCAATTAGCCGACAGGAATCAAAATGAAAAAGGCAAACAAAATGAGTTTTGCCTCCCCTGTCTTCTTGTTAGCAAACCCAGGATTAAATGAACTACAGATTTAAATCAATTTTAAAACTAAATTTAATTAATTACCTATTTTTGTAAAATATTGTTTACTTAGAGAAGATGTTTAGATACCAGTCTTAAGTGACCCTTCTCCCTAAAACCAACAGAGGAGAAGTTATTTCCCAGTCAGACAAGGCTCATGGAAAAGGGAGCACTTATTCAAGCTTTTATTCCAGCATGATTTCTCCTGCTGTAAAATTTAATTCTTTTCCAAAATTCACTACCTACCCTTAAATTCCTAATTCAGGCTGGAGATCTTGATGCTAAAGCATGCTGAGTTGACTTTTGCAAGTGTTTCTAAAATAAACTCTGAACAGTGAGCTGGAGCTTTCTAGAGATCAGGTGATTTTCTTCTCCTCCACCACTGACTTTAACAAGATGTAGAACTTGGCCAAGACAGTGCACATGTACTGCAAGCTCTGCTGTTTCCATTAACCACAACCCAACATCTTTGCAGAAAGGGCTGCTCTCTGATTTGTTTGGCTTTCTGACTCTGGGCCCACTGAAGAATCAGATGTCAGAGCTTAAAACCTGTTAAAATATATCTTGGTTTCAGAGCTTAAAATCTGATAATCCATAACTCAGGATCTGAAAACACACTTATTGGCAGAAAAGAGGGATCTGTAAAGATGACAGATGAATGATGAAAGGGATTCTATCTATATGGGTCAGATCCTTTCACAGTCTCTCAAACTGCAATGTTCTCACCTCTGCGAGGTGGGGCAGTGAGGGCTCTGCTTTCTTACCCCCTCAGAGTAAGACTCTCACACTTAAAACTGGTACAGAGAATTAAAAAGATGACTTTCTGCAGAAGCCTGTTACACCAACACACAGCTAAACAGGCCCAGTGTGTACTGACACACGACCATCTATTGCCCTGCACCGTGTCCTAGACGAGCAAACTATTTCCAGTTTGTCATATTGCAATTACAGTGGTTGAAGTTCTGGCAGACAGAGATATATTTTTCACTTCAGCAGCAGCATTATGTAACACAAGTCTCATGGAGACTACTTTAAATATAGGACCAAAACAGAAGAAAAAAAACCCCAAAATAGTGGACAGCGTGGAGAGAACTTTCCCTCTGGGGCTGGAAGGGGTTGCTACAAAGCAGCCCTTGGTGTTACTCTTTGGTGGATCATTTGATAAACCATTCCACTTTTATTATGATGCTCATGAGCCTGAATACAAGGTTGTTCTAGGGTTTCTTTGTGGTTATGCAGTTGTGTTAACTAGGAAATAAATTTTCACGATGACATGCAAAATTCTCATTAATTTTATCATCACAAGTCCACAGTACAAAATAGATTTTGACAGAGGGAATGTCTTGGGGATCCCAAAGTATCCTCTTCAGAATGGGTGCACCACAGGAACCTAAACCTTGTGTTCAGGAGGGCCAGTTGCCAGGGTGGGTTGCTCATCCACATCTGGGGTACCAGGGGTATTGGAACAGGGCAGGATTGCACAGGGCAGGATTTACTCTTTATCTCTCTGTGCAGGGCAGGGGATTCCACCCTCCCAGATGAGGAAGGGAATGTGGGAACCCCCACAGCCAGGGAGGGGGCTCTGTGTGTGTGCGTGTTGGCATCAGTTAGAGAAGGGAATTTAGAAATTTGTAGCTGCATGTTAGCACTTGTGGCTGGACTGTGGTTATCTGTTGTGGCTGACACTGATCCTGAATGTATTGTTCAAGATTGCTAGTTCATTACACATCATTAAAGAATCAATACACCACTACAACTCTGATTTGGCTTAAACTGTGTGAATTGATTGGGATTTGCTACAGTGTTTAGTCAGTGGGAGCAATAACAAGCTGAATTTTGTCAAATCCTCCTCAATTTTTCTGGATAACCTGGCTGGTGAGTGCTGAGAAGTTTCTGATGCATCCATGGGACCATGAGGGATAACACCACCTTTTTCCTCCCCACATGTGTCATTGCAACAGCACACCATGAAGGCAGCACTGCAGGGTCTCACTGCATAAACATGATTGATCCTCTGCACAGCCAAAATGGGAGAATCCCAGTCTGGGAGCAGTTGGCTGATTGCTGTGACAGCAATTAGCCCAAACACTGCTCTGCCAAAGTCACCTGTGACGACATCTTGTCCACCTTCCCTAGTCTCCCTTGTTTTTTTCCGTTTTGTTCCATTGTCCATTTTCTCCCATCCAATGGAGCAGGGCAGAGTGCCTGTCTGTGTGCCCCAGCAGAGCTATGGCTGTGCCAGCATTCTCTGTGTGCCCCAGCAGCATTCTCTGTGTGCCCCAGCAGCACTCTCTCTGTGCCCCAGCAGCACTGTGTGTGCCCCAGCAGCCCTGTGTGTGCCCCAGCAGCACTGCGTGTGCCCCAGCAGCACTCTCTGTGCCCCAGCAGCACTCTCTGTGCCCCAGCAGCATTGTGTGTGCCCCAGCAGCCCTGTGTGTGCCCCAGCAGCCCTGTGTGTGCCCCAGCAGCCCTGTGTGTGCCCCAGCAGCACTCTCTGTGCCCCAGCAGCCCTCTGTGTACCTCAGCAGCAGTTTAGTTTGTGACAGGGGGTGTGAATATCATCCCTACTGAGTGGTGCCTGCAGGGGGGATGCAGAGGAGTTCTCCCTACAGCATCACCATCCTGCCCTGATGATAAGTTACCCACAGCTGTTCTGCCCAGAAAAAGGAACCTTTTCATCCTGCGTGCATTTATGCTCAGCAGTAACCATCTTACAGAGAAATGGGAAGCATTTTAACTTTGATGGCTGATTTTAAGTTTTCACACTCTATCCCATGAAAATACAGTTGGCAGCATATGTTCTGAGAGACCACATTAGCACTGAATTCATTCAAATCTCTCCACATGGGCAGGAAAAGGACTGGAGCTATTCTTACATTATTCATGACAAGCTTTGGCAACTCACTTGGTGTCAGGATTCACAGCTTCTGCTCTGTAGTACCTCCATTGTCCCACATGTCTCCCATGTTCAGGCTCACCACTTCCAAGAGTAATTTGAGCATTTCAAGCTTCCAGTGCCATCATGAAAAGGCAGGATGAAAAGCACTAAGGCAGCCTGGACTCCAAAACCACAGAGAAGGCATCTCCTCCATATTTTTCTTTTGCTGATGATCCTGCATCTCTTTTTCCAGAGCACAGCTCATCCTTTTGGCACATTAGGACATACTCAAACCCTTTCTTCACTTTTTAAACTTTCTTTTGTGCATTAAGCAGTTGCTCTTGAACTTCTCTTGGGCAGGATCATGCAAGGAAAAAACTTGGGACAGGGGAAGGAATGGCAGCTTAGACCTGGCAGCAGTAAGTGAAGGTGTGTGAATGTCTATTTCAAAACTCTTCCACAGTCCTCAGTTTGTCAGTAACTCTTTGTTATCCTAGATCATCCTCCATTCACCCCCATCACATACAATTCATAGATATTACTCTTTCTGCTGACACATGTATGGCAACTGAAATCTCCTCAGCTATGGAGGCATAATTCTACATCAGTCCAACACCAGAGGAATATGGAAGTTATTTTAAAAAATATTTATTTAGGAATGTCTTCCCTTGGCTTTCTGATACCAGCTGCACTCCTTTGAGAATAAAGTGTAGGTTGGGTTTGCAGACAGGGCATGTTTGTAGTCTGTCAGGAGGCTTTGGGTTAGGGTGAGATGTCTCTCTCTAGGAAAAAAACGTTTCCTTCTTTCCTTCTCACCTTCCCTCTGTTGGCTCTGCTGCTATGTCCATCTTCAGAGGAGCTTTGCGAGGGAAATCTTCTCACTTCCACTTCAATATCTTCTGGTCTTGAGTGATGGAGAAATATCCACACAAAATTGTATGGTTAACATTTTCAATACCCACAAAGTAGCTGTAAAGGGCATGTTCCCAGCATGGTGTGGGACTCCAACATTATTTTTTAGATGATTTTGAAAATGTTTCTTTTTGTATCACAGAATTTTTCTCCAAAGCACGTGATTGAACTGACCCTCAGTGGCTTTGTCTGGATCCCTTTTCACAAGTTTTCCTTGTACCACACTTGAGATGAAATAAAACTGCTGAAGCTCCTTTAAAGTTGTAAAATATGCTGTCTGAGATTGTTGCCCTGGGGTTTAATGTGGAAGTAAGAAAAATGGAAAATATAATTTTCCCTAAATCCCCATAGTCCTTTGAGCATTTGAGTCTAATCCTTCTTACTCATAAGAAGTTTATTATTTGCCTAATGTTCCTCTTGCGCCCTTGAAAATAACAGAATCAAGAGAAACAGGATGATTAGTAGTTGCCTATGGAAATAATAGAGAGCACTGGCAGCTGGTTCCCATCAGCACAGTGCTCAGGCCAGCTGCACAGAGAGCCTGGGACAGGGATGCTGCAAAGCCCAGAGCCCGTGTCCAGCCTCGCTGCAAAGCTCACAGTGCAGTGATAGGGACAACTTTGGAGACCTCGACTCCAAATTAGGCCTAGTTCACACTCAACCCTCCTTGTCGTGGCCAGGAGACTGCCAGGAGGTCACCATTGCTTATTTTTGATGAGGACCAAGAACACAAGGCCAGTGGTCCCCAAACAGAGGGCTCTAGGACCATTGCCTGTGGGGATCATTTTATTTCCCTCACTGATGATTCTCCTCCAGTTTGTTCAATGAGTGTCTTAGGTCTTCATTGCAATGAAGCTAGTGGTCTGTGAAGACAGCTGAAAACACATATTGCTTTCTTCTCTATGGCCACCAATCCACCAGCAAGTGGAATCCAATTTTATATGTAGTGAATGTATCAGGGGGAAAAGCAAGATCTAATAGCCTTTCATTCCTGACTTCTGTAATGCTGTTCTCTTTTTCCATATCCACTTGGAGAGCAAATTCAATTAAAATATCCTTTCCAATTTAGAAAATGATTAACATGTTAATGATTTTGCAGTTTTACAGAAGGGCAACAAGGAGAGAGAAAAGAGCTTAGCAAATCCATCCACACTATGGTGATGAAGAGTGGGCACTGGGTTGTTTTGAAAAATCCCAGCCCTACACCAGAGCTGCCTCCAGCAGAACAGTCTCTTTCAAAAGCACACCCAGGCAGTGCTGGGATGGCAGAGAGGTCAGGAGGCAGGTGCAGGTGAGGACAGGCAAACATGGGGTAGTTGTTATCAGCAGAGGGATAAGAAGAGCAAGCACAGTTATGTTAAACCCACTGCAGTTCAGGGAACATCTTTCCTTCACACTGAGAAGGACAGAGATTTATTGCTCTGAATCCAGAGTCCCTGCACTTGTTTGAAACTCATGTTAGGGCTGGGCTGCAATTTCTGGAACTGTTTTTGTGACACTTTACAGGCATAGCAGGACTCCAGCCCATTGCTGGGGGTGATAGTCCAGTGTGGACAGGGTGGGAGACTCTTGTTTCAGAGTACACTGACTGCATAAAAACAAGTAGGAAAAATAACACAGTCCCAAAGTCAGGTCACTGCATAGCTCCATGAAGTGCTCTGGGAGAGCTTGGTGGCTCCTTCAAGGTGGCACCCTGTGAACCTGCAGTTAAACAGGTGACAAATATCATCTCCATGTTGGCTTTGCTCCTGCCACCCATGGCAGCAGAGGGGCAGCAGTGACCTTGGACACATCTCCACGAGCTATTGACCTGTAGGTCCCTTCAAAACATTGGGAGGGTTCTCACATGCTCAAAGTACACAATGGCTAAGTAAATCATCAGCTATCTCCTGATTTGGAAGAGAAAGTTTTTTGCTTATTTATTTATTTATTTATTTACTCTTTGTTAGGTTTCCCCTTGAGCACCGGTAGTGTCATAGACTGTATTTTCAAAACCCTCTCCCTCACTAAATGCCCTTTACTTGATTTTACAATTACATTTTACAATACAGAATATGACAGATTTGGAAATGGTGGAAGCTGGGTGTTTCCTTTTCTTTTTTCCTGAAAGGTAATACAGTATTGCCAAACCACAAATCCAATGTGCCATTCATGCCTTCTATGAGGAAATTTAGGAGAGTAAAGCTGGGAAAAACAGCTGCTGATGATCTTTCCATACTTTGGAAGTGGGAGAAAATTGAGTGAGGATCTGCCTGTTATTTTTAGGTTGAAGTGCAAGGAAAAGAAAAGAAGAAATTAAAAAAAAAAGAGAAGATGAAATAAAAGAAGAAAAAGAAAAGAAAGAAAATTAAAAGAGGAGCTCCTGTAAAAATAGACAATGTGAAAAGCAAGGGCATTAGGATTCCTGCAGTGGCTAAGGATTGAGGATGTGCCTGCATGATGTTGTTGATGATCGTGGCAGCAGGACACACGTTCTTGAGCTTTTTTTGGAAGAACTGTGGGCAGAAATTCTGAGGGTGTTGGCTGAACTTGCCTGGGATTTCATTTTGTCTGGTCTCTTCCTAGATTCATACAAGAACATATTTGTACAAACCTTGGCACTTCACACCGTAGGCTACTAGTGAAAACTGGTCAATTTGGGGAGCATCAAATATAAATTAAATGGATATTTTTCTCTTGCTTAGGACTTTCTATGAGAGTGACCCACATATTTCTGATTGCAGTTTGCATTAATTAGTGGCAGCTGACGGATTAGCCTAAAGGCCGGATTCAGCAATCTAAGCAAGGCTGTAACACTAAACCATAACTGCTCTCTCAGGAGATGCTATAATCCAGCAGCTTTTAAAAAACCCCAAGCTCTCCCCCTTCTCCTTGCCCCCCCTCCCAATTTGTAAGCTTTGTAAAATTGTCTAATTAAAGTATATTTTACAAGCATTTTTTTGGCAGCAGCATGGACTTGCTAGCCCGAGTAATGTGACAGAGCATGACAATGGCTTCTCTCTGAAGTTTGCTGGACCCCACAGCTAGATCAGGACTGCACAGTTTATCTTAGGCAGATGCAGCTTCAGCACCAGCAAAACAGTTCAAAGAGGAGGGAGGTGACTCCGGAGCCACGGCTGTCTGAGAGTATTAATGGCAGCGCTTGGCTGCTCCAGCTTGCAAGGCTCCTTTCTGTGTCTCCAAAGGCTCCTTGGCGTGGTTAAGGTTTTCCTGAAAGGCCTGACAAGTTTCAAATGGAGCTTTTTCTTTTGGTCGGACAAATTGCTCAGGAAACAAAGATGACTTTTTCAACCCCCCCCGCCTGCTGGGGTCTTGCTGAGGCTGCCTCCCCTTGTGCTGGCAGCACACAGAGAGATACAGCCCTTCCTCTGATGGGAGCAGCCTGTGCTGGTCTGCAGATATGTTTGTTTTAGAGAGAAAATGCATTTTGAGTAGGAGGGACTCAACTTGGAGAATGCTTGGAGAATTTGGAGCAGGAGGCCAGTATTTGGACTACTCCCTTGTAGAGAGCAAAGCACTCAGGTGTTGGGAAGATGGACAATCCTGGCATACCAAGTCTTCTTTGGCTGCCCAAGATAACATCTCTGTCCTTCAGAAGCCTCCTGTGACTGGGAGATGTCTCCTCAAAAGGGCAGACACAGGAAGGAATAGCTGAAGAGGTCAATTTAACACCATTTAAAGGTGGAAAAGAGAGGTGGAAAAGAGAAGCAGAAGTCCTCCCCACCAGTGGAACACCCTCTTTCCCTTTTCTGTGCTGAAGATGCTTTTCAGTTATGTAGTCCTTTGGCTGACAATATTTCTGAACAAGCAATGGCAATAAATGCCTGCCACTGGGATTAATTCTGAACCACTTACCTGTAGAGCATAGAGTAAAGTAGGAAAGTAACTTCTGAATGGGTTGGGAATCCCCCTGTACCCTTCCTTCAAGCTGGAATAGCTACACCGTGGGATTTTGAAGATGCCCCAGTTATCCCAGAGAAGCAATGGCAGCCTGGCCACATTCTCCAGGTGTTTGCTGAAACACCCAGGAAGCACCTGCCCTTTCCTGGTGTGCTCTGAGGGGCTGGTCTGACTCAGGACCTGGTCCCTCTGGTGCTGTTGGAGTGAGCTGAGGTACAGAGATGGAAGAACTGCTGGGCCAAGGCTCAGGGCTGGCTTTACCATGGAGCAGTAAAACAACAAGCAGAGCTGCATTTAAAGACAGAGAGTGTTTCTCCTGGCTCAAATTGCAAATGCAAATGTAGATGTTAGGTTGCTTGGGAAGATGCTCATTCTTCAAATGCCTGTGAACTGGCTGTACTTCTGGTAAGACTTTCTGAGCATTCTGAATAAGTAATGAGAACAGAATGAAAGGGAAGAGAGACAGTGTAAAAAGAAGAATTTCTGCCAGTAAAATGCAAGTGACAAATGCAAGTAGAACACAGCTAAAGGGGAAATTTTTCACTACAAAAAATTTATATCAAAAAGCAAATATAGATCATTTCGCTGGAAGAGGAGACCAAATGTATTAGTCATAGTAGTGCTTTGTGAAATAACAGGTGTTATTGTTTATAGTTTATTCCAGGTAAAATCTTGAATCTTGAGTGAGAATTGACCTAGGCTCAGGCAGCTGTGTTAACCATTGCCCCTCCAACTAAAAAAATAAATACTCACATCAGATTTCCTCTCCTGTCCCGGCATAACCTGCTCTTTCCCTGGAAGCCCGTGCTGGCTGACAGACTTCAGGATCACTGGCAGAACTCACCCAGCCACGGTTTCTTGCCGGCAGCCGGTTCAGGGGCACACGAGGGTCTGGCATTTGTGTCAAGAGAGATAAAAGCTAGTTTGGATGACATGAGATTGCAGGTGCTGCTCAGTCCTGCAATTTATAAGCTGAGCTGAATAATTTGCCTTTCTGTGAGAACAGAGAGTAAAAGGGGACAAGAGGTAATTCTGGTGTCATCTACTACAGGACTTCACCCTAATTTAAATCAGACTGATGTGAGGGACAGTGCTGTCTTGGATTTACTGAAGTGGGTGAATGTGGGAAGCCACTGAGAGATCCCTGTAGCACATCATGCTTCACATGAATGCTCTCCTTAGAACAGGACAAACCTTCTCCTTTCTCTGACATATCATTCAGTACAAAAACACTCCAAACAAAACCAGCAGAGCTCCCCTCCCAAAACAAATGCCTCTCCCCTCATCGAATGGTATTTCAAAAGGGCAGAATCTTTAAATAACGAAGACCGACATCCTTCCCTTCCACCTCCTTCAGCACCCAGCATGGGCCAAGGCAAAGCAAGCAAAGGGAGCTGCTGGCTCCCCACTGCCCCGTGTGCTGCTGGAGTCAGGAGATGCAGGGTCTCAGGGCTGTGTGGTGCAGCCAGCAAGGCCACACACTGAACCCTGCAGACAAATATTGAACAGCTGTGGGTTCAGGCAGCACCATTCACCCTGCAGACAAATATTGAACAGCTGTGGGTTCAGGCAGCACCATTCACCCTGCACAGTAAAGGAGGCAGGGACTCAGGAAGAGGCAGCCTGTAGTTGTAGTGCACATAGGATGCTGCAGATGTGGAAGGAGAGAAGCTGTGTGTCTCAGTACCATCTTCTGCCTTTCCTTGGTTCAGATGTTTGTCTTTTGCCCTTAAAGTGCTCTGAATGTGATCTGATATTAAAAAAAAAATCTCTCTGGCATATCTTTGCCACTGCTAAAACAGAGCATAGCACTGCTAAAAGCCCCAATTTCATCACTGCTATTTCACACTGATATGCCACGTTTTTCTTTCTGAGCTGTGTGACCACTCTGTCTCTCCAGAGCTTGTGTTGATTTCCAGACCTTATCCTGTTTCATGGACCTCTGAACTAATCCTGTCCTTACCTGCTCAACAAGGAAAGTCTCGCCACAGCTTTTAAGTACCTTACTCCTTCATGTGCAAATGTTGCACTGAATGGCTCAAGCCATTCCTTTATAAACTCTAGCTGTGGATGGGATATGCCGGCACCTCTAGGGCAAGCACAGAGCAAAACAAACTAGGGATGGGGAAACCTTCAATCTACCCTTTCCCCTTCCTGCTGGCACTTCTGCCAATATCAGAAAGGAAATGGGCCGAAGCCTGATGATTTTTAATGTGAATGAGGCACTTTGATATTGCTGGAGAGGGAGCTGATCAGACAAGCTCGGCTATTCTTAATTCTGGCAAACAACAAAGCTGTATGTTATCGACCTCTGCCTCAGGCCAGGCCAGATCAGATCAAGCAGGAAACTAAATGCTGATGTTTCAGAGATTTCTTAGCTCTGAGGTACTCTAACACACTGAAATGTCTGTGCCACAGGATGAGATTCAATGTGCTTGCTATTTTCTCACACTGTGCGAACTCCCACGAGGAGTTCCCATGAATGCCTGCCTGAAAGCAGGCAGGGGGCTGCTGATGCTGTGACTGTCCTGAAATGGTTGCACTGCTTTTTTATTGGCTTAGCATTAAAAGCCCAAATATGAGCTTTCTGTGGTATGCTTCAGTGAAATTAGAAGTTAGAAGACATGTAAATGTATATATGTCAGGGCAGAAGCTAACTCAATCTGTCATTTATGAGGAGGCAACAGTATCACTTTGTCATCTCTGTGTTGTGTTGAGTCATGGTGTGAGCCCTCAGCTGGAGTTTGGGGTTGACAGTAAGCACAGGTCTATTTAAAGTCACTTAGGACAGAAGATGAACAAAGGATTAATATGAGTCTGACAAAAATCATGTGTGAAAATGTATTTATTCTGTCAGATTTCATGAGTGGTAGCTATTGCTCCATTCAAGCTGAATGATAGCATTCAGCTTTCGCACTTACTCATCCTGACAGCTAACAAGATAAACATGTCAGCATGTGATTTGCCAAATATTTTCTTGTGGAATTCAGGCAAGAGTTGCCAACAGAGCTGGCTTTCGAGTGGAGGGACCAAGACATTTGAGTATGCACACACATGCACCATGCACAGCCAGCAAAACCCACCCCCAGCCCGTGAGGAACATTTCAACCACAGCAGCCCGTGCCCACTGTAGCTTGGCCCACCACACAGATCTCTCCTGACCCCATAGTAAACCCCCAAAAGTCCTGGTTTTGTGGCACAGAATAATGGCTGGGGTAAGATCAGATATTGATGCAAGTTCAGCAGCAGCAGGGAGCTGGGCAGTGTCCATCAGGCCTTGGTATCAGCAAAGGGTAGCACTGGCAACCCCCAAATGAGCTTTACCTTTCACTGCAGGGTGATTCTTCTGGAGATTGAGCTTGTGACCTTTATCATAGTGAGTTTTATTTACAGATTGGAAAATGGCAGTGTGTCCTTTAAGATGAAAGGAATCAAAACACAAGGGAAAAAGAAAGATTTTGCAGAAGCAAAAGATCTGACTGGAGAACTATTTAGAGAAGTCTGTATAAACAGACCCATGAGGCTGATATCTCACATTTTAGCCACAGCTTTTTTTTGCCTTAAACTGGATAATGAAGGGATTTTTAGGCTTTGGACTCTCCGGGGTATCTGTTGTTTAATAACACCACACCTATTTATTTCTTCATGAATTTCCAGCTAACTCCAGTGGAGGTTTTCCCTGCCTTTCCTGTTTTATGTTCTTTTTCTGTCCTCTCACTGCTTACCAGCAGATAACAGCAACTGCTTTAACTTTTTTTTTCTCTTGAAGATGCCCAAAAGCCTTTTGCAGCCTCCTGGCCTCACCCAGAGGTCTCTTCCCATCTATGAAAGAGGATTAACTGCTATGTTGCTAATTATGGCCCCTGTGTGGTCAGTAGGGATCATGTCACACCACAGAAATGAATCCAGGCTCAGCCAGAGGCAGGTGGCTGTCACAGAGGTGCCCCTGCTGGCCAACAATTATGTATTATAGGAGGATAAATTATTATTTACTTAATCCTCAACTGTTCTCAAAGGTGCAAATCCCTTGTAATCATTCTGGTTGTGAATGACCAAGCCACCTTTCAGGCAGCCCAATACAGCCACCATTTGTATTGTTCACAGAGCTGCGTGAAGGTCCCTGGCACCCCACAGACATGAAATAAATATAGTGTGGTTTTATCAGTAGTAAAGGCTTGAGCCTCATAGCTCTGCTTTGAGGTGTCTCCAGTGGAGGAAGGAGGGATGCACAGGAAGCAGAAGTGAACACAGATCTGCTGGCCACGTGGCTGAGCTCCCCACCTGCATCTATGTCTATCTCCAGTGCCTCATCCATATTTCCCCACCAATATGTCAAGAAAATATGAGATATCTGGGTGCTAAAATAGACAGTGAAATAAAAATTTAGTCTGTTCATAAGGACTTCCTAGTTCCCAGTATTTTTGGCCTAGCTTGCTTCCAAAATACTTCATCAGCATTTAAGGGCAAGATGCCTTTCAAAGGAGCTCATCCTCTGCAGAACTTGTGACAGTCCTAAGAAAACAGAGGGCTCTTGTTTCTCACTTGTACAGCTTCTTTCCAGCCCATGCTGTGTCCCACCCATCCTTTCAAGTGTTCACCACCCTACCCCAAAGCCATGTGGATCCCACACCCTGGATCACACTACTGGCTGGGCTTTGCTGTGGCTGTGCTCTCAGACTGTCTCTGCAGTGCCCCAGGGGCCAAACCAAACACATTTTCTTCACCGTGCTCTTGAGGGTGTTCTGACAGGCTCTGCATTTTCAGTCTCCCCTTTGCCTACTGCCTGCAAGAAAAGTGCTCCCTCCACCACAACACAGGGGGGCCAGGTGATGCTCCACAGAAGCAAAATGTGAGCTATCTCCATGGAGTAATGCCTGCACCACAAAAGGCAGGAGATGGCCAGCTCTGCAAGGTTGCCCACCAACCCACCAAGTCCTGACTGTGATTAAACAGAAGATAGAATGCACATGTATCCCAGCAGCAGCTGGGTTTGCATATGGACCATACTTTTGGCATTTTTGACTCCAGTTGAGGTAGACTGGCCTTCCCTTCCCATTCCTCTGATTAACTCAATGCTAATAAACTGCAGTGGTGACATACAACAAAAAAGAGCTGTCTCATCTCAAAACCCAGCACTAATTAACCTGGTCTTCAGTTCATGCTCAGAACAGGTGATGTCATCTCAAAATTCCATATTTGCTCTTCTCTGGTGGACAGAATGGTCTCTGTGGGTGGCAGTGGGGTTTGGACCATTGGCATGTCCTTGCTGTACAGGTCTCCTCTTCCAGACCTCTGGTGATTGAACACTGCTGAAGCCAATGTGCTGAGGAGAGAGAGGCATCTCCCATGGTCTGCTGCCAGCTAGAGAGGAGTGAGAGCTGAAACCTCAGCAGTGTCTTTGGTCAGTCAATGGAAACTGAAGGTTTGAGGTGTGACATTATTTTGTACAGTGCAGACATTTGGGCAGATCTGCAGGAATATGAATGCAGGTTCAGGCAGTGACACAAAAGGGGGATGGATGGAGGCTGTCACCTGAGAGACACAGCACTAAAACTGCTTTCAGATCCAGATAGAAGGTGCTGCTGAGGTCCTGCTTCCACTCCATGTGCCAAGACAGACTGGGGAAGGAGAGCACTGAGAAGAAGGGGTTTTTTCAGGGAGTTTGGGGGATTGGTGGGCACTGCATGCCCTCAACTGGATATGTCTAGCTCAGCCTTCTAGGCACAATCCCTTCTCATAAATTTATTCCTTAGTTTTCTAGAACTTGCATACAAGGCATCCACTTCCCAGTGCAGCAGCAGCTGAAAGCTTTGCCTCTGCTGGTGGCAGTGGTGGTGAGACAAGCCCTTCTGAGGGAAAGAGTTTGTGCCCAGCACCTTTGCAGAGGATGGGAAGGCAGCTTGTGTCCTTTTCCTGTTTCACTTTTAGGATAAATCAACACTCTGGTTTTTGATTTAATCCCCTGGTATTTCTAAAGGAATTTAGATAGCCTTTCAAGTGGGTTGTTTTCTGGAGTTAAACTGAAGAAGGTTATAAACCCTTATACCAGAAATATCCCAGACATACTAGAAATGTTTAAACTGAGATGGAGATCTATGGAAATACACCATGTTGTGCCAAAGGGCACAGAATCCTGTAAAACCCCAGGAATTAGCTTGTGGCAGCATGGTCTTGGTATGACCTGAGGGCGCAGGTGTTTAGTTCCAGGACAGTTCAGTTGGGTGTGGTCTCTCCCCCAGTGCCTTCCCAGGGCCTTCCCAGGGCGGGAGTCCAAGGAAGAGGGGAACCAGCCCTGGGCAGAGGGTTTTGACACCAGTTTGGGATGGTTTTCACCCAATCAAAATAGAAAGTGAATTGGATACTGAGCAAAGTTAACAGGAATAGCTTGCAGTTTGTTGCTGCTCAGTTACTGGAGAACCAGCCATGAGCTCCAGCTGCTCTGTGCTCAGATCCACGGAAAAATTTTACATACCTGGTAATTACAGGCTGAAAACAAGCGGCCCATGATGACAAACAGGGAAAAGTATAGCCTATCAGGAGTAACTCAAATCACAACTATAAATATGATTGAAATGTAGTTTAAAATTCAGAGATTTGCTGTAATTCTAAATGTACTGGTAATGTACTCTATTATAGCTGTGATTTTACTATAACGTAATTTAATACTAGGTTATTTTTCAAAATTTCAAGACACTGTCAAATGGGTGAGCTGAATAAAGGAAAAAAAAAAGGAAAAATTTTAAAAAATGTAACACTTGAGAAGAAAATCCCACATACCAATATACATTTTAAAAAAGCTCTGAAAAGGAATTTGTGAGTTGTCTCCTGAATGCATTAGCATAAATAATATCCAGGAGTTTTACCTTTCAACTTTCTCTGCTACTTCCTCATTGTTTGAAAAGTTAGTGAGGGGAATAAAAGGGAGCAGAACCTCACAGACCAAAGATTTATGCTGTTGTATTCAGTGTCAGAAGAAAGATGGGGGGAAAAAGGAAAGCATAAACTCCACTTAAGTGTCAAATGTGGAAATACATAAATGTTTGGTTTGGGGCATTTCCCTTCCCTTCCAAACATTAGAAGAAAATTAATTCTCTTCACAAATCCTTCTTTGGGGAAAAAAAAAAAGAAAATGATTCATGCAGAAAACTTCCACTGGGTCCAGTTGTATAATCTTTGTTATCTGAACTGGTATGTAATCAAACTGCATTCCTACACCCATTTATGGATATTTATGTTATACCAAGTATGCAGCTTTGAACTCATCAATTTACATATAAGAATATGAGCTGATATCAGGTTAATTAATTTTACATCATCTTCAGGGATATTTCACTAACAGACCATTTCAAAAAAGGGAGTATCTTGACAAATGCAACCAGAACTGGATCCTGCTGAAACTACAATTTGAAAAGGATTCATATGGATGGAAAGTAACACAGCCCAGGAAGAGGAGATGATGAACCTCTACAATGCATGAAAATAGAACTATTTTGCAGAAAGTCATTCCACAGCAATTTCTCTTTATAGGCGTGTACTGTGCAAGTCAGGAAGTACACAGTGTGAAGCTTGCACTGCAATTTATTTCCACTCATTTCCAAAACAGTGCTTGTATCAATGGCATTTTAGATTTCTAGTCAGTATTTCTTGTGTGTTAGTTAAAAAAAAAATATAAAAAAATTAAGAATCCCAACAACAAATGGCCAGTAGATGTTTAACTATAGTTTCAGCTCTAGAGCACAAGGCCTGATGTTAAGGTTAGGGTAAGGTCCCACTGAAGTTAATGAAATGTCCAAGTGACAAAGCCAGGCTGGCTCTGGAGGTCAGGTGCAAACTGGGAGTATCAGATCTGCTCACTTACAGGTTTGGCCAATTTTATATGGAACTCCTGTTTGGATCAGGGGTAGCCTGATAGAGCAAGCACACAATACACAGGCCCAGGATTATAATTTGTGTTTTCTTGCTTTCACAACTTTAGTGCTGCTAGTTCTGGGTTTCCTGCATGGCATTTACATGCATACATATCCACAGACTTGCTGTACCAGAGAAGAGAGTTACTGGTGACTCACAGGTTTCTACCTGAATTTACAGCTTATTATAATAATTAGGACCTGCAGTTCTACTCTAATTTTGAGTGCAGCTGTGGGAAGGAGATGAAAGGATGAAAGCTGATTGTTTCAAATTACTTTAACTTTCAGTGTATTTTGGTAGGAGAGTTATGAAAAGACATGACTGGGTTAATTATGCCAATATTTTTAGTACTGCCCTAATGGACTTGGTATGTTGGAGCTGTGGGAGAAAAAACCCAAACAACCAAACAGACAATGTTATCAGAAGCTGGAGAGGGTGAGTGGGAACAAAAACCTTCACCAGGTCAGTTGTTTGGCATTCCTGACTGTGGAATAAACCATAGCCAGTCAACCAAAAAATATTCGCTCTTTACTCCAGGTTCCAGCTAATTCTCAACATTTGGCATTATTAATGCACACCGGTCCATTTACTTAATTATAATTAATACTGCTTGTTCCTCCTTTGAAGAACATGGCATTCCTTTGGCAGTTGCTGCCTAGATATGGGTGCATGTATTTTGATGCATCTCCAATAGGATCTGCTTATATTTCCAACTGCTACACAGGCCAGGCAAATTTCTGTAGTATGTTCATTTCTGCAGTTCTACTTCTTGGATGAATTAAAACCCCAAAATTGTTTTCAAATGTATAGGTCATCCAAAAACTGAGACACATTTGGAAAAGACCTGAATTCTAGGAGATTGTGTTAAGGAAAGCTGCTTTGCTTAAGAATTATATTGATGGCTGTCAATGCAATAATTCTTAGGTGATGCAGGGAGATATGGGCCTCTCTTGGTGAAGGACAACAAAGCTGCCTGGAGGGGTTTAATCTATTTTTTTCTGAAGTGCTGTAAATGAAACTGAAAGAAATCAAAATCCTGCAATTTTTGCAGCATCTATCACCCAATATAAGAAGAATAAAAAAATCAAGAGATTTTTTTATTAAACACTGTGATCAGCTGTCATTTGCAGACTGTTCCTTTTTTTTTTCCACCAGCAGTGACTGATTGTCCTTCCAGCTGATGCTTTTATGTCCTTTGATAATTTTAATATGAGAAAAAGCCAAATAGAAGGTAAAAAGGAAATTCTCTTCTCATTTGTATGTGAAAAAAGCATCCAAACATGGTGCTGGTCCAGCTGAACAGGATTGCTGCTGAAGGCTCTGCCATGCTCTGTAGCTCATTCTCACCCACATGGGGAACAACAAAGACAGAAAGGCTCTTAAAGCACAGCTCTATTTACCTGAAAATAGGAATATGTAGCTAGGAGGACTAAATGAACCAGATGAATAAACTCAATTTTGTCTCCCTGTTTAGACTCCTCTTCACAGCCCTTGTGCCCAGCAATTTTCTTCTTCCGAGAACTACTCTGTCTGCTTGGTACATTGCCTTTTACAGATGGAAAAAGTCTGCCAGTTCAATCAAAACATCTGCTACATACTTTCAACTACTTTCGTCCTATACATTAAAAGAAGCATAACTTTATTTTTTATTTGCTAACAAAACACTGGGGCTCAACTTTAGTTTAAAAGCAATTAGTAATTTCACAGGTTGTGTGATCTGATCTTTTTAGACTACACAACCCCTCTTAAGTAAGTGTAAGTCAGGAATGTGCCTCCAGACATATCCTTTATACATCTAATGACTTCTCTCATAGGATCAAAAACATTATATTCTTTGTAATAGTCATTTGCAAGCAAAATCTGTGTTTTCCATTTAATATGTTTGATATAAAACCCCCACATATTACAACATCATCATACAAATACAGAGTACTTTAATATACACTTTGTTAACACTGGTTTAACAGAGGTAAATAGGTTTGTCTCTACGTGGTCCTCTATGATTGCCCCTTTTCCCAGCCTGGTGTGACCTGTGAAATACTTTCACACTCAGATCTTTTTATTCCAGCAGCAAACAAAGCTTTATTTCTTTTAATATCATAAGAGTTGTCCTTGAAGATCATGTGTAACTGCTTTCCTATAAAAAACCAAAACTGTGAGCAAAGATCAACCTGAAGTATATGTTTCTACTCACTTCTATCTCTCTGTGTACAAAATTGCACTGGCAGAGTCCTCTACTAGTGCTGGGGAAGAAAGGATGCCAAGGAATAGTTTCCAGATTATGAAAGAGTAGATTGGGGTGGTCTCTCACATGAGTGCACTTTGCACTATCACTTTACCAGCTGATTTGTCACAGTGTTGACACTGAGGTTATCTCAGGACTAGGGGAAGGACCCACTGCTGTCACTACACACTTGTGTGGAGCCAAAGCAGCTGCAGCAGTTTCTTCCTCCTGGAAGGCAAGTTCCCTGGCCAGAAGTAGAAAAAAATCCTATTCAGCAGCCCCTGTATCTTATGAGAGTCTGCCCTCAGTGCAAAGAACATTTGCCCACTTTCTGTGGGCTCTTGGAGAGTTTCCACTTCCAGCAATCAGGTAGGAGAGTGCAAAGGCCAAGCCCCTGCTTCACCATAGCTGTACCATCCAACAGGGCACTTGAATGCTGTTGAAGTCCTGGACGCCTGGACAAAACACTTGGAAATGATTCCCTCAGGGAAATAATGTTGGAATCAATTCTTCTTGTTTCAGCAAGCACCCAGGCCACTGGCATGTGCCACCAGTGGTCCTTTCTCAGTGCTACCAGGACAGTTTTGGAATGCTTTTTGCCATAGCACAGTTGTTTCACCCTTATCAGACAGGGTTTGCTGATCAAACATGAGCACACCTGTGCACTAATGGGGAGCCAGTGCTACAGACCATGAGCACAGTGGCAGCAGGGAACCTTAGGGGGCTTATCAGGAATAGAAAATCTCATACTAACTTAAAATTTGCAGGTCAAATAAGTGTAAAATCCTGGGCAAATACTGTTTTCAGTGATGTAAGCTAATCTAATTCACTTAGGTTTCAATTTCAGAGAAGTTAGTGTAATTTTATAACACTTTCTGTAAGTCAGTGTAGCTTTGAGTGTTGCCCTCTATCAGTGCAAGATCCTGTGTTTAGAAGATCTAATAGAGAGTGCATTTGAATTTTGTCATGAGTGGAGCCAGGCCACCTGTGTGGATTCAAGATCTATGTCTGAATTTATTACATTTCCAGGTTTATGCACTCTATAAAATATATTATAGGGCCTTCTCTATAAAACCATATTGAATATAACAGACTTTGTGCCTTCACATCTATTTCATTACCAGGTTTCCTAACCTCCTATGCCTTTACATGAAACCAGGTATACATGTAGCAACAACCTGCAGTCACTGAGGGACTTTATGGTTGTTCCACCATGTCTTCCTCATGAAGCCAAGAGAAACAGCACACTTGTCTATAGGGAAATCTCAAGGGACAGACTCTTCTCTGCTCTTTTAAAATTTTTCGTACTTAATTTCTTATCCCAAGATACTGTCAGTATTAAAGAGATGCTTGTTGACTGTCACCATCCAAATCCAAAGGAATCAAGATGCTGGAGAAAAACATACAAAGCCTTCTGGAAAAGGAAACTTCAAGAGCCTTGCCATGTGCTAGTGAAACCAGCACCAGAACAAAACACCAAAAAGCTGTATAAATGTTATGGTTTATATCAAACATTCAGAAGGCTTTACCGTAAGATGGGGATGGAGAGGAGTCTCTTGATATAAACAGCTTCAACCTTAGAGGCTGCTTGTGTTTAAAGGTAAATAAATAGCTACTTGAAACAAGAAAGAAAAGTATTTTGAAGTCTTAAAATACAGTTGTGGTTTCTTTGTTGTTAAATCCTTGTTGGGTTTAAGGTCTTGTTGGGCTTTGGTAGTCAGGTCTAGGAAATGGGGACAGGTTGGAAATAAAGACTTTTAACAATACAATGAAAAACAATCTGCAGTGCATTCACAGGAGTCCCTGTCTTTGTGCCAGGCACAGTCCTTTAATTTCACATATTACAAAAGAAAGATTATAGTGGGCTTTTCTCAACACCAAATGAAACAATCTTTCCCACTGCAGCCAGTTAGGGAGAAAATGCAGCTTTTTGTGAAGGGGTGCCAATAATATAGTTACTTTGAGGGAATGATTTTCAATTTCTTGTGAAAACTCTGGTTTTGAAGAAATTAGTGTGTTGTAACACATTGATTTTCTTCACAGAAGTTTTGATCATCTTTTTCCCCAGACACAACGTGGTCATGATGTGAGTGCTTGAACACTTTCAGGCATGCGAGCTTGCATTAGAGTACTTCTGATTTAATGACTTTCCATTGGCTTCCAGGAAACTCATGTGTTGATTTAGAAGTTCTTTTTATTAACTGCCATTAAGAGACTTTCAGAGGACTTGATACATCAGAGCTCTTTGAGTTTTTTCTATTTATTAACTAAACCATTATTTAAAATGCAGACTGGCTGGCTATTTAAATTGACCTGAATTTACAGATCCCACAACATTAAGGGGAATTTTGTTATAAGACAAGTTATCTACAGGCAAATTCAGTAGTGAGAATGTGTATGTTACACCTTCCTTTTATCTCATGAAACCACAGATTCCTTTGCCAGGAAATGTCTCACTTTATCTGTGCAGAACCTTTGCTTCAATCACGTACAAAAATGTGCAATCTTCTAAAGATTAAAGTGTAAAAACAATTTTTGGTGGTATTCTGTTCCTGTTGTTTACGTGAACATATTAGCAACCCATAGCATTAGACAGCAACATTATACACAGACAGCCCTTTGCAAGGAAGGAAGGCAAGTTTGGGTGTTTCAGAACATCCTTTATAAAGGAAGGTGAAACATGAATGCCCTTTGGCTTTTGGAAGGCTTTTCTGAATGTGATGTTGGGATACTGATTTCGTAGTGATGTACCAAAGGCAAATAGCACAGCAGTTGACTGACAAGCCTTGCCTACACTCTCCATGCAGCAGTTTTCCTCTTACCTGCTATTCCCAGGCTGCTGCTGAGGTTCCACAGAGGCATCGACCTCAAAAGGCTGGAAAAGCAGCAAAACAGTTGTGTTTGCTTTCTTTATTTCTTCAGTTAGGAATCCTTGTATGTACAAATACTTGGCATCTGTGGTTGCATGAACACTGTTTTCTCCTAGAAGACATATTCAAGGGTAAGTTTTTCGGGCATGAAATTTGTGCAAACCCATTGAATGCCAGTGTTATCACACTAGTAAGCTACAAGCTCCAAAGAAGTTTGTAGAGAAGATTCATTGCAAAGAAAACTTGCTGAGGGGAAATCATGGGATGACCATCAATTTCAAACTTTAAAGACACAGCACTGACTGCATGAAACAATCCTCAGCAAAAAGAAAAAGGTGAAAAGCCCTGCTAAAGCATTGATACATACTGCAGTTTCCAACCACAGCTTCACCCAACAATTCTCTTGTATCAGGGACTGTTGTTCCAAATTTCTCTTGAACCAAAATTCTAATATATATGCACCGAGGTCAGACAGTTTTCACCTTCTTGGGTGATGAAAGATAATGAACCCATAAGTTACACATTTCTTCCATCCAGCTGGCTCAGGTTTGCTTAAAGCTGCTTTAAACTTCCAAGCCTGCCATCAGTATGGCCTAACTTTTGGTCCTGTAACAACATCTGAGACAACTGCAGGGTTGCCTGGATTATGAATTTCATATTTTTACATAGATGTGCTGAATACAGGCATTTTTATCTTCAGCTTCTCATTTCTTTTTTTCCAGGTACCAGAATATTTGAGTGATTCAGGTACTCAGCACTACATTGCCTTCCTTGGCCATAGCAAGAATTTTTCATCCTCCCATTTGCACTTCTTGATATTTTATCCTATGCATCCCATTTCCCTAGAGATTTTTAGTTTTCTTCCATTCTAAATACAAGACAAGAATTTATTATTCCTTCCTGGAACAGCAGCATCTCAAACTTATTGTATACAATTGCTGTTTCTACTTTTTAATCACTATTTTTTAAGACATTAGTGCCTGCAAAAAGAGCGAGTCCTCCGTGCTGTCATTTATTTCAGCTGTGTGGATTGTGAATATGTATATTACTAGGGGCAGAAACTGAAACTGACTTTTTTAAAAAAAGGTATTTGGAAAAAATATTTGGGGCAATGGGTATTTTACAGACAGATTTGATTTCAAAGTTCTTTCACTTAAAGTGCAAAGAATAACTGTTTTATACAACTAAGTTCTGTTGCAATTTCCTTTACCAAAGAGATGCTGTTTAAACCATGTATCAAATCTAGAGCCAGAGCTGACAGACGAGAAAGTGAATAATTGATAAGATTGTGCAGTTTGAAGACTAAGTTATCAATAAACTGTCTTCTTTAAGCCACTGGCTTTACTTCAAATTTAAACCCTAATTTATACTCTGAGAAGTGTTCAGTGTCATTAATTGTATCCACTAAGCAAAACTGAGAGGACAGCACATGAATTTGTAATAAAACTGAACACGGAGGGAAATCCTCTGACATTTCACTAGCTTCCAACTCTTTCATGAGGGATGACTCCTGATGACTTGTACTAAAGGCTCAGTAAGCATCAGCCACAGAAGCAGAATCTGTGAGATTTGTGTAGATTTCTGTTCAGGATGATAGTGAGGGGCGGGACCTTTTCTGTTGAATCGTGTCTGAGTTGGCTCCAGTAGGGCATGTTTCCCATAGCCATAGGAAAGTGAATCTGAATTAAGAATAAATTAGACACTTTATTAAAATTACTTTGCACTTATATTAACTCTTGCTCTTGGAGAAAAAACCCCAACAAACTCACCACTTCCACAAGTTTGGAATATATTCCCCATTTTCAAGCTCATATTACCATACAGGACAATTTTTGTACTAACTTTTCCTAGTTTTTCCCCTTAAGGTTATTTTCTAGGAGTCTCTTTGCAGAACTTTGAAGGGAAAGAGCTACAATTTCATGTGCAGAGAGTTAATTTTTTAATGAGCAGAAAATACTCCACAACTCCAAGGTTTCATTGGTTTTGAGGTAAAAAAGCCACCAAATTTTGATGCCTTTTCCACTCCAAATTGTGAACCAGTTACAGTGAAGATGGACCACAACTGTATTCATATTTCAGCCAAGCTGGAGTGTTATTCATCAGAAAGGTTAATTCACCTATGGAGCATATATTAGAAAATGCCCAAATCTCAGCTGTTTTCAGCTGTGGGTGAATTTAAAAGACATCTCACCAGAACAAAACAGTGGGCCACACTTCTGGCTGCATCCAGGCTAAGAAATAGATGTTTTTGGGGTTTTTTTTCAGTGTTTAACAAATTAAGTCCACACAAAAGACATACCTTTAGGGTGTGCCAAGACCACCCAGCAAGATGGTTACCACAGCAGAATTAGAACTTGGGAGTTCTTGGTTTATTGTCTTAAGTTAAAAACACCAAACGGAGCTCATTCAAAGGGGGAAAAAAAGGTGGCCAGAAAGTAAACTTTTACAACATGGTAGTAAAGTTAGAGCTTGTTAGAATATTTGAGATTAATAGCAACAGGAGGATTTTTTGTCAAAATCAGGATAACTTTGGGAAAAGGAAAATGTCTAATATAACTGCTTGCTCTGTTAAACTGCAGAACACCCCAACACCATCTGCCCACATTTGCAAATATTTTTGAAGAAATTCCTACTGAGTTGACCAATGCTTATCTTCAATCTTTGTTTCTTCATATTTTAAGCAACTGTAAATTGAAGGACCCCTGGGAACTCTTTCTATAGTTATTTTAAGCTAAGCTGATGTTTTCTTTTCCGTAGAGGAATCTAAAAGCAGTAAGTTAAAAATACCCCAGGTATTAATTTTGCTTTTTTAGTTTACTACAATAAGGTAACAGCAGTCTTCCAAAGCTTTAGCTTGTCAGCAGAAAGCAAATTCTAAAAGCCACTTACATTTCTGTTTTAAAGAATCACTCAACTACCGTGTGAATAAACACTATGCAATAAACAATGTTGCTACATTTGTGATTTCCCTGAAGTTTGCCAAATTCTGATGTCTCATATAATCTTATGCCTCAAACTGGTTTAATGGTATTGCAGCAGCCACTCTAACACTAACTGTTGCAGAATCACAGAGCAGTAATACCTTCCCCCTCCATCACTTCACAGATGAGGGAGGGAGGAATAACATTTTTGTTGACACCTAATAGAGCACACAGAGCAAATGTTTACTCAGCTCTTCTGCTTTGAAGATATTGTCAAGCACTCTGCTGACAGCCATTACTGTTCCTGCTTGTTTAGACACAGCTCTGAAATGCAGAGATATGGAACATGAAAAGTATTAGCCTTTGGTGATTTCACAGTGTGATGACAATGTTGTATACTACAAATCCATTGCAAATCCAAGTCTAAAAGATATACAAGTACTGCAGTTTGGGAAGCAAAAAAGAGCTTGAGACAACAAGCTCTTCCTGAACTTTGAGCAGTTGGAGAGCAAAAAAAAGTACTCACCTCCAGATGGTCCCCAAGCATGAAAATTCTCCTCATTCTGGTTCTGTGGGAGCATGGATGCAAAGGACCTCTGCATCCAGGGCATGAGCAGAAAGTTCCCTATGGCAATCCCACATTCTTGGTATAGAAAAAGGTCAACCAAATCACCTGGACTCTGGTCACTGATCTTCAGTTCTCCTTCCTCTAAGTGAAGCCTGGAGTGATAACATATCCCACCAAACCGCATGGGCTCAGCGGGTGGCTGAGCTACCAACAGCTGGTTCAATATTTGCTTGTTATATGAAGATGTGGTGTCAAGAACAGCTGTGTCACACACTTCTTGCAGAAAATTCCCAATAAATGCTTCTGGTTGTCACCCCATAAATTTAAGCTTACACAGTTCTGGGAGTTTAGCACACCCAGTGTTACCAAATACACAGGGGATGGACAACCCCCTAACCAGAGGGTCTCTGATGGGGCAGCCTCTGCTGAGGCCAGCAAGCACTGTTGGAATTTTGCTCAACAGGGAAGGCGATGCACATCCTCTCTAATTCTTCCAATGAGTTCTAGCAAACACGCGATGAGGAGCACCTGAAATGAGATTTCGATGTACTGAAAGTAAGAGTCTATACTTCCTTCTATCACATCTGTTTCCTTCTAACAACTTGGAAATGAATTTCTCTTCATATTTCAAAGTTAGTTCCTGTTGATAAACGTTGATCTAAGTAACATTTTTTGCAACTCAGGCTGTTGTTTAATACATGTAACACTTATACAGAGCCTACTGAATTATTGCATTTATTATCTTCTTATACCTATAAAGACATTAGTGCTTATGTGTAACAACTGAGGCACAGACCCAGACAGGCAGGGAATCTGAATTGTTTATTCAAAGAAATGAGCTGGTTTTACACACTTTTTCAAGGCACAGTATTCCCTTACATGGTAATTCTCATTACATGGCCTATCCCATGTTGCCACATCAGTAACACACGTTCTAAATATCCTTCTGTGGGGTGATCACATGCTGTTCACCCATCTCTCAGCTTCCAGCAAGGTCCTGTCCTGTAGGGCTCTGCTGTGTGGCACGTCCTCTCACAAGGTCAGGTGGAGACCAGCCAGCCTGTGCTGCCATGTGCTCCTTTGTGCTGCCATGTGCTTCTGCAGGCACATCCCTCAGCCTGCACCTCAATTTTATCCTGTCTCTTCCCACATTTATGAGAGGAAAGAAGAGTTCCAACAACTGCACATGCTGAAACCTATGTTCAGCTGTTTAATAAACTAAAGGCATTTGTGCATTAATCCCCACACACTTTCATTGCTTAAAGAGATCTAACAAGCCCAAAATTTTAAGTAATTTCTTCTACTGCACTTACTCATCCTTCCAATAGGCTCACTACACAGCCAGGGGCAATCCTGCTTGGAGGGACAGCAATACCAAAGCTAAGCTGAATTCCCAATAGAGCTGCATCTTGTTTACATGGAGAAAAAATATAGGAATTCATAACTAATGTGTGCTTGCACCTCAGCACTTCATGTTAAAGGTCCAGGCTATGTTATAGAGGCTTAAAATATCCTCTACACAGGACTCAGCACTGGGAATCACTGCTGAAGGCAATCAAGCATTTTCTTGTGGGTATTTATAGTTTTCTCTGCTTCTGCAATGAACAATTTGGAGGAGTAAAGCATCGACATTTAATGTTCCATGGTTAAATGTCTCATGACTCACTTTCTAGCAATTCCTCTTGTTAAGCTCATCTTCTTGATGAGTTAAAGTTTGGTAATAGCCATGGAAAGATCAGCATGATACTTCATTAAAAATTATGAATATTTTGCTATCTGCTTTTGAACAATCATTAGCCTCTGCATTGCATCTCATATTAAAATTTGTGATACCTTTCTGTCCTAGTGACAGAAATTTAAAGCAAGATAAAAAATGATGAAGTGTAAAAGAATTGAGAAATTTGCTTTCAAGTACCAGCAACGATATGAATCCTCTGGAAAAAGCAAAATATATAGAAAATTTAGACTAAGCCAAATATTGCATAATCACACTCACAAAACTGAAGCTGAAGTATTCCAGAGATTATAATCTGAGTCACAAAGAATCTCAGTGAAATCAGTTTTGAAGACTTTCCTGAAAGTTCAGTCCACATATATTGCCTATGATCAGTTGAAAGTATCATTTTCACACAAAATTCTACATGTCAGCTTCAAAGTTTTCTCAGTGGTATAAAAAGAAAGTGGCAACTCATTTATGGGCAGCACAGTTTGGCTGAGGCAGAACTAAACTATACTTAGCTTTAGGACTCGCTGGCTGCACGACTGTTGGGAAACCGTTTAACCTATTTCCTTTTCCCAAACTGCCCCTGATTCAGTGAAATACTTAGCATGAGCCTGAGAATTCAGTGTAGTGAAATGATACATATAGATATATTGTGTGTGACTACTTTGCACACATAATTCTCCCACATCATTCCCGGATGCAAACTACCATTAATTTAAAATTGATATGGCTGATGTTCAAAGTCTACTTTGAAATAGCAGTATCTGAAGGAGGAATATTTATTTTTGTTTTTCATGTTAAATAGTAAATGCAAATAATGTGAATAATGCAAGTATTGCAAATAGTAGTTACTAAAAGACACGTTCTACAGGTGAATGCTCATGGAGCTGGAAGATGTGAACTTCTTATTTCTCTCCTCCAACTGGACCTTACCTCTGCTATGAACTTACATTTTACTTGCATCATGTCTTTTAACACAGTGTTGTTAAATCAGGCAACACCAAACACAAGCACCAAACATTTAATGCTGGAACCACAAATTAAACCACTAACAACATTTAACAGTGAAACTGAGGGAGGATAGGTAGTGTTCCCCAACTTACACAGCAACGCAGAGAATAAAACATTGGCACTTGAAGCCACAGTCCCTGAGTCAGTATAACCTTGCTCTTTCTGTGGCTTTTGTGGTCCCTCTTCCAGAGCTTCCCTCTTTAATTTTCATAAGCCTGATTTTCCCATAGTTATGTAGACAATCATGACTGGTGATAAAAATTCACTGCATTGATCAGAAAGCCCTGTCTGCCAGTTACAGAGGTCAGTGATAATGGCAAATGTTGGTCCTAATGCAGCTCTCTACCATGTGCTTATGTGCTGCTCTTCAGAGTCATCTCAATTGCATCTCACAGTTCCTGAGCCCTAATGCACAAAATACACAGATTTTTTTTCAGTCAGTTAGTAATCTCTAATATCTATGCCACAGTACAAGTGCTGAGAAACAAAGTGAAAGATAAAAACCCTCCAGAAGACATAAACTTAACATAAACTACAGGAGGCTGATCTGTCCTGAAGTGAAATCAAACTCCAAGCCAGGCACTGAGTTGGATATAAGACTGGCATCAAGGCCCCTCCTCCAGGTGCAAACACAATTATTAAGAGAGGCATTTAAAACCTTAATCAGGTGCTAGCACACTTGATTACTTATTAAACACCTGTAACAACAAACCACAGGCCCATAGCTGGCCACACCTTTGTGCAAAAAAGCTGGAGTTTCCAGAAATAATGACCATGAAAATCCACTCTGTGTGTGTGTGTGGACAGTGCTTCCACGTATTTGTAGTAGACAGAAGACTAAAAAAGGTGTAAGTTCCTTTCTATTATACATAGCTATTACATTGTATCTATACCCGTTTATTATATATGATCAGTATGTCCTAACATTTAGCAAAAAAGAAGGGAAAAAATCTTCTCTCCCAGAAAGTCTTGAGTTTTCCCATTCTAGAGCTGCAATGCATCATTAAGTTCTATGCAGAAAACATTGTTCACTCCAACCAGCAATTAGTGGCAACATTTCTATCCTGTGCAGTGATGAGATTTTTATGCTAATCATTACACAGCAGTAAATTAATCATTTGGGCACATTTAGATGGTATGTATATTTCATGAGACAGATATAGATATCAAGATCAGTTTGATATTTACTTATGGTAAATGGAAGTGTCTCAAATCGCTATGGGGGAAGCATACTAACTAAATACACAGCCAAGGATGTTTGTAATGGAGCAGCAGAATCAGGATTGCTTCAACTCTCTCTTTGTTTTTAATTATTTTAAGGGAGCTAAAAGTCTTGTGAGAACACATAGAACAGAATCATTCAAAGAGAAAGTGAAATGTCAGTATTGTCTTGGCACAACGAAGGACAAAAGCAAACCAACCCTGTATTTCTTCCTTTATTACTGGCAAAATTACTTACACTACATTATGCAGTATTGAAAACAGATTTTTCATCAGCATTTATACTATGGTCTACTCAGGTAAATGAATTATGTATTGGCCTCATCCCTCTGTAACTATGTCTGAAAGCTCCGAGTTGTAGCTGAAAGGAAGACTACCCAGGGGCCTCCCTTCTCAGCAGATGCAAGAGATTTGTAATATCTTGAGGAAAATCATTATTTGAAATTTAAATTTTTGACATATATTTAAGTACTAGTGCTGGTTTTTTCAGCTCTCACCTCACAGATCTTTGCCAGCAAAACCCCAAATGTTTATTGGAGGAAAATGTACCCATGGTCCTTTTGACCTAGAACATTATCAAATTACTTAGGATAAACACAGATTTATGGCAGGTGACCCTCACAATAATAGTAATATAAATAATGTCTTAAGCTACTACTTTCTCTATTAAAAGCTGAGAAAGATTCTCAAAGATTAATGGCATGTAAGTGGAAGGCAAAGTTATGTTGGCTTACCTGGATCACCTCAGAAGTGCTCTTGAATTGAAAATTGACCAAGTGATACATGTTTAATGGCCACTAATTGGAAGAACATAATTGCTACACTGAGCAGCGGTAAAGATAAGCTATTGCACAGATGGTACAAAATCCCACTGGGAAAGAAAACAAATTTATTAGCATCTCCTCATTTATGGCAATTTTTAAGAGAGGTACATCTGAACAGGCAGATTATCAGGAGAATATTATGGACAGATGAACTTTTAGGTCTACTACTACACATCAGGAAAAAAAAAAGGGTGAATCAGAGAAAATGTCTTAATTTAATGAAATTTAGTTTTACAAATAAAAAAATATTGTTTTTCAATTTCAGAAATCAAATATTTTTATTTTCATTATTTCTATAAAAATAACACGGCAATTTTGATTTTTGAACTTTTTTCCCAAAACCAATGTGTCTCTCTTGAGCTGTGTATTTCAAGCAGACATGAAGGTTACATTCTCTTCAGGGGCATCATGGTCTTAATTTTTACAGTCTATCTTACACAGTTGTGCTGCTTTTGGCCTGGGAATAGTTAATTTTCCTACTTAGGAGCTGACAAGCACATCTTGACATGTGCTGTGGTGCCATGTGCACACTTGTAGTGTTATTCTCATCTGCAGAGGAGTATTCTTGACTCTAGAGATTTTTCTGTTTGACTTGAGGCAATAGAGAAAAACACAAATAAACACCATTTCCAAGAGAGCACAGGTTAAGATTTGCAACAATATAGGTAACTTCACAGAACATCCTTTTGAATTTCTGATGTACAAGCCTCATACCCTGAGGGAAAACAATATGGAACAACAATTCAGGAAACAGTCAGTCTCATTATGTAAAGGACAAAAGGCTGGATTTGGAGACAGCTGAAGATCTGTCAGTGGTGAGCACCATCAACTATGCTCTTGTCAAGCAAAAAAAGTCATAGGCATCATGCCTTGAAAGCAGAGGAAATCTTTGCTGACTTTATTTCAATATTGTCTCTTTAAAAAGATAGAGCAGAGTATCTCCAGGCAGCTTTTATGCTCTTGAAATTATTTGTAGGGAATACTGAAATAGTTAATAAATTTGATGGAAAACAGCTATTATCACAGCAAACAGATACCATGATTATGAATTCTATAAAAATGAATTGCTCATTATTCAGCTATTGCTCAACAGCAGAACTGATTAACAGCACTAGGGACTGCCTGCTATTTGGTTTAATACTCCATGTTCGTAACATTAGTTGTTTGGTGCTGATTATATTGCAGCAGTTATTCACATCACTAAGTTTGCTTGTTGTAAAATTTAAAATCACAAACAAGGATCACGTCACAAGGAAATGAGCAGAAATCATACACCTTAAAATATTTCCCAAGACCAGTTATACCTTCTCTACAGATATGCCTGAAACTCATCTGAATATCCATAATCTCAGTAAGCAAGAAAAAACCCCAACCCCCAAACCAACATAGTATATAAGAATCAAATTCCCACGTTAATCCCTCCATCAAAGTAAATTTGCACCAGCATCCTCTAGCCCAGCTTCAGCAGGGGAGGCCATCCCTGCAAGCGAGGGGCAGCTAGGAATGGCTTCAGGATTCTGAATCAAAACCTACTTTACACTTTGTTTGGATACCAGCTGGCAAATACTGAAGGTCACAAATCACAGCTGTGTGTTTTTTCTGAAACATGGCATTTCACAGAGAAACTGCCACACGAAATTCTCTGCCTGTCACTATGGTGAGTCTTCCATGAGAAAGAAAAAGACACACATGGCTTTCCAAAAGGAAGTGCCCAAAAAACCACAGGAGAGCTGGGAGTCCTCTGTTGGCTTTCTATACTCTATATCCTGGTTTATCTGAGTCTTAGGTGAACCTCTCATAAGATCTAAGAATGGATCTGAGTGAACTATTAGAAAACTTATGCTATTTAACACTTTGACTATTATTTGACTGTTCTACCATATATTACCATTAAAAATGACAAGATTTATTTGTCCTACAACCAGAAAACTTCTAGAAACTACAGTATTACCTTAAAACAGTGAAAAGGCTGTTTTGTTAATAGTACATAATTCCAACGAGTAGAATGAGTAGAATGAAAGACAGAAACAAATGTGTACACTAAATCAATACACTAATTATTCTGACACAAAAACTTTATTTGGTATATTCTTCCTGCTTCACCGTGCATACAAATGGTTATTATATAAAAGAGGTATCGTATCTTCATCTGGAATTTAAGAAGTACTTAAAGGAATACATTTAAGTGAGAATCACAAATGGAAGAGATCAAAACAGCAAAAAGAAGCAGGAATGCGTAAAAGAGAGTGTATTTTGAGGAAAACAGATATGATAATAAAGCAGAAAATCAAGGGTAGCAGAATTTACTGCCACTGTAGTCCACATGCATTAATGGACTTACAATCTTTACTGAAGAACAGAACTCTCCTTTCTTGCTGTTTTATTACCTTGGCAACATATCCTCCATGTCAGCAATTACAAAGGAGACAACAGTCCAAACAGCAGCACAGAGATTCATCTGGTTTGGATCCTGAACTGTCATCGTGTCCCCTTGAGAATGATGAAACCAGAAATATTTATTGATGTCATCATGCAAGCTGGCACCTACAGAGAAAAATGGGCAAAGTTCCATTACAGGAATACAAATATTTAAAGAGGAATATAAACTTGAATCTGTTCCTGGGCTGTTTATTATTAAAGCTACATGCAACTGTATAAAATTCATAATATATTTGAAATAAAATAACTGTACAGAGCCATGCCATGTGCAGTTTGTAGGTTTTAGGTTAATTGACCCATGTGAGCATGAGGCAGCAAAAATTCACACTGGGGAAAAGCCAGCCTTCCCCTGGGAGACTCGTTTCCTCAGCAACAGTATGCATCCATTTTCTTCTGAAACTAACAGAGTTCAAGCAAGAAAATCCTTACAGTAACTCCACAGCAGCAGCTTCCCCTGTTCCCCACTGATGAGTTACAACTGATTTATGAATCCTTTCCTTGCTGTTATTTATGTTGGGGAACATTTTGGAATGTTCATCACAAGGATGTTCTATTTCAGGACAAGTTTGCAGCTAATGTGGTGTAACCTGGGTAGCCCAGGACTACATCCCTCCCGCAGTCAGGAGTGCTCATCAGCTGGGGCAGAAACAAGTTGAGTGAAATCACAATTCTTCCCATTCAGGAACAACTGATTCCCTCTGGCACCAGGTGGGAAGGGAAAGGACTACTTTCCCCCAGTCCAGGTGGGCTCAGGGAGCAGAAGTGATGCTTGCAAGGCATGACTCAAGGCAGACCAAAGCCAAGACAAGCTTGAGAAGCTGCCACCCGACTAGGAGCCACAGCAGAGATGCCGGCAGAGGATTATTACCCTGGCTATTCTTTGCTCCAGTGCCCACTGACCCTCTTTAACCCCCTATTCTCTTGAATTTCCTTCTTTCCCAGTTCATTACCTCTGCCTCTCCTCCAGTTTCATCAGCCTCCATCCGCTTTGTTGTAATGTCAACAACCATTCCACCATTAACAGAATTCCACATCAGATTTTGAAAAAAAGTAAATTTGTTATTTTCCCCTACCACGCTCATTCATTGCTTGCAATTTTTTTGCAATGATTCTTTCGTCCTGCTCCCTGATCAGGGCTAAGAAGTGCACAGCTCCCAGGGAAGGACCCACTTAGCACAAGACCCACTCCTTTCTTGGTCTACAAACCCAGAGAACTGGTGTGAATTCAAAAGTAAGAGCTGTGGGCTGCAGGCAGAAACACAGACTGAGGATACTCCTGCCATGTCAAGTAAGAAGGAAAAAAACTCAGCATTGTTTGATTATAAAGATGAACTACATAAATTATTCATATATTTATTTAGGTGCAGTGGAAATCAGTATCAGATGACGAGGGCTTTGATAAACTCATGTGTGCTCGTAAGACTTACTGTTACTATTTTTCTTGTTTTTTCTGAGATGCCTGAAGCCTTTGAAGAGAATGAAAGCAGAATTTCCCACAGCATAACTGTACATTCCTATAATACATATCTTTTGATCACTCAAACAATCATTCAGAACAGAGTCCTGCTCTCCCTCTGGGTAACAGGCATGTTCCTCTTGCTGTAATGGGGACTGACTTGCATGGCTCAGCTCACTGCTGTTTTAGAGAGAAGGATTAGAAAGTAAATGCATTTTAATTCCATCCAAGGTGAAGATCCCTTCATAATAGAGATGATAAGCAGAAAGATCAAATGCTACTGCATAAGGTTATACAGTATTGTGATTGATTTTATTTTAAGAAGCTCTTCTTGTTCTTAATTACCTGTTTGCTCCTAACTTGAAGCATTGCAATCCTGCAGAAGTCACTGGGTAGGTTACAGGTGCTAAATTATGTTCTAGTAATTTAGGCATTAAATTTATGTCAAGTCATAGTCACTTTTAAAATTTTCTTCTGAATCCTTTTAAATAGATGCTATCATAAAAGGATTAAACTGATTAATTCTTTAACCGATGGACTTCTGCACTACAGACACAAGTTTAGCTGTTGAAGCAAGCCCATTACTGTTTTTGAACACTTCTGTAAGACTCAAGACAAAAATTGCCCAGATATTATAATTCACTGTGATTCACTAATCATAGTAACTATGGATTTGCAGAATAGCACTTTATTCCTGTGAGTGGAACAAAAACAAACACCATTGCTTTGTCATGTTTACCTCTCTGAAACACTGGAATGTTTTTTTTCTCTGAATTAATTTTATAAATCAGAAAATCATTACTTTGACATCAAGCAATTTCTGGGCAAGAAAACCAAAAGTTTCTCAAACTGGCCATGCTGTCTCTGTCATGTGGGCTAGCACAGAATCCAGTGATTGCAAACATCTTGAGAGACTAAGGAAAAGACCCTAAGAAAGCAGTTTTATCCTATGTAATTAGAAACAAAAAGTGAAAATCCATGTTCTTGGCTTTGAGCACCAGAAGAGTTTACAGCTGAGGGCCTCACACAAACCTCTGGACATGAAGCACTCAGGGCAACAGATATGACTGCAAGCAATTTTCATTGCAAGGAAGTCTCCTGCCTCAAACTTGAGACTCCTCCATGCTGATGTCAGCTGCCTGCAGACATTTCTGCTGCCAGAGGTCACCAGGCTGCAGTGAGACACTGACGAGTGCCCTTTCACCAGTAAATGCATCCAGGGCTGAGACCAATCCCTGCAGATGACCATGAAGAGGGACGTTCTGCAGGGCCCTGCAGACCGCAGTCATGTTGGGTTACCTCAATAAAGTCCATGGGGACCTACAGCCTCTTTTCTAAAAATCTAACAGGAGAAGCAATGCTGTGAACATAATTTGTTGTTGTAGTAGTATAACATTTGTCTCAGGAACAACAGTCAATAACAAATGGGGGCTTATTTTTACCAAGCTAGGAGTCAAGTAAAACAGATGAGGAGCCATGGCTCACAGACGTGTAAATTATTCACCCCTATCCATGCTAGCCACCTAGAAAGGGAACAACATACAGCCTTGAAAGAGTCTGTAGGCTTTAATCCAGTACTTAAAACTCCCCACTTGGGTGGTGTTATGTAAGTCTGTACCACATATCTAATTCTGATTTCCAGGTGGAATCAATAGTTGAACAGAAAACCAATAGATGGGCTAGGTGCTACACTGTCACATTTCATGCATTTTGCTCTTTTCCCTGCATTTGCAGAGCAGCCATAAAGAAAAAAAAAAGGCAGATATTTGCCAAACAACCCTCTTTAATTGTCCTTTTTCAGTCTGTTCACTTTTACAGCCATGCAAGTCACATGAGGAACACTGCTGACCAAAAAGGAAATCAGTGAGAAACTGCTTCTAGCTGGATATAATAGGTGCTGTGGCATGAAAACAGGGAATGTTAAAAACTGCTGCCAAAAATGCTGTACATATTACTGGAATGCATCAAAAATACTGAAAATTAAAAACTGAAGAAAATTAATAATTTACAGCTTCAATAAAATAATATGAAGATAATTCATAGTACCATTACAAGGTGACAGAAAACCCTCTTTAGCACAGTTTAGTTACCTAATAAAATGCATGCTACTGCATCAGCCACTGATGCCGTTACATGCATTAAATTATCATCATCTGGTGCCACTGGTGATGCCCCAGGATCAAACACTAGGACAAGTTGCCCAGAGAGGCTGCAGAGCCTCCATCATTTGAGATATTCAAAGCCTGACAGGATGTGGTCTTCAGCAACCTGGTGCAGCTGACCCTGCTTAAGCAGGAGAGTTGGACTGGGCAAGCTCAAGGGGTGTCTGCCAAATTCAGCCATTCTGTGGCACTCTAACCCATCGTGCCTTGGGTCTTTCAGATATCTGTTAGAATTAACACAACGTAAAAAATATTCTTCAAGTTCATTCCTGTCTTGAACTCATTTGATGACTCTCTGCATAACCAGCTATGTCATACTTGGTTTGATGCACTGCATAAGGCAGGTAAAAGCAGCTGCTTTGGTAATTCATACTGATCATGTATTTTTAAGAATCAGCTATGTAAGAATGTCTTGATGAAAGTACACATACATTGAGGAATTCTGAAAAACAGTCCATCCCTTCTAGCTTCTGATCTCAGCATGAAATGCCCAGTGGAAATACTTATTAGCTGATGATAAGGATATTGACTTGCCTTACAAATGTGTTCATATTAAACACCAATTCTTCACACATTAACAAACTGACAAAGGTCTTATTGCCATCTGAAGAAGAAGAGATGCTGCTATTGAGGTAAAAGGATGCATGAACCACAAAACAAATGATGGCCATGTCAATGATGACCACTCTTTCTTGTCACTCTCTGTCAGGCACTACTGCCTTCATAAGCACTGCTGTCGTAAGTCATAACCAGAATTAAATTCTATTGCCAGATACTTAAGCTCTCAAATTATTGTCATTTGTGCAAACAACGACTGGAAAAGCAGATAATGATTATCAGAATGATTACAAAGGCAGTTTCCATAAAACCCAAATATCTTCAAGGGGGAAAGCATGCAGTCACTTCAGAGTGATTTTACATCTTAAAACATTTTGCATTGCATTCCTCCCAACATTTTCTTTCTCTTCTTTTTGTACACCAAACAGTACTCAATTGCCAAAGGAAGTCAAATGTGAGTAGTAGAGTCAGTACATATTTGCTATGGAGTCCTATCAATAGCTTCCCAGTTGTCTTTGCTTTCAAGTAACTTTCACAGCTATGCCATGAATCTTTCAGATACAATGGGAAAACCCCCACTCTTTCTAAAACCTTTCTTGGGTGCCCTGGGTCTTCAATATTACAGATAGGTCTCTGGGATACTGACCTGTGCATTTACATTGCCTTATACAGTGACGTTAATATGCTAATGATTTATAAAAAAAGTGTGTAACTTTTTCAGGTTTCATTTTATGGTAGTCCCTACAGGATCTCACAGAATCGCCACTCCATTATTTAAACAGTATATACACACCTCTCCAAAGAGAAAAGATTCCAGCTCAGAAGAGCATACACACTAAACAGACAAGAGGGACTGAAGGATGAAAGGGGCATGCAGAGATGAAACAACATATTCTTTTTCTCACAGCAGCTGAGAAAGGAATAGATGCCAGACAACTGAGCTGAGGCCAGTGTCCTGTTGAGTAATCTGTACTACCTCCTAACAGCAAAGTTGGAAATGCCTTACTTAACAAGGCATAATTTGCTCAATGTTTCCAAAAGTTTATAAAGAGAAAGGGGTTATAACACATGCTTTGCTTGCATCTTCCAAGTACCTGCTGGAGCTTCACCTTCATGTCAAGACAAACCTACATGCTATCAAAGGTATTGCTTGTAGTAAGATGTTAAGACATCAGATGTCTGATCTGAAACTTTATTTTTATTTCTGCAGTGATTTCCCTGGCTATAAAAGACAGATCCCTTTTTTCCTATCTATTAAATATTGCCTTTGTTTCCTGCTTTTTCTTTAAGAAACAGGAAAAATGCTTTTACTTAATTTTCAAGTTTATTCTAATCTCAGACCTTTTTCACGCCAATGACACTATTCAGGAAGGTACTAAAAATCTGTAATGCCTTAAAAAAGGGCAAATCCTGATGAAATATATGTGACTTTTTCATCAAGTACTCAAAAAATAATGAAAAAAGAGACAAAGGGACATATCATAATCTTCTATGCAGTTAAAAACTGGTTTGTACCAGGAAAGCATAAACACAGAAGTTAAGAGCATTCTATTCCTCACACACAGTAACAGAATCAATAGCCTCTCTCTTCTCATAGCTGGAGCATTTCTGCCCCACACGTTTTGAAAGGGCAAAACCTCAGGGTAGAAGTAGGAAGACACATGGCTTTTCCTTCATAGGATATGTGCCAAAGACCTACAAAAGGAGAAAAAACAGACAATAGATAGGAACAGGAACAATTTCTTTCATTATTTTTATTTTCATTTTCTGCCTTTCTAAAACCCAGCAAAGTCACAAATCTCAAGTGGTCAGGGAGTAAATCTGCTGCAATGGTAGCTATGTTTAGGATGGGCTGGCTGGAATGCTCTATTGGTGCCTCAATATCTCTTTTGCTGCAAGCCCTGTAGAGTGGTTGTCTGCTTGTTTTAGGTGTTCTACAGATGTTTTGTTTTGTTGCCCCTGCCTAACCTCAGCCTGCAGAACTACTACTGTAATGAAAACCCAACTATTGCAGGCATCTCTTGCATGTATTTTGGTGCTCATATTAGCCTCTTCCTTTGTGGGATAACCTGTAGCTGACAGATGACTTTAATGCCAATTATTTAATTATCCCTTTTTGAAGCAAGCAGAGGCAATGGAGAGTGTTAATGCTGTTTAGTGGGACACTGACAGCATTAGTTTTCCTGTCACTTAGTCTCAAATGATGAAATTACAGGCTAAGTTGCTTGAGTTTCATGGCTACCAACACTGAAATAGTTTCCAGTACAGAGCTTATAAATAACATCAGAAGCCCTGCTGTGTCACCTCCTGAGTCACTCTCTCAAAAGTCTTTAAAATTCATGATTCAAACAAGACAGAGGGAAAGCTTTCAGGTGGTTGTTTCAGTTACTAATTAAATGAGACTACAGGGTAAGGGAGACAATATGAAGTTTGCATTACTTCTTGTTTTGCTTAATGCATTTCAGAATTAATCCTGTGGATACACTAAACAGACTAAATTACAGCTCAGGATTATCACAGTTACTTTTGCAATGCATTAACCTTTCACTTACTGCATCACAGGGCCAGTGACAGTGGGGGATCCAACCTAAATTTGCATGAAATGCTGTGAAATGAGGCGCCAGGGAAGGAAGCAGTTCTACTTCATAGAGCACAGGTTGACTAGACTCTAAAATAATATCCCTAACAGCCCTTCACTGGGAAAAAACCCATAAAACCCCAGATAAATCTTCAACAGTAAAAAGCACTGGAAGTTCTTTCTCTGTTCATCCAACCTCTGTCTTAAATTGTCAAGGTTATTTTTTTAATAAAAAAGAGAAAAGGATAAGTGTCCCTAGCTGATGCTGCCGAAACACAACCCAATTGCTGGTTCATTCTCTGGGATGGAGAAATCCTCCATAGACCCACTCATCACTAATTTTTGAACCTTTTTACACTTCTGCCCACAGCTCTCTGTGGCAATGCATGGTGTGCCTGAGCATTTTGTGTGGGCTCAGTACGGTTCTCGCTTTGTGAGCTGTAGGAGCAGCACCCTCCATTTTTTCATTCAGCTTCATACCACTGGTGGCTTAACACAGTTTAATCACACCTAACAGTAGCCTAAAAGCAGCTTTTCCCCAAGCTGAATAATCCTCCTCTTGCAGAAACTATTCAATATCTCTGAGGATGCAGACTTCTGGTGACTCTTCTCCCTTTTCTGTGTTTCGCCATTCCTGACATGAGAAGCCCAGTACTGCCAGCAAACACCCGCATGTGAATGGACTCGTGATGGGACTGCAGCACCCCACAACACATCTCCTACTGATGCTTTCTGCTTTTTCTCTCTTCCTTCCTTCCTCAGCTGCATGAAACACTGTGTTTTTTTTACTTTCCCTGAGTATTGACTTGACAATTTCAGACAATTATCCACAGTGATTCCCAGATCACTCTTCTTGAAGATAACATGGATGCTGTTGCTCTGTATCCATAGTTCCTATACTGCATCACTCCACATTTATTGACACAAAAATGTCACTGGTTGTTGTATTCTTTAGATATTTTCTACTATAAGATTACTGTCACATTTTCATAGTCAGCTTTAGTTTTGATATCAAATATTTGAAGCAAACTTTGCCAACTTACTATTCTTACTGTTCACTCCCTTTGCAGCTAACAGGGAGTTTTGTGAACATCCTAAGTGACAAAAAAATAAAACTGGGCAGCCTAAGAAAGATTTTCTCCATTAATAAGACTGACAATTTTTTTCTACCTTTTTAAAATAAGGTGTTTACCATGAAGGAGGGAAATACCTCTCACCTCACAGTATTTTCTTCCTCTATAGTCTTTGATCCAGGGTTTTTTGATGACTTCACTATACTTTACTGACCAGATCCAGCTACAAAAAAACTCTTCTGAAAATGCTTTGCTAGATTGGTGAAGCGTGACTTCTTTCTTCCAAAGCAACATGGACTCTTCAGTTACTTTTGTATTTTGTGTTCAGGCTCTGTGATCACCCTGGCTAACTAAAACACATTATGTATGGGATTCCCTACTTAGAGCATATAAATTTAGAAGTATTATGTACCTGTATTATATGCCTGTTTATGTTTGTATGTACTGTGTATATTTTAATATAATTGATTTAATTTGTGATTTCTTTAAAAGTATATGCCTACATATGTTATCTAGAGACAACTTAAAAAGTAGATAGTTGTAAAAGTGACTGTTGGATTTATGAATCCCTTACATTTTGCATTCTCTTTAAAACACTGTAAGTGGAATGAAAGTCATTGCAAAATCAGCAGTTTCTCTAATTTAGAATTCTTTTTCATGTGTTTATGTCTCAGCTCAGTTAAATATTGACCATGTGATTTATTTTAATGCCATTAAGCTTTAAATGTCACACACAAGGGTCAAGTGAATACTGGGACCCATTTGAACCACCTTTCCTGACCAAATGCATTTTTCTGTGTTTCTATACTCTCTGTATAACTGCACCATGTAGCTGACATTATAAGGTTGCTTAGAAACCCAAACTATTGAAGGGCTCTCTTCAACATTCTCTGCTAGCCCAAGAGCCTCCTGCTAACACCCAGGGCTAGACCCTTGCTCCACCCTGTTCCAACAACTTCCAAATTCACCCCAGGAAAGTTGTGGAAAGACACACCCCCACGACTGTTAAAAATCACACATGGGCACAGAGAACCATGAAAATGACCCATTTGTCCAGATTTTGAGTAGCATTTCTGTTTCCAGTAATTGTCTGCATTCATTTGCATTTTCAATCCATTCAAGAAGCTTCCTTGTGTTTTATAAGAAATGGAGCTGTTTCCCAAGCCAAACTCACAAACCAGTTTAAAGCAAGCCTTTAGGCCTGCTTTTCCAGAGGATGCTGGAGACACACAGGTTCTCATTTGCTCTAGCCTCCTGGATACTATTACAACTGGATGTTTAATCACAAAGTTCCTGTAGGAGCCTTCCCAGCAGGTAGTCCACAACTAGAAATGCCAATGTTCATAGGACCAAACAAAGCAGAGCTCCCTTCTGCGCAGATGGTGGTGGCAAGGGCCAGCTAATGAACATTCTTGTGCTTAACTATTTAGGAAAAAAAAAATCCCAAACCATCAAACCAGTCACCTAATTTAAGTAAAACACATCCTAAGCACACTACAAGTCTGTTGTATTTTGTACCACAGAAACCAAAACTGCATTTATTTAACCACATCCACAAGATGAACAATGGTTTTACTGTCTCTATTTTTGCACCCCACTGAGACTATCAAACTCTTCAAGTTCATGGTGGATTTTAGATGTAGGACCATAAGAAAAAGCTGAAAGAATACACTAAGCCTACAATAATAAAATATCCTTCAAAATATCTGTGGTTACTTGAGTAATGCATACTTGAGTTTTAAATCAGTAAACTATTTCATAACATGTTAGGTGCTCCAGATATTGGTGATGTAATGTCTTTTTCATTTGGTCTCCAAACCAGAGTATATTTAGCTAGTTCATTAGTAACAAAAATTCTGAGAAGTTCTTGAAACAAAGTTCAGAGCTTATTGCAAGGTTCAGGACTATCCAAATGCGTTTCAGTTGTTAGGGTTGAGGTTCAGAGAGCCACAAATCCTATAGTTAGAGGGACACTTTCTGGGGTTTGCAAAAGGCATGTGAAATGGAGCACAACACTGCACCAACACTGCTCCCTTCAGTGGGAAGGGACCTTTCTCAGCTGGCCTACCCATAGCACAGGCCACCTCAACTGCAAGCCCCCCTTGGGATTAGGGTTCAGAGAACCACAAAACCTTTCTGCTCTAGTCTCAAATCATGTTATCCAATGGGTGATGAACACAAAGTAGCAGGAATGAATATTTATTCAATATTTTAAGCAACAGATTGCATATTTTTGTCAGGAAAACTACAGAAGAACAACACACTTTAAAAAAAAGAAAGATAAAAATAATTAAGGTACAGTGAAGACACTGCAACCTTGTCCTTCACAATCTCAGAATCTCTTTGTTCTAATGTTCCATGAAATTACATGGGCCTTCATTAGGAAAAGAAAGGGAGAAAACAAAGAATTTCTGTGCTTTAAGTAAGAAAGCAGAGAAATTCCTTACACCTGATCTGACTGCAGTGTATCATTACTTGTATGTGGGCTCTGGCTAATCCACAGAGCAGAACTAATCCTAGAAGAAGACAAAGCAAATAAAGCAATGTCCCTAACTAGCATGACTCTTCCTACTCGTAAATTTGAGTTGCAATAATAGCTATTTTGCCACAGTGCAGATGCATTTGTCAAAATGCTAATATATTAAGAGCAAAAAAACCCCAACAAAACATATAAGGAAGAACACTAAGAGAAGCTGAAAATTAATTTGAAGTTGAAAGTTTAACCTGTTTGCTGTCACTGAAAGATCCTCAGTCACATCAGTGAGTGAAAATAGAGTTTGCCTTAAACACAGGCATACTGCATTCTATGCTTTACTATGCTGTTTTGTTATGAAGTTGATCTTTACTTTGGTTTTGTTCAAATTAAACCTATATGGTTGAAGGCCTCATTTGAAACATGGAAAGCAAAGACTGATTGGGTGAAAGTCTACAGAAACAAAACAAGGCATTAGTGAGTCCAGCTGCCATGAGTTTCAAGCTGTTGTAGACAGCTTTGAAAATCCTCCTCCAGAATCAATCTGATTATCTCCACCACAATCATAATTTTGCAGAAATCAAGAATCTTTTTTTTTTTTTTTTTACCATTTGTTAATAAAAATCTGCAAGGGCCCATTAAAAATTATATACTTTTAGTGAAATTTCTAAGCAACTCCAAAAGACACAACATTTTACACATGATTTCAACAAATGCAGATAATTTGGTGACAGTGACCAAACCCTACACACTAAAAAGCAAATACACCTCTAATTCTTTAAATACTACCCATCATCCTTCTGGTATATTGTGTCCATGCTAAAACTTAAAGCAATGCTTACAGCTCTATAAATGGAAGTAATTTCAATTTGGATTTAGTCAAATCAAAGACAAGCACACTGTTATAAAGTTGTTTATGGTGCGATATTCAAATACCACCTATAGACTAATGCAAGGGAGAAAAAGACCCAGTGATGATGATTGTTAGCAGCCCAGAGCAAGATTATTATCAAATGATTAGAATTATTTTAACAGAGGGGAGCTAGAATTTAATACATTCCTTAAAAAAACCCTTAATCTCTGGATTGCTATGCTTGCCTTCCCCAGGAGAAAGACATGCTCCCCAAATGCAAGTTTTCAGCACCAGAATACCATTAGACTACTGGTTCCTTTCAAATACATAAATTGAAGAATCTTTTTACAGAGCAGATACATAAAAATAAATATTAACATACATATACATATCTATCTACCAACCCACACATAATTAAAAACTTTCCAGGAGCCAAATGCACACTTGCTAAACAGAGTGGAATGCTATATATTCAAAGGACTGCAACAAATACTCAGTCAAACCGGGATAAGTCTTACCTAAAAATAACCTGAAAGAAAATTTTTTACACTCTGGCCAATATTTATTTTAATTTGACATCCTTACTTTACTTTTGCATCCTCACTTTAAAACTAACAGGCATCTGATAATAGGAAAAAAAAAAAAGACAGGAAGATTCTTCTTGCTTTAAGGCCCATCATTGCAAAATAATTGTGCATGATTATTGGAATAGTTTCCATTTCCCACTCCTACAAGAACTGACACAAAAGAAGAGAAACTGGTAGGTTGCATCAGTCCTGGGTAGTCTGACCCTAGCCTTAGCTATTATCAGATTCGTCAGAAAAGGCGAAGAAAAAGCACAACCTTTTTGGAAATGCAGCCACTGAAATAAGAATGCATTGAGTGAAGAAGGGAACATCTCCCCTGTCACATATTCCTTTCAGGGTCAAAAAACACAAAGTGAGATTTTATATATATAACTCGTTCCAGGTAAGTACAGTCCAGCTGTTTCCAGGCTGACAGACTGCCAGCAGGGTTCACTGCTGTGACTCCAAGGGTGGCTCTGGGTTTGGAAAATAGGGTGTAGCAGAGAAGACAACAATAACTACTTAATTAGATTCTTGTGCTGTGTATCAAGAGCCCAAGGCTTATGTGGAATGAGATGAGGCACCCAGAGTGTCTTTACCACTATTTACTTTAGCAAATGGAGTGGTCAAGCAATCACTCCTTGAAACAGTAGAAGAGCAACCACACTTTTCCATATCTGAACAAATTTAAAACACAATGCAAATCAAAAAGAAAAAGAGAAATATCTGAAAAAAAACCAGCAAAAGGCAAGGAATAATGCTATTCACGATGGGGACATATTCAACACCTAAATTTTTTTTTTTTGCTGCAAAAATAATGCTCTACACCTAAAACTGGGGGGACAGATATTTTTGCCCAGGTAAATGTAATGAGGGCTGGGGCCAAGCTACAACTCAAAGAGCTCAGGGAGCTGAAACCGAAAGGGGTCTCTCTGGGGAGGACTGACACAAGCCATGAGCAAAGCAGTGATCCTGCCTATTTCCACAGATGCAGGAGAGCTGGCTCAGCAGGCAGGAGCTCTCATACCTGTTAAATTATTACAGTGTTTCTTAGCACTCTCTTAGCTCAGGCTCCAGGAACCACAGGCAGTCCCTTCCCTCTTGCTCTCTAATTAGAAACTTGAAGTCATTACTTGGGTTAAGGGATAGTGAAATTGTCATTGAGTTAAGTATACTGAGTGAAAAAGTTTTTAATCTGAGATAATGTTCTCAAAAACAGAGGACTATGTCTCAAAACCATTACACCCTTAACAAATTTCTTGGCAGCTATTTGTCTGACCGAAAGAGAGAAGCTGCATGGAAAAGATATAGAAAGCAAATGACATTTTTAACTGTGTGCTGATCTCTTCTTCCCCCCAAGCATCCTGAAATAAAAGACATAAATGCAGAGCGCTTGGAGGCTTCAACAGCATCCAATGCATGTGCTTTTAATGATGACTGCACAAGAACATCTGCCCTAAAATCTAGCCAGCAGTGTTGGTGGACAAGAAAAGTACCCATAGTAATTAGGAACTATAGGAAGAAGCAGGCAGGCTAATTAAGTTTTCTCAATGCTTCCCATTTAGCATATTTTATGGATTTAAAATTAAAGATGTGTATAATTCAGGCTGTTTTCAAGATTAAGATGTTTAAAACTTGATGATTAGTTTTAGCTGTTTCTTAGTTGAAGTCAGAAGNGGATGTTTAAAACTTGCTGATTAGTTTTAGCTGCACAATGAAATCTGTTTCTTAGTTGAAGTCAGAAGGGCTAAAATTGTCTAAGAAAACAAGCTGCTGCAGCAGGATGTTGAAGCCCTGACATGATCAGCCTGTGATTCTCACATTGCAACTCAGCAAGAGAGCAAGAGCTGCCCTATCTAACCCAATCTCTTTCATGTTGTTGGTGGTTTCAAGCTCAAGAGTAATGGTGGCTGAAGCACTAATACCAATTTCAAGGCTGGCAGTGGCAGTTCTGTGCCAATATCTTAGGAATCTGTCTAGTTCTTCTAGGGAAGGACTTTGGGGAAAAAACCCACCCCAAGAACTAATCAAAGCTTAGCCAAAATTCCTTATTTTGGCAACCTTTGAACAGAGACAACAAATGACACTGCACTATGACTTTCTTGAAACCAGTGCAGACTGTGAGTGCACAGAGCAGCCCACAACACTGTGCCTTTTTCTCCAGTGGCTGCTATGGATGCAAGAGCCTGGGTCAGGCTGCAAGATGCGCCAGTCCATGTCTGGGTGCAATAAAAATCACAACTGCCCAGTCTTCAGCAGTATTTGTCTACAGACTTCCTTCAATGACACCTGTAGCACACATAGCAGCCCTCAATTCTGCTCTGCAGTATGAATGAAAAGACAATTGGTTAACAGCTGTCTTTTACTATTTTTTAAAATATGTTTCAAACCCATATAGCTTATCTCAGAGTGTCTGTAATTTGGAAATGAAAGGTTGTTGATGCAATCTCTTATCTGTCTACAAATTCAGTTAAAACTTTTAAAGCACAGAACAGAAATAATGCACAACGAGTCAGTAACAGTAATTGGTATCATTAACACTTCCTACTTATCTCTGTCTTAAATCTGAAAATCAACTAAAAGATGCTTTTGTTTAAGAGTAGTTATCCTAGAAAGCTAAAAGTCCAAGCCCTTCCACAGCTCTACACCTGCCACTTCACTTTCCCTCTCACCCTTTTCCCTTCCCATCTCCCATACACTGCCTTTCAGCTTCAGGCAAGCAGGAAGCTGCAGGCACCTCGCTGCAAGAGCATTGGATTTACATTATACAAAGGCTCAAAGGAAAGATTTCATCAATAATTCATCAACTAATTCATCTAACACTTAAACTAACTCACAGAACATTCCTGTATCTAAAAGGGTACTGGCTGTAACATCTATTGTCAGCCTGGTTACCCAGATTATTTAGCAGTGCTTAGACTCTAGGCAGACTAGCACTACAAGGAACAGAAAACCAGATGAACTGGGGAAAACCTCAAAGATTCAATCTATTTCTCTCTCTCTGGTAGAAGCCAATGTTTTGAGAAAAAAATGGGAGAAGAGGGTCTCATCCTTCAAGACACCTGTCCAGCCATCAACAGATTAAGGACTTTCTGAGCAGGAGCTTGCCTTCACATCTCTGTGTTGGACAGCCTTTGCCAGACCTTTCTCTCAGGCAGTGTTCTATCCTTGCTAAAAGTGCATTTGATCTCGGTCTCTGAAACATCTTGCGATGTGGATTTCCTCCATTCAATTATATCTTGTCCAGAGAAGTGTGTCTTAAAGCTGGTTAGTGCTGATGCTCTGATCCTCTGGTTATATAACAAAAGGTAAACAGTTACTCTCTATCATATATAATGTTGTTTATATATATATCTCATACAGTTTTCATTTTTTTCCCCCAGAGATTACAATAGTTTAGTTGGTGGATTCTACCTTAAATGAAATGTGAAGTCTGATAAAACCTGGAACTATCTGGTTCCTGTCTGCATCAAAGTCCAGAGAGCAGCTTGTACAGGATAAAGATGGGTTTCTTTTGATTAAACTACTAATTTGTAACCCATATTATCTTGCTGCAGTCATACATGATGCAAAAACTGCAGCTTCCTGGAACCCATAGGAGAGTCAGACCATGAAAGGCAGAATTAGGAAACAATGGGCTTTCCATTCTGTAGCAAATTACACAATTCTCCTTTTCTCTTTTCCCAACTCAAATGAAAATAAAAGGCACACAAAACTTTTCTCATAAAGTGAAAAAACCCAGCAAAAACAAATATTCCAATCACGTGTATTTTCTTGACTCAATACTTACATGAAATAAAATCTTAAAAAATTCATTTCTATCATCACTCTAAATTTTATCTAAATGTTTATTCTTAGTGAAATATTAATAATTCTGTTATTTTCTCTTCTAATTTCATTAAAACAGATTTTGTTTATATAAATGAACACATCTCAGTATCTTTTCCCCTTAACAAAAAAGCTAATCTACTGAGAGAAACTACTTCTGCAATGCATTCTGTCTATGAAGAAGCCCCAAAACACACACCTAGGATCAATGCCTTTAATGTCAGGCACTAAAGAACTGTGATCTCCAGATGTTACCAAAATATAGGAGAGTTCAGAACCTTGGTGTACATAATGGCTCCCTTTGAACTAACTTTCTGATCCTATAAAATATGTATAAAAGTTCAAAGTTATGTTAATCACTAAGAACACCAGAAGAGAAAAAGGAAATTATGTATATTGCAAGGTTGATCCAAACTGCATGAAAAATATACTCAGAGAGTGAAAAATGGAAGGATCTGTAGATCAGGGCACCTTACGGGTCTGAGACTATTTTCTGTTTTCATTACAGACCAAAGCAATGGAGTAGAGTCTTCCTACACTGTGAGATGGTGCTAATCAGGGACATATGGCAGGGGCACTGAGAGCATGATGAGAATTTGTTAAGTGATTTTCACTGATGAGATACTTGAAAAGACAACTCAGGATAATGATCAATAGGTGCAAGCATAAACTACTATGCCAAGGAAGGAAAAAATCAACTTCACATAAAAACCTGCTGCAAGTGGAAAGAAGTAACAACGTCTTTGGGTTCACTATGAAAAGAAATGAAAGTTAAAGCTCTTAATTTGCAGCAGGAATAGGTTAGATAAGAGAAAAAACTTCCAAAGCACTAAGAATAGCACTGGGACATGCCATCTGGTCTATAATGTTTCCATTACAGTAAGTCTTCAAGTTCAGCTTAAACAAATGTGAAAGAAATGACAGACACATTGGCAAGACCATCCTGGAATCATGGATACTTAAGAGGTTCTCTTGAAACCTCCTTGCTAGCTCTGTGGTTCTTTGAAATCTCATCTGTTTGTGTAGCTTTCTGAAATATCTGCTGAACAGACTACAGATCTTTTTCTGGCAATCAGCTTGACCCATGGTTCTGGCCAAGTTTGGCCCGCGAAGTAGAAGAAAATTCCCAATCACCATTCCAAGTGAACCCTACAAAGAGCAAGTAGACACCAAATTTCTGGAGTAACCTTGTTATATTTTATAAAAAAGAGATTTACATCAGAAAAATGTCCCACTCGTAAATATTTTGCATGAACTGCAATTCATATGTGTGTGGGAAAATGTGCTAGAAGTTATTCCTCTAGCAGTTACCCATTTAAGGAATGTAAGGTAAAAAAATTCTTGAAAATCACTTCTGTGACTTCATCAGTGGTAGCTTTGGTTTTTGTTTCTTCACATGTCTCTGATCAGAGATGGACAACGGAGCACTGTTCTTTCTCAGCCAGCTCCTATCAACTCCCATTGTGCTTTGGTTGTTGGTGCTGTGGGTTTGGATTTGGGGAAAAACAGGCAGGCAATCGAGACAATCCTTGTTCAGGTGAAACCACCCTGCTTTAGAATTCTTTATAATAACCTTTGTCTTCAGAGAATTTAAGTTTTTCTGTCTCCTATCTCTAATTAACAACTCTAAGTTGCTTTCAGTATCTTTCAGGAGGTGAGGTGCTTGTGCACATCCCCAAAGGAATTTGGGATAGCTGTAAAATGCCAATGCTCTAAACTCCCATGTCTTTGCTTTTAGGATAGAGTATCTACCCATTGAGAAATCAAGTTGCTCAACTTCTTTCTCCTCCACAATGCCACATTAATGTTTTCGACTGCTTCCAATTTTAAATCCACAAACATTTTCTATCACATGGATTATCCCAACTGACAACAACTGAATAATCAAGCCCACTGACAACAAACTTGTGCTCTTAGTAGGAGATGAGGTTGTACATTTTTAGGAGTAATCCACAATCCCTCAGGAGTCTGGAGAGCAGAGTCTGAAAATCCCTAGCTTTCTTTACTTCAACTTTCTTTAAAAACAACAGCAACAACTACAAAAGTTCTTCTGTCCCAGAAGGTCATCGCTCGTATTTAATATAATTAATAGAACTGAACTGCAGAAGCGCCTATTTTCTTTGGTATATTTCCAAGGCTCCACACAGCAATTGAGACAGAATTCTGTCATGGGCACTGAAAACAGCTGAGAACTGTGGACAGACTGGCCCTGATGTATAGTAAATCTTAATTAGGCTTTCTGGCTCTTTGCATGGGGAATTCCAATAAACTGCTTGTCTTTATGCTTTGTCCTTGCAGACAGATTTGTTTATGTGCCCCTAAAATACATATATAGGGAGCTTATGCTTCCATTTAGGCTGCTCTTTTCTTTATACTCATCTACAACATTTGCTCAGGTGAAGCTCTTGTGCTAAATAGCTGCAAGGGCTGATGATTCCTGCAGAAGATGGACCAGCTTAATTAGGAAGGTAATGATGACTCCTTCCTCTTTACAGCACCCTATAGATAGAAGGTAACTCATAGGCAACCCCTGGGTAGCTGTTATCATTAGGGAAGCTGAGGAACTATAAATTGTTCAGTGATTATGGCAGATGATGTCAGAGACAGAACAGTAACCCTGTACCTTCTCTCTTGCATTTCTACGCAGCCCATTGTCCTTTTTTGAAGATATTCCAATACAAAATACAAATGTATATTCAGTTTCTTTCACACCTAAATATTTTTCTGTGGTCTGAATTGACTGAAATTGTTGCATGAAAACACATATAATATCACTGGAAAGGGATTTCTGGGAAAAATGAATTGGTATTCAATAAGTTCTGCTCTTCAGAAATTCAGTAGCACTGCAGACCCAATCTGTAGAATGAGTTTTGAAGACAAACACTTAGAAGGGTTCCAATTCTCTGGTTTATAAATGTTAACAATGTCCTGGAGAGGCTGCCACTGGAATATTTTTGAACCTTCTCCTTCGAGGAAGATGCCTTTATAAATTATTTCCGAGCTTTGTATTTGTTCAGTTTGGACTACTGCCAAAAGTATTCTTCAAAGACCTCAGACATTTACACCTAAAATGTCACCTCCAAATGAAAGTGTGTTGTGTTTGCTGCTTCAGGAAGGAACAAGTTTTCTGACTAATATCTAAAATTCTGTCACTAAAAAGTATTCAGCTCCTGAATCAAAATCATACTTGGTTCAAATCTCCAGTGCTCTGCACAGTCAGCTGAGATGTTTCTACAGCCTCCTTTCCATCTAAAACTCCTGGAACTTTGGGGGGAAAACTGCTGTTGAAGCACTATATTATTTGCTATATTAGCTATAATAATCAACAAAAGAATACTAAGAAAGTAACTGCCGTAGCTTAAAATAAAAACTCCCAGGTCTCTGTATGACAACAGAATTGGAAAGACAGGGGAAGAGGTACTGCTCATGGTATAGGAAAATGAAGTTAGGGATTATTTAGCCAAATAGGGCAAATAAAAATCAATGGTGATGGACGAATTGCTTGGGGGAGCTGGCCAATGCCATTGGGAAGTTGCTTTCTATCATCTAGGAAAAGTTGTGGCAATTAGGGGAAGACCCCAATGACTGAAAAAATGCAAATGTCATGCCTGTTGTAAAATCTAAAGCAGCAAGACCCAGATGTGTGTCCAGAGGCAGCCACTAAGTTGATTGGAGGGATGGGGCACATCTCCTATAAGGAAAGGCTGAAAGAATTGGGATTGCTTAGCCTGGAGAAGAGAAACCTTTGGGTGACATAATTGTGGCCTTCCAGTACCTGAAGGTAGCCTATAAGGAAGATGGAGGGAGACTTTTTACTAGAGCATGTAGTGACAGGACAAGGGGGAACCAGAATCAAGCTGAAATAGAGTAAGTTTAGGTTAGATGTTAGGAAGAAAATCTGTACTGTGAGGGTGGTAAGGCACTGGCACAGGCTGCCCAGAGAAGCTGTGGATGCCCCGTTCCTGGAAGTGTTCAAGGGCTCTGAGCAACCTGACCTAGTGAGAAGTGTCCCTGACCACGGCATAAGGGTTTAAACTAGATGATCTTTAAGGTCCCTTTCAACACATACCATTCTATAATCCTATTATGATTCTATGAACTATAAATTAGAAAAACTCAGTCCCCAGGAAAATTATGGACTTGAGGAGTGGAATAAAAGTGGGTGGAAAATGGCCTGGATGGCTGGGCCCAAAGGGTTGCCATCAACAGTTTGAGGTGGCTGGTTATGAGTGGTGTGACTCCCAGTGGTGTCCCTGCCAGGCCAGCACCCTTTGCATCCTTAGCAATGATCCAGATGACAGGGGTGGCCTGCACCTTCATAAAATCTGTGGAAGGAGCAGATGTGTATGCTGGAAGGCAGAGTTGCTATTCAGGGAGCTCAAAAACAGGAAGTGGCCTGACATGGACTTCAGAAAATTTGTCAAAGACAAAACCAAAGTCCTGTAATGGAAGAGAACAACCCACGGCCACAGAACTGGTGGGAAGTGCACCACCAGTTCTGTAGAACAGGAGCTCCTGTGCAAGAAGCACCAGTAAAGCCTTGTGGCAATGAGGTAATGTTGGGGCCTCTTTGGAAAAAGAGCAGCCAATGGGTGAAGGAAGTGATGTTTGCTAAATATGACACTGTTTGTGACTCCAGAACAAGAAAGGTGTGAACAAACTGGCCAAAGCAGACATAATCACCTCAGCTGGATGATCAGCTTGTTCTCATCATTCTTTATCATTCCAATTACATCAGCTGTGTTCTGCTGTAATTTTAAACTTGACTCCAAACCAACGGAAACTCTAAATAGTTGAGGATGAAGCAAGCCCTGAAGAATCCTATTAGAAACACTCATCATATGACTTCATATAGGAAAGTACTTGGAGAGCTGCAAGCCAGACCTTAATACATTTAACCTCTGTCCCTCCCATCAAGAGCAGTTTACATGTGGTCTTCCTGGAATGCTACTGAAGGCTTTATTTTTATTCCGCTTTTAATACTGATGCCATTACAATTTGTTTTCCAGGAATGAAATCTATGAATCCACAGATATTTCTGCTGTTGTTCCTAACAGCCATTCTACGTCATTATATATTTGGTGAGAAATCTCACATTTCCACACTATCAATGTTTTTTAATTTTCATACAGTCAAATTTCTAAAGGTAAAAAACTAAATAAATTGTAGAGAGAATATTATTTTACTTCCTCACTTTTTCCATTGGCAAACATCTCCAAAATCCTTACAAAACTCTGACTAAACTATTTTAATATTATTTTTTTTCTTTCTGTTTACTTCATTATTTGCATAAGTGTCACTGAAGCCAAGGACAGTTCTAGGAATAAAGCTTGACTAAGCCGTACTTCCGAAATGCCTATTTAACATGTTAACACTGAGCTCTGTGTGTTAATGTAGAACACTTGTTTTTTTAGGATCAACAAATGGCAAATACTTCCATCTGAAAAAGAATATTCCCACCCACAGAAACAGAATTCAGCTTTCCTAAGCAGCAAACAATAGAGAATTAAGATGTCTCTCAGAGGCACAGCCAGAATAAAAACAACCACACCCCAAATCTGAATGACATCCTTAGCTGGATATTTTCAGTGTTTCTTTTCTGAGACAAAGTTTGTTCTGCTACTAAAAAGATGAGTTAGAGAAGCAAACTTATTGATGTTTTTTGAGATGCTTAGGAATTGCATATGCTTCCAGGAAGAGCCTATTTATTAAAAGGGTCATTCACGCCAATCCATCTCATGTAAGTTTTGAAGAGAAACCATCTAAAAGGAAAGAAGAAATATAACCTTACTGATATTCAAAGAAAGATTGACAAAATAAAAGAAGTCCACTAGCCAAAAAGTGCAAGAACCATTAGAATTTATGATTTTATTTTAAACATCCCAATTTAAATTTTCATTTCTAGATTAATGAGTTTATATAATACAAGTACAAGGTTGAAAGCTCTGGAACAGTTTTATTTCTAAAATACTAAAAGCCAATCAGATTGTCAATATTTCAAACTAATTTATTGTAATATTATATAAGATTATTTTAAAGCTGTCTTGCCTAAGTTTATTGAAAAACAAATTTTAAGAGCTATAGAATACCAGCTACTTAACCCACGTGTTGTAAATTTTACTTGTGACCACCAAGAAAAGTTTGCCAAACAAAATGTATCACAGATACTGAAGAGAATACCTAGAAATAAAAGAAGAAATTTGGCAATGTGTTCCAAAGTTCAGTAATGTATCATACCGTTTTGCAAATATTTTTGGTTTCACAGTTCAAATTTCCTCTGGGATCAGCAAGTTAATGATAGTTCTATTTTCGTAATTGTAATTAGGATTATCTAAATGTTGTACAAATCAAACACAAGAGTTTATGATATTCAAAAATCTAGTCTGAAATGGATGAGGCTTAAATGAGAAAGAAGCATTTCATTATGAAAATGCTCGCAATATTTACTGGCAGATTCATGGATATTTTAAGGCCAGCAAAACCCATTACCATCACACCTTCCGAGTAACACCTGGCAAACAATTTCATCTTGTATCTGCTGCATCAAGCCGATCCCTCCTGTATTTTTGAAGAACACCTAAGTCTTGTATTAACATTCAAAATGACAGAGAATTCACCAAGTTTGCAATGTTCTTCTACAGCTAGCTAACCTTATTGGAAGAAGGGGTTTGCTTTCATCTAGTCTGAGTTTGTTTAGACTCAAATAGCCTGAATTGCTAATGAGAAATATAATACAAAAGCCCTCTTAAAACTACCAGGAAAATTTGCATTCAGGCACTGTGCCTAATTGCCCAACTCCATCCCTCTCTCCAACAGCATTATACCAGATGCATTTTTGCATGGCTTGTGTCTAGTCTATGTGAAACAAAAACATCCTTGCAAATCTGATGCTTCCTGTTAATTATTAGAAGTAGACAATACTTCATTGTGCCAAAACAACACCAGCCCAAGCAGAGCAAAGGTGGAAGGAATTGTATGTAAAGTATTATGAAATGTGCCTGGTAGTCTAGTGGCACAACTTATAAGAAAACATCATAAGTTACAGAGTATTGCTTTCATTAAATGATTAGTCTCAAAGACTTTTTTTTACTTAAAAACAGAGAAGGTCATATGAAGGCTAATATAACTGAGATACAATGTTAAACCATGAGCCTTTTAAGGACTCCACCTTCATAAAAAGTTGCAACATATTAAAATTATTTAATTACGCCAGAGTAATTTCTAATTTCAAAAGCCCATTTTATTGGAACAATGATAAATTAGAGAATAGATGAAATATTTTACAGATTAATACACACAGTTCTTTCCGCAATCAAGATTTTAAATGGGTCTAATAGCCTCAGCATTTACAGTAGGTTCCTAAAGTGCCAAGCAATTATAATTGTTCTCTTAGCATACTGGTTTAATTTAATACCACCCAGGTTGCAAAAGATTTGGCTTTTGCAGTGGAACACAGTCATTCACTGTATTTCCTTTATGAATGATAAAATATGATATTTAAAAGGAAAGGAATGCCCTGGAAAAAGCAATACCATATTGCTAATTATCAGACAACAGTTCTGGTATATCTCAGACTTCTTGAAATCAAGACTGAGGCAAGACATGGATCCATAAACCTTTTACCTCTCATTTCCACATAAAAATAGTAGCTGGTGTTGGCACTGTGCTCAACAGACGTCCAGCACAGTGGGAACTCAGCAAATATAAAAATGTAGCACCTATGGAATACCTAAAATTACCTAAGTACTTACAACACTATCCATATAGTTCAGTTCTGTGAGAAGTGTTCAGGAGTTTTGTCCAGCTTTTTGCTTTATGAGGAGACATTTGCTTTGAGTTTGTCACGTTGTCAAATACCTGGAGGCCTACGTGTGATCCGCTGTGCTAAACATCTCAAATCACAAGTGACACAAATGCTACATAGTAAAGTGAAAAAGTTTAATTTCTACTGTTCAGAGATTGTTTTTTCCCTTCCCTCATCTGTAGGAAGGTTTTTGTCAAGTGCAACACCCCTTACTCCTGCAGCATCAAGTCTGAGGCTTTTCAGCATTGGCTCATTAAGCCCTAGACTGTACATCAGATATTTCTTCTGGTTTTATTCTTTTGGAAATAGAAAGAAGCTTAGAAACTGGATCCAAAGAGGCTGCCCAAGACTCTGGGCAGTACAGAACAGGTAATCTGACAGGCAGTGCTTCAAGCATCACAGTGGAGTATCACTTCCAAGCAGTGACACAGCCAAGAATGAACAAAGGTTATTCACCCCTAATTTAGGGAAGAGAGTTTGCTCACTTCTTCATGTCCAGCTGGCAACCTCAAGTCAAGGAGTTTTCCTGTTACACTCTGTTCTCAGACATGCCCCTGGCTGACACTGAGCAGAGGAATAGGCATGGCACCAGCGTGCCAGCAGGCTTGCCCTTGAGTCTGGTGCTACAGGGATGATGGGGACAGAGGTAAGAGAGGGCAGCACACTCCAGAAAAGGGGTAGATTTAACCTCTTACATAATATGAAAGGAAATAATCCGAGTCAAAATCCGGAGTCTCAGGCCAAAGTACAACATATTTTAGATGAAGGTAACAAAAAGGCACTATGAAAATGTAAAAATGAGAGAAATGATATATGATAGTATTTGTTTGCTACATCTGGATGACTAATAGATTGGGTTAGCAATGAATTTTTGATTTTTGAAGAAACATTAAAATTAGATGAACTCCTGGTTTATTAATTTCTGGAAGAACAATTCTTCCTTTTATGCAGTGTAACAAAAATTCAAGTCACTGTGGAGACAGAGAAACACAAACAACCATCAAGGTTCAAAGTGACATTGTAAAAGGACTTTCACCTTTAGGCCACTGGTTGATTTTTAAAAGAGGAATTTAAACATGGCTTTGGGGAGTTGTTTGAGATGCCCTGGGTCAGCTTGATCTCAAATACAGCTTTGCTCCTAACAGACAAGTGTTCCCATCATAAGCACTGCAGCAACAGATAACCACCCTGACAAGCAGAAAGGAGCATCCTTGAACCAGTTTTCCTGGAAATAATGTGTCACAACAGCCATTCCTTTGCAAAACTACGAAAGTACCTCTTTTCATCTCCCCAGACACCTAAAGCTGAACTAATGTTTACTGGATTCCATAATACAAATGCAAACACTTCATCCTCCCTTCTCAGATTCTGAAGGCTTGCAGGAAAGGCTGATCCAGACCCAAGGCTGTTACCGTAGGAACTGCTCTAAATCACATTCAAAGCATTTTGGTCACTATCGAGTATCTGTGATCATCAGATACTTCATTTTTTCAACAAGAATATCCTAGTGTTTGATAAGCAGGGCTTGCTTAATCGTTTTTAAACCCTTTCAGACACTGAAGAAACCTATTGTGAAGAAGTATGTTAACAAACCAAATAAATAAAGCCAACCAACCTATCTTCTCACCTATATTTGCAAATTCTAGCCAAACTTAATTTGAATTTTAGTGTTGCAAAGGAATAGCTTTATGTGCCACAATCTGGATATATGCCTAATGAAAAAAAAAAAAAGGAACACTTTAAAAGAAAGTTTAGGAAGACAATTGCATAATTATTAAATGAGCAGTCTTAGAATCAATGGTCACCTCAAACTGTAAAACCACATCATAAAATACAACACCACAAACCTCCCCTTTCCTCTGATTTATGCTTCATGAAAAAGCAAAACAAATGTTATACAAATATTTTCAGTAGCTGAAAACTGGCTATCAGTACAAAACCACAACTACAGACACTCCTCACTGCTGGGCTGAACTGTTCTCAAAACAATCCAGTGTAAAGGCCACTGACAAATATTTCTAATATTCTGCAGTCACAAAGAACCAGAGTGCTGTGTTTGGTGTAGATCACCTTGCTAGTGCTTTAGAAGTATTATTTAGGCTTCAGTTTATGGTTTGCTAAGGACTCTGAACTTTTGGCCTCTCTCATCCTAAAACCTCAAAATAATCACTGCTTTTTAGTAACATTTCATTGCATGTCCATTAAAAATTAACCCGCTCAAAATAGCAGAGATTAAGAAGCTACAGTCTCTTTGCCTACACCTCTGAAAAACATGTAGTGTTGCCCTCTGTGGATCTTTCAGACCAAAAGAAGCAGGAGAAGAATACTAATAGCATCTAATAAGGTGAATCCTGGAATCTATTTCACACTGAAAAGGGGAAAATTCAAGAGAAATTATGTCAGAAACCATTCTTATTGTTCAAAAAGTACACCATATTTTCTCTCAATGTTACAAAAATAAAGCCACACAGTATATTTTCAAGAAAATATTTAAGTAAAATTGATGAAGTGTCAACACTTGGCTGCTTGTTTAAATTGAACAAAATTATAAAAGCTGTTACAGAGTGTTCAATTTGTTTCAATGTTATTATATACCATAAGGCTCATTCAAGCAGGGAGAATACTGCAGACAAGGCACAAAGATTAGAAGTTATCTTAGACTTCTTCCTGGAACAGCATGAAATACAATCTAAAGCAGCCAAAATTCTTTTAGTGAGCTAATTTTTTCTCACCGGGGCTTGATGAAGAAAAGAATCAGTGCTCTTTTATGCTGCAAGAGCACTTTGTTATTTGCTTAACAGGAAGTTAAATGAACCAAAGCTACAGACAGGAAAAAAAAATCCACCATCAATTAATGTGACAAATTCTTAATAGGAAAACAAATCAGATCTATTTAAAAACTGAGGTCTTAGTTCTGGCATATTCATGTTTTCCCAAGGTTTATATTTTTCATAGTTTATGCTTTCTGAGGAGTACAGATGTCCATGGGAGAGGGCTTTTTCCTGCATTGCTCCTGCTGAGTAGCCCTAAGACTAATCAAGAGGACCATGGCAAGCTGTGGCTGCTTATGCTCCAGGTGCACCACAGCTGATGAGAAGTGGTGTGCAAGAGCTCAATACCCACTGCCATCACAAGCACCACTGCCATTATCAACCAAAAATAAGGCATTTGAATGTTAAATTTTTCTCTCTTCTTCCATATTCTGTTACATTCAGATGGGGAGCACAATGCAAGTCCCTGAGGACACCCTGGAATGCTCCTAGCATCTTACCTAGGAAATAATTCTGATACTCTTGCATTTTCTAAACACAGGCTGAGTGGTGAGTTCTTGTAGTCTACCTACAACACAGATTTGCTGGTCTGAAATTCTGGACCAGATGTCTTTTCACAGGCTCTTCCAGGCTGTGGAAGATGATGCATGGCCACAGCCTCTCAGTAGTGCTTACAGTCTCTCAAATCAACTCAGCACACCATTGTCACAGCTGCATGACATTGAACTGAACTGATTCCACTTCACCTAGAGAGCAGGACAGAAGCTGAAGATGAATCCCTAACTCTTTAATAATATCTATTCATCCATACTTCTTGCCCAGTATAGATATTTTTGTTTCAAAATTAAACATCCACACATTTATCGAAGCAATCAACTTTATGGTATCTCTGTATACCCTAAGTGAGTGAGAAGCAAGAGGTTCTGACCATAAATAAGGATAATATATTCCATGATTCACTCTCTTCCACAAGGTAAAAAACAGCAGTTAATGAAATATTAAAAGATTCTAAGCATATATTAGCAAGCAGTAAAACTAGCATGAAAAATGTGCCAGCCTACTTCAGCCATAAAACACAGGAGAAAAAGAACCTTAAAATTTAAAACTGATCATAACTTTTTAAATATCACTGTTATGAAACTTTTCTTTCTACTATTATTCAAATGGAAATTCACTAAGGCTTCACTAAGGCTGGCCTGCAGTAGGGATTTTTGTGCTCTGAAAGCCTTTGCTAGTGTTGGGGTCTCCTGCATGGGGGAGCTGCCAGTGGTGGATCTCTGGCACAGTTTACAAGTTTCTTTGCCAACAAACTGCTCCTCACTTGGAGCCAGATACAATCCTCGAAACAAACCCTTAAACTACTTTAAAATTTTCAGAATTTTACCATTTTATCACACCTTAATGACTCATAGCTTTTTAAATGTCACATCTCAAAAACATTTTTTCTTCAGTACATAAAACAGAGAGAAAAAGCCCTGAATTTCAAAGTAAAAATAATAATAATTAAAAAAATATTTCATCTGTGTTGGAGAATTCCCCTCTGCTTTGGTTTACTATTTATAAACCACCAGTCTGGGATTAATTATTATAAATCCTTAAAGCTGAAAAGAAGATTTTAGGCATTTTATTCTATGTATAATCTACACCATTATTAAACTGCAGCTCAAATGCACTTTATGTCCTATTTCTGTTGGTCACCTTTTGACATTTATGCATTTTACCTGTAAATTTTACTCCCGGCAGAAAGAATTTCTTAGTACTTTGGAAACGTCAGACCACGCATCTGACGTGGCAGTGCTCAGTGGGAGCAGCGTCCCCTGCCAAGCTCCAGGGACACTCACCAGGCACCCCATCTCTCATCCAGTAGGCAATGTCTGTCCCATCTGCAGTGTCGTAAACATCCGTAATGTTGATGGGCTGCAGCAGAGTCATGATCTCCTTCACGATGTCCCGGGCTCCAGCACTGCCAGTAAAACCCAGCCCAGATGGCTTGAAGGTGCCCTCATCAGACTCCATAACGATATCAAAGTTGGAGATATTTTCCTAAACAAGAAAGAAAAGAAGATACTGTGCTGTGGTTGTTCTTTTAGCTGGCATCATATACTGGATTCTGTCACTGTGAGCATACCACAACAAATTTGTTTTCAGAAGCAGAGAAATGCTTCCCGTGAAAATGTGAACATAAGCATAAATGAAGGGACCTATCTTTCTATATGGAAATGGCTGAAACAGTTCAAGTTATGTTCTGAGGCACCATTTTGTAGGACCCACAACATCACTGGTCTGCTGCCCCCAAATATTTGCTTTCAGACTTCCGAAGTGCCACCTAGAGAGGAAAGCCATCACCACCATATTGCAGTTTTCATTTGCATTTCTCCCTTTCTTCTCAGACCTGAGACTGAAATTCTGTTGCAGTGGAGAGCATATGCAGTGCTGTGGCTTTAGAGGTATTCAAAGCCTTCACAGACTATGAGGAACAGTCTATTTAAAAGCCAGCTGCTGCCTGTTCAGAAACACACCATTTTCAATATACCACATAGTCTATTCTGATATCGATTGGAGGATTGAAATGCTAAAGTTTTTTCCCAGACCTGAAGGAATAATATCTATTTTAAGGAAAATTTGTGCTTCCAAGGTAAATCCTCACAGGAGACATGAAAGTAATATTTTTTGTACAAGTAGCATAATAACATTTGCTTTTACTGTGCACTTGGAAGAATCTTTTAAGCTAAAAGAACAAAAAATAGCTATTTGTTTACTTACCATATTTGCTTAGATTGCTCAGTTACAAAGGTCTAATTGGAATTAAATACATAGGATTTTACATGAATGAAGATCTGATTTTTTTGGAGAAGCACATAATGTTTTAAAACAGTTTATGGTCATGTCAGGCAGAAAAGAGCTATACTTCAGACCACCTTGAATGTGACTAAGAGAACTTACTGCAGGTTTTACTCCTATGCCTAGATCTCATGCCTGAATTTTATGGCTACCATTGGTTATTTATTACAAGAAGACCATTACAAGGCATATGTGATAGCAACTAACAGATCCATGTCATTACCACCATATATAAGCCTACAATTCAGTAAACAATTATTTTACATTTTTCTGTATATAAACCCACATATGTACTAAGGTGGCTGTGAATAATTCACATAAGGTTTCAGATGTTCTTTATAGAATTTGCCAAGAACTGTTTAATACTTTCCCAAAGCATTTTTCTTTTGAGTGAAACAATTCTAACAGAGCAAAGCTATTTACTTTTAACTTGGAAATATATCCAATAGTTTAAAAAAATCAATATAAAATCTTTGCATGATAAAGAAACTGTAAAAGTTATAACACCTTATGATAACCAATTTATTCACCCATTTAACTACTGGAAATCAAAGTGCAATAACCAATCTTGCCACCTCACTGGCAATCACCATTTTTAGACAGTGAAAAACATCTTCAGTTTGCAAAAGATTAAATGTAAATAATTAGGCTACATATGGTGTCTAGGCCTATCACAAAAAGCTGTCCTGAGGTCATGAGCCTCAAAATGAATCATGAATATAGTTGGAGAGAAATAGGCCAAGAAAAGCACACTGCAGGCTAAAATGGACCAGTGATGCTCCAATGTCACAGATACAATAGAAGGAATGTCTCAAAATGTAAATCTTCTTTATCATATGCCCAAGGAGGAAGATTTAGTAAAGACAACACACATTGCAGTGTGCTGCTGAATTGCCAATGAAAGCTAACTTAAGTATAGTGAGCCCTATATAAATATGATGCTATGGTGTTCAACTTCTTTGGTTGAGTTTCCAAAGCAGGACTTCTGTCCATTTTTAGAGCAGCTGAAATGAGGAGAAGCAATAAGGCCAGAGGAAGGGACTATTCAAGGCAATGAAGTGAGGAGAAGAGCGAGCATGGGAACAACACGGACACCTAAAAGAAATCTCACGTATCACTCAAAACAACAGAATCTCTAAGTTCAAGAACTTTATAAACTGCTACAATTGCAGAATTTCTGTGCTATTCAGTTATGTTTTCTCACATAAATGTTTGCATGTGTTTTTAATAGGAAACTGAGTAAACAAACCACCCACAATACATTACGCCCTATCACTGTTCTGTAAGCAAGCTAATCAGTTCTGAGAACATGCTGGAGAGGCATGAAAACAGAACACCCTAGGGAGAAAAACTGAGGAACTGGGGAACAAAAATGAAATAGGTCACAGCTACTTGAAGTACCAAATGTCCTTGAGAAAGCTTTTCCCCCATTTGGTCCACTAGAAGATGAGATTACTTATAAAACTACTCACCATCAAATTTGAAAGTTGCACTCTTAAAAAAAGTTGGATTGGTTTCCCTGTTCCCATTTTTGTATATCTACATTGGCATTTCTACTTACAGAGAGAAAAACACATGCTGGAAAATATACTTAAAATATACTGCTTAAAAATAGTGAAGATGCTTTGTCATCATTTGCCATCTATGACGCAGGAATAACTGCCACTAACAAAGTGAGGTGAGACCATACATTCGCCTTGACTAATAAAAAAGAACAAACAAACCAGAAAGATTTTTAAAAAATAACTGCAGGCTCAGCTGTTTCCTTCCATCGTTGTCCTAGTGAATGTACCATTTAAATAAGCATTTTAAAATCCATATGTAATTCCTTTCAGAAAGTAATCTCATCTGCTGCATCTTGATACTGGGCCACTTCTCTTGGTATGAACCAGAAAATTAAAACTTCTTTGTGCAACCTGCTGCCTAATTCTCTGAACATCAAAACAGACTTTTATCCTTGGCCATCTTATGACTTGGCCACAGAGGAGGTCACTTCTCTTTATTATCTCATCTTTAGCTCCTCAATTGAATTTTTAAATGAAACATTACAATAAATACTGCATGGGAAAATTGGCTTTCGATAGCTTGCTATTCTCATTGAATACACAATTAGGCACAATCCTTACCAATACTTCTCCTATTTTCAAATTTAAATTTTAATTCCTTTTATTTTTGTTTTCTCTATAAACAATCTATTTTTTGTCTCTGCTAAGCAAAACTAAAAATATAAGTACTTGTCATCTCTAAGGCAAAACCCTCATAATGTGAAATCACAGAATCACAGAATGGATAAGGTTGGAAGAGACCACAGTGGATCATCTGATCCAACCTCCCTGCTCAAGCAGGGTCATCCCAGAGCACACAGCAAAGGATTTTGTCCAGATGTTTCTGGAATATCTCCAGCGAGGGAGACTCCACAGCCTCTCTAGGCAATCTGTTCCACTGCACCCAAACAAGTAAGTAAGTTCTTCCTCATGTTCAGGTGGAGTTTCCTGTGCATCAGTTTCTGCCCTCTTGTTCTATTGCTCAGCACCACTGGGAAGAGCCTGGTCCATCCTCTTGACACCCACCCTTCAGATACTTACAGACATTGATGAGATCCTCTCTCAGTCATCTTCTCACGTTATCATCTGCTCCAGGAGCTCCACATCCCTCTTGTACTGAGGAGCCCAGAACTGGATGCTGTGCTCCAGCTGTGGCCTCACCAGGTCTGCATAGAGGGGCAGAACAAGTCAGCTCCCTGGTCCTGCTGCCAGTGCTCATCCTAGGCACCCCAGGATACCTTTGGCCCTCCTGGCTCCAAGGGCACACCGATAGCTCATGGACAGCTTGCTGTCTATCAGGTCCCTCAGGTCCTTCTCCACAGAGCTGTTTTCCAGCAGCTTCATTCCCATCCTCTACTGGTGCCTGGGGTCGTTCCTCCCCAGGTGCAGGACCCTGCATTCACCTTTGTTGTACTTCAGATGGTTTTTCTCTGCCCATCTCTGCAGCCTGTCAGGGTCCCTCTGAAGGGCTGCACAGCACTCTGAGGTATCAGCCACTCCTCCCAGCTTTGTGTTGTCAGGGAACTTGCTGAGGAGGCCTCTGCCCCTTCACCCAAGTTATTGGTGAAAAGTTAAACAATACTGGGACAGTATTGAACCTTGGGGACACCACCAGTGACAGCCTCCAACCAGACCCTGTGCCACTGATTACTGCCCCACCCTCTGGGGTCTGTCATTTAGCCTGTAATCACAGTAAACTCTTTCCATTGAGAAAACAAATCCTTGTAATATGTATAACTGATCCTTCTGTTGGTAGGAAACATCTTCCTTCTAGGATAGACACTGGCAATCCCAAGCAGGTATACCTTATAGTAGCTACTTATTCAGTCAAAATCCCAATTTTTAATTCTTAACAGATGTTAAACTAGACTGCAACATCTCATGACTAATCCATTGAGTCACTAATGGCAATCCCTCTCACCCAGCTAAAGCAGGGATATACCTGAAAGTTTAATGCACGAAACAACTATCCTAAAAGCCTTCAGTACTTTCAGGCTGTTTAAAATAGAGTATTACTTGTCCAACAGCTCATTCACTGGTTTTCTTTTTTTTTTCTTTTCTTTTTTTTTTT